>ONZH01012241.1:0-39036 GCA_900303285.1 Rhinella marina
GGTTTTTTTTTTTTAATTATTATTAGTTTATAAGATTAAAGGGGTTACACCACGACTAATGTAAAAAATGAAAATCAAACATCATTTACTAAATTAAAATCTATTTCTAACAAAGCAAGAACCTGCCCTGTACCTCACATGGATCCAGAGATCTCCACATTCATTGCTCTGCTAGATTTATATCAAGCTGAGGGGAGTGTCTTTTCTGCTGCAGCTCAGGAGGTGTGTCCATGCTCCCCCTATCACAGCTCAGGAGGCGTGTCCATGCTTCACCTATCACAGCTCAGGAGGCAGTTGAAGGATGAAACTGAGCATGTGCGACCTTCTTGGCGAGCAGGTCAAAGAAATAAGAAAAAAGAACAAGCAGCAGGTGGCGCTATACAGATACATTTTAGTGAATAACTCAGTGGCTATGCTAAATTTTTAATTACATGCAATTACAAAAATATTCTGATTCAGGTGCTGGTTTAAAAACTGTAGAATATTTTTTGTGGGACAACCCCTTTGAGTTCTTCACCTTTTAATGAATGAGAATATATAGCTGCCACTATATGGGAGGTACACTATGCCTAGCACTGTTTGAGGGGGATGTTGGATGAGAAGGTATATATGTGATTGAAGAAGAAAAGATGGGTCTTTACTCCTTTTTCTGAAGAGATTTGATAAGCTCCAAAGTTTCTTACAAATCTATTTATTCGTTTTCAAAGTACAGGGACAGCTACGTGTTACTAGTCAGTCCATTCCTCAGGACAGTAAACCATTAAAAAAAATCACAAGCTGATAAGTTTACATGTACATAAAAAAGGGACAAAAATGAGTCAAAGGGCTAAAAATAGGTTTGGCTTTTCTTCAGAAATCATTTATAAACCATTTGAACATCTACATAAAACCCTATGCAAAACAATTCAATATGAGGGCAAGTTCCCATGCACAAAAACAACACCTAAAGAAGGCCATATATACCGATTGATATACGTTAATGATGTAGGATATTTTAAGTCGGTAGAGAGATCTCTGACAAGGCCTCAATGCACCTGTGTATAATCCAGCACTCCCACATCCTCTGGAATTTATGATGGGTTCTAGTTTCCCAAGCGTAAAGTTCCTCCATGTGGTAGATGTGGTCCACCTTCAAAAGCCCATGCCTTTGTTCCCTTCCCACCCCCAATATCCCCCCCTCACCCATTCTATTTTCCTTCACTGCCCCTGCCTGCATTGCTGTTGTTCGTACAAGCTTGGATGATGCCGTCCAACTGTCTCCCATTAATACAGCTCGTACAAGCAGCTGTCTATTGGACGGCTATGTTACTGCTGTTCCAATTGGAATTTTTTTTTTTTTTTGTGCATATATTACTTGTGAACTCACTCATTTTTGGACACACTGTCCTCTTGTTAATGTACTATTGTTCCTTCTCCTTGATTTATAAGAATTTAATAAAAAGATAACTGAAAAGAAAAGAAGGCCATATACAGTTATCTCTCCCGATCCCCACATATTGTGATGTATGTTTTGTATGGTACTTGTGATGGCCGTGACCTCTGCCGGGGTCTCATCTCCCCGAGAACAAGGACTGGGTATATTGAAATCCAACATTCCTGAACCCTCTTTCCCCAACATCTGCCTTCACGGTGAGGTCCCCATACATATTAGATCTGTCAACATACATTACAGGGGCGTAGCAATAGGGGAAGCAGGGGAAGCAGCTGCTTTGGGGCCCAGACCCACAAGGGGACCCCTCAGGAGGGAGACTAAAAGATTTTATTGTCAGGGCCCACTCAACAGTATTATACAATGACATTATATACAGTGACACTATAGGAAGCGGATGGAGCGGCTGTCAGGCCTTGTTTACGGAGAGCTCAATGTTGACTAGCCACAAGAGTGAGGGTTGCATGTGAGTTGGGGGTTGCGAAGAAGTTTCTGGGGGGGGCCCGTTCAAAAATTTGCTGTGGGGCCCAGTTAGTTGTAGTTACGCCACTGATACATTACATATGGTATAATGTGTATGGACAGCTTTAGACTCCGTTAAAAATATCCTTAGGGCTCCATTTAAATGTTGTGGGCTCCATCAGGCTGCAGAACGTTGGTTGGTATAGTAGAGCATAGCAGGCATGTTATCACAAGAATATACAAAAGTATGGTTGCACAACATATAATAAACAATAAGAGTAGAAATAAATTTAGATATATGTGGCGCTATGCCGACTAAAGATAAAAAAGGAAGGACTTCCTTTTTTATCTTTAGTCGGCATAGCGCCACATATATCTAAATTTATTTCTACTCTTATTGTTTATTATATGTTGTGCAACCATACTTTTGTATACCTATAGTTCTGCTTTATGGATATGCACTTATGAAAAAAAAATATATATATATATCGTCGGTCCGAACTTTTTATTATAATTTTTATTGTTATCACAAGAAGGCCTGTTGCATATGACCGTGTCTTTGTTCTTCATCCAATCCGCATTTTTTACAGATAATCCACAGCAAATAAGTGATATGACAACGGGAAGGCAGTGCAAGCCCATGGTAGGCTCACAGCAGAAAGTCAGAGGTCGGACTTTCATGAAAATGAATGTCGTCAACCTGTGGAAATAGCCTAACAAAATATCCCAACAAAACATCTCATCTCCGATTTTGTTATTTTTAACTGTTTATTCATTTATCACACATTTTGTACTGTTCATCATCAGTTTATCTACTGAACTCACCCCCCCCCCCCTTTACACTATAATGTGGGTGATTTATGAAAATTGTCAAAAGGAAAACCTGTCTGTTGTCCATAGCCGTCAATCACAGGGCGGCCTTTAGTTCCTGTTCACAGTGCACAGCTGAATCATACCAGAATTAACCAGACGTGAAGAGAACGAAGCCGCCAACACCACACACATTTTGTCCTCTTTCTCCTTCACACTTTAAACAACCTGACATGTTTCTTTTCATTATCACAGCCTTAGACCTTAAAGGGGTTCTCCCGGGAATTATTCACAAATACCTTTCATTAGTTATAATGGTTCGTTTTGTCTGGGGAGTAATCATTAGAAGAAATAAAATGGCTGCTGTCCTATTAGTCCACACAAAACCTGTCCTAATCACACAGGAGGAAAAGTTACTTCAGAACACTGAGGTCAAGAGCTGCCTCATCCTCTTCTCTGCTTGTCAGGGATTATAATCCTGAATACAGGTGAATCTCTGTGGGAGATGATGAGGAGACATGAGAGGAGGGTGAGGTGTGGGTAATGAGTAGCAGCACTTGAATGCAGTCTCCATTACCACAGCCTGTCCTGTCTATCCTCTCTGTACTTCTTGTATCTTCATGAATTTCACCAGAGATTCAGCTGAAGACCAGCTGTATTCAGGATCATAATCCTTGACAAGCAGAGAGGAGGATGAGGCAGTTCTTTACCTCAGTGTTGTGAAGTAACGTGCCCTCCTGTGTGATTAGGACAGGTTTTGTGTAAAACTAATGGGACAGCGGCCATTTTGTTTCCACCTGATGATTGCTCCTCAGACAAAACGAGCCATTATAAATAATGAAAGGTATTTGAGAATATATTTATTATAAAGTAATATTTAAGTATTTTCATTTTCTTAATTCCCGGAGAACCCCTTTAATATATTTCACTATCCCAGACCCCTATGCCCACTTCATCCCTTTTACCTACTTCAGCTGACCTCCTTCTAAACATGAAAACCTTCCTCACAGCCACCTCATGCCCTATCCTACTCCCACCGAATATCCCTCTCCCAGCTTCTTCTCTTCAGCATGTTCTTACTGTAATTATTCCCATCACCAAGTCATTACCACAAATTGCTTTAACATCAAACCCATACCTGTGAACCCTGCTCCCCCAGTTCCTGTCTCCAGAACTTTACCCATGAATTCTATATTTCCTGCAAAACTACCTTTCTGGGTCTCACAGAAATATGGCTGAGACCAGCGGCGTAAGGGCCCCATACCAAGGATCACACCAGGCCCCCCACACAGAATGTTATCTGCCTAAACCTCTTACAATGAGCCTTGGGCCATTTTTCCACTGCCTCATTTGCTAAAAGATGTTCCTTTAGAGGGTAGAGTCCTGACCAAGTTTTCACCTCCAGTAGAAGAGGAGATAATCCCAACTAAGACTGGGCCTCTCTTGTCCTGGGCCCCATAGCAGTCGCATGGTTCTGCCGCTATGGTAGTTACGCCCCTGGCTGAGACCCTCTGACCCTACTGCGCTTTCCTTTGATGACCTTCAATTTACCTATTTTCCTTATTTCAGCAACAGACATGGTGGATAAATGCTCCTTTATCCCAAGTCCACCCTCCTTCACCTTCCCTTCTTTTTAAATCCACTCTGCCTGTACTTACTCTCCCTTCAACCTCCAAGTAGCCGTAATCTACCATCTACCATCTACTAGGCCCTGCCATCGAACACTTCATTACCTGAATTTACACTTTCTCTCAACAGACATCTACACCATCATCATGGGGAACTTCTGCATCCCTACTGACACATGCCATCCAGCTGCCTTCTCTCACTCATTCCTTTGGCCTTTGCCACCCATAAAAATGGATACACACTTCGCCTTATTCTCAGTTGGATGGCCACCTCATCTCCCACTGAAGTGAATGGGAGCTGAAATGAAGTAATCCAGAACAACCATTACACTTTGAATGGAGTTGTGCTTTCCTGTTCCACTCACAGCGCTACAGTAGTTCCAGCACCAGAGGCTACAGGGAACAGCTAATTGGTGGGAGAGCGGGGTGCTGGACCCCCACTGATCAGATACAGTTCACAATACCTCCTTCTCTGTTCTCCTCTTGGCTGTTTCTCACACAATCCTCTCCAAGATTTAACGCATACATGCTCCATACTCTAGAACTCCCTACCCAACACATCAGACTCTCTGCCAACATTAAAACCTTCAAAAGTGGCCTGAAAACCGCAATTTTCAGAAAAGTTCCAAAACTACAATAACCATGCAGACATCACACTACTAGCTGAGCAGCTTCTACCTCACCCAGTGTCTCCTTCCCCTTCCCTTGTAGATCTTAACCCCTGGCGGCAGTGTCTTCACCCGTTTTTGTACCAGTCTGTCCCTCATCAGTCCATCCTTATTGTACTTTGTTTTTAGATATGAGCGAATCTATTCGCCGATTCGTTGATTGCTTCAGCTTTGTACGCATTCGCTACGTAGTTTGTCCTATAAATTGTACGCTATTGCTACGTATAAGTTACTCTATACGCTGTTACGTACAAATTCAATTCATTAGAGAAATTTTACTGTTAGTTCGTTTATCGTGTGCAAAAGCCCGGGAAGAAAGCGGTCACCTGACCTAGTGGGCAGGGCTTGCTCTGATTGGCTCAGGCTCGGTAAGCCAGTGACGCATCACTTCTGCTTGCGACTGCTGAGATGAGCAGAAGCACTGTGTGTGAAGTTCTGAGACTATGAGACCTGTTTTGTGAAAACTGGGGTGTAATTGCTCCGGAATCCATATTACACATATCAGGGATACTGCAGGGATACTGCCGGGCAAGTGCAGGGCCAGTGCAGGGCTAGTTCAGGGCTAGTAATTAATCAGGCAGGGAGAGAGAGACAGGGAGAGATAGGGAGAGCCAGGGAGAGAGAAAAAGACCAGCTGCAGGGCCACAGAGTGAAGTGAAAAATGTCTGGAATGGATAAGAAAAAGGGGTCCAGTTCCAGCCAGACCTCGAGCTCTAAAAAAAAAGAAGAAGGTGGCACAGGGCAGCAGTGCCAAAGGACCTGTAGCCGAGCATCTACTAGTAGTATTCGCAATACTTGGCGGTGTTCCACCAGGCTAACCCGCCAAGGTGCAAAATTGTAGTGGAGAAAGAAAGTGGATGAGGTAGTGGAGTGGATGGCACGCTCAACTAAGTCTCAGCCGGATGATCTGCTGTCATCTGCTGATACAGTATCCATATGTAGCCAGGGGCCAGACTCAGAGCGTTCCTCCTGCTCCACCATTCCTCTCCAGCAAAGCCCTCATTATCGTATGCACTTTGTACGCTTATGCATACCTGTTCAAAGAGGTTGCGTACCTTTTTACCTGAACGTTCGTTATTAGTGCACGAATGGCCACTAAAAGCTATATAATTACGTATATTTTGTACGCAAATTCAACGAATCTATTCGTCGAATATACGAATCTTAGGAAAAAGTTTGCATAATTGGCTCATCTCTATTTGTTTTATTGTATATTATGTATAGAAACCCTTTTAATATGTAGAGTGCTCTGGAGTTAATGGTGCTTTATAAGACATAATAATACCATAAAAAAATCATTCTGTCCTTAAAAAGTAAAGCTGTGCTGAGATTGAGGTTTTTATCAGTTTCATAATCTGCTCCATTGCTTTATAACGCACTGCCAGCTACTGTAGGTAGTTTTTATGAAGCTCCTAGGTCATTTAATAGGGTTGTTTATTGAACATGTAGATTTTTACACAGGCATTTTATTATTTCAGTATGACTGTGACGTTAAGCCTAACCGTCTGACCTCTTTGCTCCATTTTGGCTCTTCTTATGTACATATAAAATTGTAACTTGCTTTATTATCTTTAGAAATGGGCCTGGTCCGGCCTCGTACCATGTAGAGATGCCTGCACCTTTTAGTCTACTAAATAGCTTCATATGAACTTTGGACTCGTGAAATCTCTTCAAAGAATGCAACACTTCAGGAAAGACCCACCTCTTCAGCTTTCTTCAATTGTTACTGTGACAGACCTGTGTCCCAGAGAGGGCCAGCGGTACCAACCATCAAATGTTGGTATCTTTCTCTGGAATGAAGCAGGTCAACATGTTGTTTGGATAGTAGCCCAACAATCTTCTGAGCGTCTTTGATCAGGGCTGGGACCCTTACAGTATTCCCGAGGTTCCATCAATGTCAGGTTGCGCCAAAGTGTCTATTGCATTTAGCCTGTACTGCTGTGCCAGTGTAGGTGTCTGAGTGGAAAATTCCAGACCCTCCCCCCTCCCTTGATACGCCACGTCTAGAACATATGTGGGAACACTGTGAAAGTTACTGTATAGGAGCACAATGTTTCTGGCACTGTGTAGGGCACACTGTGTCTATCACTTCATGAGAGCATAATGTGACTGGCACTGCATGAGGAACACAATGTGACTGGCACTGTAGGGGGGGCACACTGTGATTGGCACTGTAGGGAGGCACACTGTGTATATCAGTATATGGGGACATAATGTGACTGGCACTGCACACTAGGATTGGCACTGGATCTAGCTACGCTGTGTCTAGCAACACAAGGGGGCACAGTGTGACTGGCATTGTATAAGGGCACACTGTGTCTATCACTATATGGGGACATAATGTGACTGGCACTGCACAATAGGATTGGCACTGGATCTAGCTGCACTGTGTCTAGCAACGCACGGGGGCACAGTGTGACTGGCATTGTATAGGGGCACACTGTGTCTATCACTATATTGGGACATAATGTGACTGGCACTGTATAGGTAAGACTATGTGATTGGCACTGTATGGGGAACACAATGTAATTGGCACTGTATGGGGGCACACTGTGTTTAAAACTGTATAGGGGAACAATGTGATTGGCACTGTATGGGGAACACAATGTGACTGGCACTGTATGAAGGGCACTGTGTGTCTAGCACTGTATGAAGGCAGAGAAGATCAGTGGCACTTGCCTCTTATATGCTTTACAAGATTAGTCATTATTGACAAACCATAAAGCTTTTATACCAATGTGTCTGGCACAATATAAGGGATCAGTCATTGTACAGAATAACCGGATGTTTCTCTCCTTTATGGATCTTTATCTACAGTAAATCTTCTGTAAAAACATATTAAGCATACAATTACAACATATATCAAAGGTAATCCTAAACTCCACTCCACCCGCCAAAAAAATGTGTATACACAAAATCAAACTTGTGAAAAGAAAAATAAACCACAATGAACAATAAGAAGCCAATGAACTGCTGTGTAAGGGACCCCTGTTTGAAATCATTGTCACGGTGCGGTTCACTCTCTCGCATACTGGCTGCAGACTGACCCCTGTGTATGCTGGTTGCTTGGGACTGCGTGCTGGCTGCGGGGTCTTGTATGAACTATGTGTGTACTCCCCGTGTCTGCATCTCTGTGGCTCCTGTCTCTGGCCCAATGCAGGCTGGCTGCATGCGCTTTGTATACTGGCTGTGGGTGTTCCCATGTATGCTGGTTCTGCGATGCGTGCTGGCTGCGGCCTTGTGTGTGAACAGGGTCTGAGTATGTATGCATTTCCGTTGATGTCACTGTGACATGGGTTGTTTGTGCTCTGGCGTACTGGCTGCGGTGGACTCCGTGTTTGCTGGTTGCCTGGGGCAACGTCCTGTACTGCAGCCTGTGTGTTCACTTCTCTGTTCATGCAGGCTCCCCTCCCTGTTTGGTTCTGGTGGGGTTAAATTCCCCTGGTCTGTTCCTGGGTGTGGCTTATCTGTGAGCTTTGGGGATTGTGGTCAGACTATCTTCTGCCTTGCTGGGTGTAGCCCCTTGCTGCTGACCCAGGGGGTTTTGCCATCTGCCCTTGTTTGTGGTTTCGCCTGGTAATGCATTGATGTTATTCCTGTGTCTGATCTTCTGTACCTGTTCTGTGTCTGGGTCCACTCTGTTCCTAGTCTAGCCTAGCAGTGCTAAACTGCTTCTGATCCTGTCCTATATACTGTCAGTTCCATGTCTTGCCTGTAATGCCTTACTGCTTCTGTCCCTGTTTGTCCTGGGAGGATCTCTAGTCTGTGTGCAGCTCTGCCTGAGACCACCATGCTTCCATTCCGCATAGGGTCCAGACATTTGCATTTGCTCTGGTTCCTGTTTGTCTTCTTATCTGATCCATGTCCACAGCCTGGTTCTCTGCAGGTAGGGGCCAAGTGTACTGGGACCTTCCTGGAGGTGTGTCCAGTGAGCCTTCGGCCCAGTTCATCCCCACCACCAGGGGCTCTGTGAAGAACGGGGCTCACTAGCTCTCGCCCTATGGGTTTTGCCTTTGGTCTGCCAGTGCACTTGATTCTGTGGTAGTTCTACCACTATTGCTTAATCTGCTGTACTGTCATGTTCTTTTATTACATGTCTAATAAAGTCTGCTGGTCCCTGGTCTGAATCTTGCTGGTGCCCTGTTTGCAAGACGTCCCAGAAGTCTGCCTTGGGTCTTCGGAACGTGACAATCATACATAATCAGTAAATAATCATGGTAACATATGTCATATTGGTCATGTATGATGAAAACAAATCTGTATTATCCATCATGTTATAATGATATAAATACACATGGTGTCGGGTCACAACAACAACAACATAAAGCTGCTTACAGCAGGTCAGTGGGACTAGGAAGTCTCTAGTAGTGACAAAGGACAGCCTAAAGGGTATATTAGATGGGCAGATTTTCTGCCTGATAATTACTAATGAGCGTTCATAGGAACTGCCTCCGATTGCCCAATGAACAAGCAAACGCTTGTTCTTCAAGCAATTCAGATCTTTCAGCACGCTGAAAGATCTAGATTTGCCGACAGCAGATTGTGCTGTGTAATCTGCCACCGGCACACCGCTGTTCTGCATGGGGGACGAGCGATGTATAGCAATCGTTCCTCCCCATGTTGCATGTAATAGCAGCAGTCTCTTCTGCTAGCTATCCGACGAATGCCGCTTGCAGAGGCGGGGTGTAGGATAATTTAAGAGGAACCATACTTTCATGTGGAAAGGAGTATGTGGCACCTGCCAGGATTGCTGTGTCAACATTTGGCTACAGCATATAGAAGGCAAGCGTCTCTCAACCTATGATGCAAATTCTGTACCAAGAGGGAGGGAGCGCGTTGTCCAATGCACCCCGCCTAAATATGAGCGTCCAGATGGATGACATGGAAGAGTATACACTGGAGATCAAAAAATTAGAGAACAACACACAATTTCCTAAATGCCAAGGTCACTATGTAGTCCTATGTGAATTTATCCTAACAGAAGTTAAAGAGCAGTATTTTAAACATATTTCATGAGTTGCACATATTCTTAAAGCACAGTATAAAAAAAAACTTAAAGGGGTTGTCCGGGTTCAGAGCTGAACCCGGACATACCCTTATATTCACCCAGGCAGCCCGCCTGAACAGGGCATCAGAGCATCTCGTGCTCCGATGCCCTCCCTTGCCCTGCGCTGGATCGCACAGGGCAAGGGCTCTTTTGTTTACATTACACACTGCCGGGCGGACGCTTCCGCCCGGCAGTGAGTTCGGTGACGTCACCAGCTGTAATGGGCCGGCTTTAGCGCTGCCCTAGCCGTTTTACTGGCTAGGGCAGCGCTAAAGCCCGCCCATCAGCGCCGGTGACGTCACCGGGCTCACTGCCGGGCGGAAGCCTCCGCCTGGCAGAGCCCGGTACGTCACCGGAACCGGGCTAAATGCCTTTGCCCTGCGCTAATTAGCGCAGGGCAAAGGAGGGCATCGGAGCATAGGATGCTCCGATGCCCTGTTCAGGCGGGCTGCGTGGGTGAATTTAAAGGTATGTCCGGGTTCAGCTCTGAACCCGGACAACCCCTTTAAATGAGGTATTTGAAGAACACTAATGAAAATTAGAGAACACTTTCGGACACCTGCAGGTTGGTGGTGTTAATATGGCACCTGGTGCTAATTTCCTTAATTATCTGATAAACCCTATTTAACTGGCAGCCTAACTTTCCAGTTTTCACTAACTTTGCAAGATGGAAAGCCGTTCCAAAGTGACTGAAACCCTCCGTCAGCAGGTTGTCAAGATGAAGGCCAAAGGGGTGACCCTATCAGCCATAGCAAGAGAAGTTGGTTGTTCCAAGTCTGTGATTTCTAGAATACTGCCTCTTTACAAGACCACAACTCATTCAAGTCCCCCAAGAAGGCCGGTTGTCCGCGAAAGACAAAAGCAAGAGAGGACAAGATAATGCGGAGAATCTCCATGGGCAATCGGTTCAACACTGCAGTTGGAATCGCTCACCAGTTCAGCACTGAACAGGGTAAGGATCCATCCCGTCATACAGTGTCTCGACGTTTAAGAGCATTTAGACTGAAAGCCCACTCTGCAGTGACCAAACCTCTCATTAGCAGAAAGAATCAAAAGGCTGAGGAGCATGTTGTGTGGACAGAGGAAAAGTGATCCACAGTTCACTTAAGTGATGAAAGTAAGTTTAATTTATTTGGGTCTGATGGTAAACATTATGTTCGTCGACAAACTGGGGAAAGACTGAACCGAAAGTGTGTAAAGAAGTCAGTGAAAGGTGAAGGAGGAAACGTCATGGTTTAGGGAATGTTTTCAGCAGCAGGAGTTGGGCCTCTCATCCAGCTACATGGCAGAGTGAATGCAAGTGTGTATCAGAACCTTCTTCAACAACACGTGGTTCCTTCCTTGCGTTTGTCACTCAATCAGCCATCAATTTTCATGCATGACAATGCCCCCTGTCACACAGCAAAACGGGTAAAGCAGTTCCTTGAAACTGAAAACATTGAAACAAGAAAATGGCCAACTCAGAGTTCTGATCTAAACCCAATAGAAAACCTCTGGAAAATCCTTGGTGACAAAGTTATGGCCAAGAAACCCACTACAGTCACCGAACTGTGAAAGAAACTGCAAGAAGAGTGGAGCAAAATCCCTCCAGAGCCGTGTGAGAGACGAGTGATGTCCTGTGGCCGCAGATGTGCTGAAGGCCTGTACACTTCCTGCTAACTGGTGACTGTTGTAACCTTCAGGGGAAGGAGCGATGAATATGATGAAAAGCTTGTAGTAAAGGTAATAACTGGCTGATACCAGACAAAAAAAAGAGGTGAAAGGGTGAAAAGACAATAAAATTAGCCATAAAAGTGGGGAAGGTGTATGACACTGATAATAAGGAATGTGAAAAATGGAATAAGAAACATAAATGATGAAATGTCAGAGAAAAAAGAGTCATTATAAATATGAATGCTACAAAGAGAAGGCAAAGACAAAGGAAGGGGGGGAGAGAAAAGGATAGGGAGAACAAAAGTGATAGAAAAGGAGGTTGAAAGGAAAGGAAAAGGGGGGCAGGTGTGTAAGAGGGGGTAGTAAAAGATGAGCAAAAAGGATGGAAAAAGGGGAAAGGGTCTATGCCTTGGAGGTGCTGGCCTGCCCTGCCGCCAGCGTTTTGTCAGAGCGGTTATTTAGTGCTGCTGGGGGCATAATAACTGCTAAGCGCATTCGCCTGTCAACTGAAAATGCTGACGCTAATCAAAATGAACAAGGCCTGGATTGCCCCTGACTTTGCTAGCCTACCAGAAGAAAGCGACTGAACATAAAGGAACTTTAATTGTGGCTTTTAAGGTGTATTGAATACACTGTATTTCCATTCACCCCTTCCTCTTCTTGTTCTCTTCCTCCTCTACCTCCATCATATCAAACTGCTTATTAGGCTGCCCTCGCTTTTAAATATTTAAGAGGTTCACCAGCAGGCCCTCACCCCTAATTTTTTAACCTAAAAAATTAACCTCACTCTGGTCCTCCTCCTGACATGTTGACCTAACAAGAACCTGTCTTGCGCCGCCCTCCAAACTGAGACATGAAGCAAGGAGTTTTGGATGACTTTGTTTCTTGGGCTCTGCCAGCAGACACTGTTTCACCGCGCCCAGAGCCATCTGCGTTCCCCATCAGCAGCACGCCCACTTCCCTGTCCCTTACTGCTCGCCTTGCGCATACTAAAATGTATATATGCAAGTTTGTCAAAAGTACAGTTGCGCAGATTTTTTTAAGTGTATGAGCAGAAAAATTTCACCGAATGAGCAAACGTTATGCAGCAGGCGCAGCGCAGGTAATGTCACATACCTGTGCTGCATGTGCAGTATAACCTTTCTGTATCCTAAATACCTGACATCTAGTGTATTTTTTTCTGACGTTATTCATATAATGTATAGCATTTGCACAATCAGGCACAGATAGTGTAGGGATAGGATTTGGCTAGGCAGGGCTAATTGTTCTGTTGAAAAGACCCAAAAGTCTTTTTAAGGACTTTTGTTATATCTGGCTGCAATATTGTGATTCTTGATGGTCAAAATTTGCGCACGTTTGCCTAATCTTAACACCAGCTGTGCAGCGTGTGCAGTACAATGTTTGTTTATCCTATATACCAGACATTTATTGCGTTTCTTTCTGCTTCTAATCACGGTGACATTACATGTGCAGGACAAAGTATATTTCTCCTATATACCTGACATTTATTGCGTTTCTTTCTGCCGCTAATCACAGTGACATTACAGGTGCAGGACAATGTATGTTTCTCCTATATACCTGACATTTATTGTGTTTTTTTCTGCCGCTAATCACGGCGACATTAGTAATGTCACCTTCAATAGCCGCAGAAAAAAATACATTGGATTTCTGTTATTTGGGATACACAAATGTTAGACAGCAGACGCTGAAAAGGTGGTGTTAACGTCAGGCAACCTTGCGCAATTTTTAACCCACCACAAAAATAATATATTGCAGCCAGATATAACAATGGACTTTTGTGTCTTTTGAACAGAACAACTAGCCCTGCCAAGCCAAATCCTATCCCTACACTATATGTACCTCCTTGCGCAAGTGTTATACAGCAGACGCAAAAGAGGTACTGTGGCCTTAATTAACGGTAGAAAAATAGCAACGGATGTCAGGTATATAGACTACAGAACGGTTCTAATGCACACGCTGTGCACGTGGTGTTAGAGTCAGGCACACTTGTGTTCTTTTTGCCCCAAAATAAATAAAAAAAATGCAGCCACATATAACAATGGACTTTTGTGTCTTTTAAACAGAACTACTAGTCCTGCCTAGCCAAATCCTATCCCTACACTATATGTGCCTCCTTGCGCAAAAGTTATACAGCAGACGCAAAAGAGGTACTGCGGACTTAATAACCAGCAGAAAAAATAGCAAAGGATGTCAGGTATATAGTATACAGAGAGTAATACACCATGCACCAGCTGCGCAGGTGGCGTTAATGTCAGGCCACCTTGCGCAATTTTTAACCCCTTAAAAAATATATATATATAATATATATATACTGTATATATATTGTAGCAAGATATAATAGCCCTTAAAAGGGCTTTTGGGTCTTTTCAAAAGAAATACTATCCCTGCCTAACGTTCTTCTGTCCTTACACTATCTGTCCCTCCTTGCAGAAGCTCTCCCTGACTCGGTCTGAGCCGGTCACATGTCACCGGGTGCTATATAGCACCCGATGACGCATTCCCGGCCAGCCAATCACTGTAATGCCAATAGCCAAGATGGCTACGGCATTACAGTGAATGCCAGTACCTCCCCGCACGCTAATTGGCTAATTAGCGTGTGGGGAGGGGACTCGAGCATGGCGCTCAAGCACACGCGGTGTTCAGTCGAACACCGCGTGGTCACGAGTGCCTCCATATTCGGCCGAATACCATATTCGGCCTAACATGTTCGCTCAACACTATTGGTTAGCCCTATTATGACTTATATGAACATTGTGAGCATTTCAAACATGGCAATGTGCAAGACTTTTGAGTCTGTTAGAAACTGCTGACTGGGGTAAACGAATGAAGATCCAGTGTGAGCCCATACAAGTATATCTCGGATATTCTATGAACGTTTATAGGTTGTGTCCTAAATTCTTCTGGTGTTGGAGTAAGCTGTGTGTAAAAATCACCAATGTTTCCTCAAGATCTGGTGAATTATGGGAAGTAAAGGGTGGTATGTGGTCACACAAGGAAACCTGTTGGGTTTTCGAGTTTCAGAAACTTCCTTGACTCGTTCCCTAATCAACTCTGAGTTTAACAAGGATTCTGGATAACCCAAGTTGTTGAAATTTATAAGACATTTCTTTGAGTGTTTTGTATTAGCACTGTATTGTATTGTATTAGGTGTATATACTATGTACTGAAGTCTTGGGAACTGAGAACACAGGAAGAGTTTTTTGTGGTCCCGGGATGACAAGGGTTTATAAAAATGATTACGATTCGTAGATTTCCCATATAAGTCTATAGTAATCTCTTCTCCCCTCTTCACGACCTGAGTGTCAAGAAAACTGATACTTTTTCTTTTCTTGTGTAAAGTGAAACTCCAATTCAGGCCCTTCCCATTCAAAAAAATATCAATGAAACAAAACCAAATGAATGCATGTTGTTGAAAACAGTAACGATATGTAATCATGCTTAAAGGCGATCATATATGCACTGGCATAGGGCAGGGTCACATTTGAACCCATAGCGGTGCCCTATTTATAGCCAGAGAACTGGTCACCAAATGAAAAAAAATGATCTTCTTAGACTACATGAAATAAAGACAATCAGACTCCTGCTGTGATGTATTCAGGAGAGAGTGTGCCCCCAAAATATAGGCAGTCAC
Source organism: Rhinella marina (assembly GCA_900303285.1). Classification (NCBI taxonomy): domain Eukaryota; kingdom Metazoa; phylum Chordata; class Amphibia; order Anura; family Bufonidae; genus Rhinella; species Rhinella marina. Next base: position 15,350 of record ONZH01012241.1, read on the forward strand.
TAGTAGAGTCCACCGCAAAAGAAGCATGTTTTTTATATTAAGATAAGAAATCTGTAGTATGCAGTAAGAAGGATGGAGAGCAGTTGATCAACGTGATCAATATTTTTTCTAAGTAGACAACTAGTGGACATAAGACAGAATCAGTTGAAGCTACTATGGGGTGACCTGGAGGATTTTCCATCCTTCAATGTATTTTTAGTAAAATGTAAAAAACAGGAGTAACAGGATATTGTTTGTCAAAAAAGTTATTTTTTGGGGACCAATAACCCCAATAGAACTATAATGGTAAAGCATGTACTCGAAGATCCCAGTGTAAGCCCATACCAGTATACCTTGGATATTCTATGAACGTTTATAGAACATCAAAGGTTGGGTCCTAAATTATTCGGGTGTGGAGTAAGCTGCATGTAAAAATGACCAATGTTTCCTCAAGATCTGGTGAATTTTGGGAAGTTAAGGGTGGTATGTGGTAACACAAGGAATCCTGTTGGGTTTGGAGTCTCAGAAACTTCCCAGACTGGTCCTCTAATCGATTCTGAGTTTAACAAGGATTCGGGATAGCCCCGTTGTTAAAATTTACAAGACATTTCTTTGAGTCTTTTGTGTTAGCATTTCAGCTGTATATACTATGTGCTGGAGTCTTGTGAACTAAGAACATGTGAGACAATTTTTGGTATTCTCAAGATGACAATAATGTAAAAAATGATTATGATAGGTAGATTCCTCATATAAGTTTATAGCGATCTGTTCACTCTTCACGACCTGAGTGTCCAGAAAACTGATACTCTTTCTGTACTTGCGTAAAGTGAAACTCAATTCAGGATGTATGTCATTAAGGTAGTTGTGGAATGTTTCTATCCTATGATCGGGGCCCACCATATAAAAAAAATTATCAATGAAATGAAACCAAATGAATGCATGTTGTTGAGAAAGTAAATATATGTAATCATGCTTAAAGGTGATCATATAGGCACTGGCATAGTGCAGGGTCACATTTGACCCCATAGCGGTGCCCTATTTATAGCCAGAGAACTGGTCACCAAAGAAAGAAAGAAAATTATCTTCTTAGACTACATGAAATAAAGTCAGAAAAATTCCTTCGGGTGTGGAGTAAGCTGTGTGTAAAAACGACCAATGTTTTCTCAAGATCTGGAGAATTTTGGCAAGTAAAGGGTGGTATGTAGTAACAGAAACTTCCCAGACTGGTCCCCTAATCAATTCTGATTTTAACAAGGATTCGGGATAGCCCCGTTGTTGAAATGTACAAGACATTTCTTTGAGTCTTTTGTATTAGCACTTTAGTGTATATACTATGTACTAGAGTCTTGTAAACTGAGAAGGCAGGAAAGAGTTTTTTGTGGCCTCGAGATGACAATAATGTAAAAAATTATTACGATAAGTAGATTTCTCATATAAGTCTAAAATGATCTGTTCTCCACTCTACATGACCTGAGTGTCCAGAAAACTGATACTCTTTCTGTTCTTGTGTAAAGTGAAACTCAATTCAGGCTGTATGACATTCAGGTAGTTGTGGAATGTTTCTATCCTATGATCGGGGTCCACCCATATAAAAAAAAGTTATCAATGAAACAAAACCAAATGAATGCATGTTGTCGAGAAAGTAAATATATGTAATCATGCTTAAAGGCGATCATATAGGCACTGGCATAGGACAGGGTCCCATTTGACCCCATAGCGGTGCCCTATTTATAGCCAGAGAACTGGTCACCAAAGAGAGAAAAATGATCTTCTTAGACTACATGAAATAAAGACAATCAGACTCCTGTTGTGATGTATTCAGGAGAGAGTGTGCCCCAAAAATATAGGCGGTCACTAGTAAAGAGTCCACTGCAAAAGAAGCATGATTTTTATGTTTAGATAAGAAATCTGAGCAGTTGATCAACGGGGTCAATATTTTTTCTAAATAGGCAACTAATGGACATAAAACAGAATCAGTTGAAGCTACTGAGAAAAGCCCGGAGAACCCCTTTAATTCTAAGCAGCCCTGTTGCTGGCGTACATTTAAGCCATTTTCCAGACACCAAAAACCAGTAGGAAAAATGATAAATGGGCTTGGCATGCCAACCCGCCCGCTTCCCTACCCACACCATGCCCTCTTTTCTCGCCAGTGGAGTTAGTGACCAAAAGACTTGCAACACGTTTATGTTTTTGGCATGATGTCCCCCTAATTATATAAATAGCATATGCGCAGGAAGGGTCAAAGTGGCATTTTAGGAAGGGTATAATGTGACTGGCACTGTATGGAGGCTCATTGTGACTGGCAATGTCTAGAAAGCAGATTGTGACTGGCATTGTAGGAAAGGTACAATGTGACTGGCACTGTATGTAGGCACATTGTGACTGGCAAGGTATAGAGGGCAGATTGTGACTGGCAATGTCTAGAAAGCAGAGTGTGACTGGCATTTTAGGAAGGATATAATGTGACCGACATTGAATGGAGGGTGATGGCACTGGATGGAGAGCACAATGTGACTGGCACTGGACTGAGGGCACAATGTGACTGGCACTCTATGGAGGCACATTGTGACTGGCACTGGACTGAGGGCACAATGTGACTGGCACTCTATGGAGGCACATTGTGACTGGCACTGGACTGAGGCACAATGTGACTGGCACTCTATAGAGGCACATTCTGACTGGCACTGGATGGAGGGCACAATGTGAATGGCACTGTATGGAGGCACATTGTAACTGGCACTGTATGGAGGCACATTGTAACTGGCAACTGTATGGAGGGAACAGTGTGTCTGGCATTGCAGAAAGGGTATAATGGTGAACTGGCACTGCATGGAAGCACATTGTGACTGGCACTGTATGGAGGGACGGTGTGACTGCTAACAAGAGAGGGTATGTGACTAGCACTGCATGGAGGCACATTGTGACTGGTACTGTAGGAAGAATTATAATGTGACTGGCACGGTATTGAGGTCACAGTGTGACTGGCATTACAGTAAGAATATAATGTGACTAGCACTGCATGGAGGCACATTGTAACTGGCACTGTATGGAGGCACATTGTAACTGGCACTGTATGGAGGGAACAGTGTGTCTGGCATTGCAGAAAGGGTATAATGTGACTGGCACTGCATGGAAGCACATTGTGACTGGCACTGTATGGAGGGCACGGTGTGACTGCTATACAAGAGAGGGTATGTGACTAGCACTGCATGGAGGCACATTGTGACTGGTACTGTAGGAAGAATATAATGTGACTGGCACGGTATTGAGGTCACAGTGTGACTGGCATTACAGTAAGAATATAATGTGACTAGCACTGCATGGAGGCACATTGTGACTGGCATTGTAGAAGAATATAATGTGACTGACACTGTATGGGGGGCATCCATTCATTAAAGCCAGTTTGGCATTCCACTGTATTATGCTATACTCAGCTAACACAAAACTAGCAGAATTCTGAATGCTGCTCTAGATGTGACTGGAGCATTCGAACTATGGTAACTCAGGATCAGTAAAAATAGGGAAAGCAAAAAATATGCAAAGTTACTGAACTATTTTCCTGTTCTTACAGTAAAGCCATAATTGCTCACTATTCTGGTGGGGCAGGATTCCGGTTTTTCGTGGCAATTCTGAAAAGGCGGAGTATTGGTGACACTTTACAACGGACCTTGTCACCTTCCTGTGCAGACAGATGACGGCTCTCACCTAAGTGACACCCAGTGACTATAGACTGGGCCCATATCTACTGCACACACAGTAATGAAACCAGTCAATATCTACCACTCTATCAGTATTATGTTTAACACCAACTTACTGACTGTTACCTTTGTGCTGTGGCCTAGTTATTAGCTCAGTGATATAAATGTGTTCTCAGAGCTAATGTCTCCTGGAAAGATAGTGGTGTATATATCTATAGATATCGGATAGAGAGCCAGAAACCCTGCCTGTATTAGATTTCAGAGCTGCATTCACAATTCTGCTATCAATGAAAATAGTTGACAGACCCAGCTTAACTAAGCTTCTATAATGCACGAGGCTGACTGAAGAGCACTGAACTTCACAGAATGTAAATGATTAGAATTAGATCTGTACTGACATTCAGTGGAAAAATCTCCACTTTGAATCCAGAAGAATTGTGTATGCAGCTCTGAAGTATATACAGCCTGTTACTCAGAATCACTATAAGTAATGTAATGTATGTATACAGTGACTCCACCAGCAGAATAGTGAGTGCAGCTCTGGAGTATAATACAGGATGCAACTCAGGATCAGTACAGGATAAGTAATGTATGTACACAGTGACTGCACCAGCAGAATAGTGAGTGCAGCTCTAGAGTATAATACAGGGTGTAACTCAGGATCAGTACAGGATAAGTAATGTATGTACACAGTGACTGCACCAGCAGAATAGTGAGTGCAGCTCTAGAGTATAATACAGTATGTAGATCAGAATCAATACATGATACGTAATGTATGTACACAGTGACTGCACCAGCATAATAGTGAGTGCAGCTCTAGAGTATAATACAGGATGTAACTCAGCATCAGTACAGGATAAGTAATGTATGTACACAGTGACTGCACCAGCATAATAGTGAGTGCAGCTCTAGAGTATAATACAGGATGTAACTCAGCATCAGTACAGGATAAGTAATGTATGTACACAGTGACTGCACCAGCATAATAGTGAGTGCAGCTCTAGAGTATAATACAGGATGTAACTCAGCATCAGTACAGGATAAGTAATGTATGTACACAGTGACTGCACCAGCATAATAGTGAGTGCAGCTCTAAAGTATAATACAGGATGTAACTCAGCATCAGTACAGGATAAGTAATGTATGTACACAGTGACTGCACCAGCAGAATAGTGAGCGCAGCTCTGGAGTATAATACAGGATGTAACTCAGGATCAGTACAGGATAAGTAATGTATGTACACAGTGTCTGCACCAGCAGAATAGTGAGTGCAGCTCTGGAGTATAATACAGGATGTAACACAGGATCAGTACAGGATAAGTAATGTATGTACACAGTGACTGCACCAGGAGAATAGTGAGTGCAGCTCTAGAGTATAATACAGTATGTAACTCAGGATCAGTACAGGCTAAGTAATGTATGTACACAGAGACTCCACCAGCAGAATAGTGAGTGCAGCTCTGGAGTATAATACAGTTTGTAACTCAGGATCAGTACAGGATAAGTAATGTATGTACACAGTGACTCCACCAGCAGAATAGTGAGTGCAGCTCTGGAGTATAATACAGGATGTAACCCAGGATCAGTACAGGATAAGTAATGTATGTACACAGTGACTGCACCAGCAGAATAGTGAGTGCAGCTCTGGAGTATAATACAGGATGTAACTCAGGATTAGAGATGAGCGAATCTATTCGCCGCTTCGTAGATTCGTATCGAATCTTCAAAATTTTCTTCTCCGAAGCAAATCTGAATTTTGTCGGATTCGCTTTGTATTATTCGTAAATGTACGCAAAAATTTGACCGCTAACTATACGTAAGATATGTATGAAACGTAAGTAAATTTACATTCTGCGTACGGCGGGAAAATGACGTTCCGCCACCACAAGAATGGGAAAGTGTAGATACGCCCCCTCAGAACTGGGAAAAAACAATAGTACGCTAAGGATTCGTACGCACTTTTGTACGCTCATGCGTACATGTTCACATAAGTTGTGTACCTTTAACAAGTGTACGTTCGTTATTAGTGTGCAAATGTTCGCAAAACACCACATAGTAACGCAGCTTCGTAATTCGTATTAGTTCGAATTTGTGAAAACTTCGACAAATATTCGGCGAAGCAAATTTTGGATAATTCGCTCATCTCTACTCAGGAACAGTGCAGGATAAGTAGTGTAATGTATGTACACAGTGACTCCACCAGCAGAATAGTGAGTGCAGCTCTGGAGTATAATACAGGATGTAACTCAGGATCAGTACAGGATAAGTAATGTATGTACACAGTGACTGCACCAGCAGAATAGTGAGTGCAGCTCTGGAGTATAATACAGGATGTAACTCAGGATCAGTACAGGATCTGTAATGTATTTTTATGTAAACTATTATTTACTGCCTGAATGTGGCCTTATGTTTTATACAATTTCTAGGGACCCAAGCCTATATTAACTAGAGATGAGCGAATCATGCTAAATTTTATTCGCCTAACATTTCCTAAGATTTGTATATTCGACTAATAGATTCGTTGAATTTGCGTACAAAATATACGTAATTATATGGCTTTTAGCGAACATTCGCGCACTAATAACGAACGTTCAGGTAAAAAAGGTACGCAATCTCTTTGAACACGTACGTATGAGCGTACAAATTGCGTATGAATCCTCAGCGTACTATTGTCTAGCGATTACGTAATACGCAGGCGCACCAGTTGAGAGGCCGCGGCGTGCACTCCTCAGAGGCAGAGCGAAGTTTTACAAATGGCATCCAGGCGATCATCAGCATTTAGCTCTGCAGAGGTGAAATACATGATCCGGCTGGATTACGATGGCACACACCGCTACCCGAACCAGCATAAAAAGGAGGTGATCCAGCAGGTGATCCGAGGCTTGCGCTATCGTTTTGACACCGTGCGGACCACGGGCCAGATCCAGCGGAAATGGTCCGATCTGAAGTTCAAGTGCCCAGAGCGGCTTAATGAGATCCGCGCAGAGATATGGCAGGGTGAGTATTGCGAATACTACAAGTAGAAGCTCCGGCTACAGGTCCTTTGTCACTTCTGCCCTGTGCCACCTTTTCTTTTTTTTAGAGCTCGAGGTCTGGCTGGAACTGGACCTCTTTTACTTATCCATTCCAGACATTTTTCACTTCTCTCTGTGGCCCTGCAGCTGGTCTTTGTCTCTCTCCCTATCTCTCTCTGTCTCTCTCCCTGTCTCTCTCCCTGCCTGATTAATTACTAGCCCTGCACTGGCCCTGCAGTATCCCTGATATGTGTAATATGGATTCCCAGAGCAATTATACCCCAATTTTCACAAAACAGGTCTAAGAGTCTCAGAACTTCACACACAGTGCTTCTGCTCATCTCAGCAGTCGCAGCAGAAGTGATGCGTCACTGGCTTACCGAGCCTGAGCCAATCAGAGCAAGCCCTGCCCACTAGATCAGGTGACCGCTTTCTTCCCGAGCTTTTGCGCACGATAAACAAACAGTAAAAGTTCGCTAATGAATTGAATTTGTACGCAACAGCATATACAGTAACTTATACGTAGCAATAGCGTATAATTTATAGGACAACTATGTAGCGAATGCGTACAAAGCCGAATCGAATCACCTAATATTTGGATTTGCTTCGCAGCTGAACATTTGCAAGATTCTAAACGAAATCAACGAATCGACGAATCGCTTAGCTCATCTCTAATATTAACCTATTCTTTCAGGGTAATATACTGACAAGGTATACAGCGCTACCACCATGCAATGTACCTGCTACTGCTGGCAGAGTGCTGCGTGCTCCTCCGCAGTGTAACATGCTCTCTAGTAACCTTATCTCTACTTGATCATGAATTCATTGTTAGGTGCAGGATAATGACTCTTCTATCAAGTACGATACTTAATGGTTGCAACACATAAAATGTCCTTAAGAGACTGTTCTTGGGACCGTCTACAGGAACTTGTCTCTGAAATCAAATTCCATTCTCTCCATCTCTCCACACCCTAGAAATACAGTGAAACAGTGAATAGGTTTTCCAGTTTCATGTACATTAAGAGTAACTGCCCTTTTTTACGTGTAGGGGGAAGTGATGAGTGATACTTTTGCAATATACTTTGTTAAGTAATTTAGGACTATTTTAATTTTTTTAAAAACTCTCTATTCCCAGCACACCCACTAAGTAACAATTGCTACAATTCCTGTGCTAGATTTATTTCAGGCTGGTAGCTCAGGAGGAGTGTCGTTTCCCAGGGACATGGCCTTTCTGCTGCAGCTACCACAGCTACGGAGGTGTGTCCTTTCTACTGCAGCTCTGTCTCTCTCTACCACAGCTATGGAGGTGTGTCCTTTCTACTGCAGCTCTGTCTCTCTCTACCACAGGTACGGAGGTCTGTCCTTTCTACTGCAGCTCTCTCTCTCTCTGCCACAGCTCCTAGGCATGTCCTTTCTGCTGCAGCTCTCTCCCTATCACATCTCAGGGCCGTGTCCTTTGTCAGGGGGCATGCCATTTCTGGTTCAGCTCTCTCCCTCTAACTGTCACAGCTCCTAACAGTAGATACAGCTGGTGGCAATTGAAGGATGAAACTGAGCATGTGCGACCACCTCAGCAACATCAAAGAGGTCGACAGAGAAATAGAGAAAGTAGGCGGTAGACGGTGCTATACAGATATATTTTATTGAATAACTCAGTGGCCACACTAAATTTAAGTACATGTAATTATTCAGATATTTAGTATTCAGATTTAGGTGCTGGTTTAAACAATTTAGAATATTTTTGTGAGAAAACCAGTTTAAGACCAAACCCTATACTATATCCCAATGCATTTGTCTTCCAAAAATGGACGGTTTATCATGGGACCAAAGACAGAAGGTGATTATTATTGCCACCAATCAGTTAAATCATACCTCTATTTTAATGGGTAAGGAGGGTCCAAAAAAACTTTCCATAAATTAATAGTACAGGTGAATAAAAGAAACTTTGTAATATATTTTTCTAAAGAAAAATGCTTCCATGATGTTCTATTTGCTTTTATAAGGCTTTATTGCTCATTATTGCTTTTAACATTGATGTCTATGTAGAGAGGAGGGAGGATGAGAAGGCTGCTGGATGAGAGCCACAGTAAACTGCAGTTTCTTAGCTCAGCTACACTTAGCACTTTTGACTCTACTATATCTAGGTAATAAATCGCCTACTAGCTGGCAGCAGTCTCCTCATCCATCCTCCTCTCTCCAAGATAGAGATGGAAGCTGAGTGAAGGAAAAAGCACCCTGAGAAGCCAAGGAGAAAGTATAAATCTTTAATGAAATATATTATGAAGTGTCTTATAGTCACCTGTACTATTTATTTCTGAAATCTTGTTTATAACTGGAAGTAGAGTAATACTAAAGGACCATAATAGATATACTCCTAGTGGAGGCACTAATGGCAGCCTAGGGGGACAAAGGCACAAAATTATGACATTGACCTGAACGTAGAGGAACTCTGAGGTCGAAAATTTAAAGGGGTTATCCGAAAGCATAAAAAGCCCCCCATTATGCCGGACCCCCTCACTGAATTTACTTACTCCGCTCCACGCTCCCTGCGTGATTCCTGTTCCCCGCACCGCCACTGCTGCTTCTCCTCGTGCGCAGTTGAAAACATCCAGTGTCGGTCGGGGGGGAAGCCAATGGGGAATCGCGGGTGATGCTAGGGAGGCTCGTCCTCGTCCCTGCCTGCCATTGGCAAGTCCCCCCCCTCCCCACACACTGGATGTTTTCATCCAAGCACGGGGAGAAGCAGCAGCGGCGATGCGGGGAACAGGAGCGGCGCAGGGAGCGGAGCAAGTATACTTAGTGTGGGGGGCCCAGCATATTGGGAGGCTTTTTATACTTGGATAACACCTTTAACATATGGGGGGCAGTAAGGTCCATGGTGGAACATTGAAGTTGTGATAGTTTTAAATTCAGAATATTGGAGTACTATTCCCAAAATATGTGAATCTCCGTATCAGAAATATTATTAAGATCAGAAATGTTGACCAAACATTCAAGAAATGTCCACTTTGGGGGGTATAGTTGCACAACCTGCCATATCTAGATCTGGACAATCTTGCAAAAACATGGCCGGTTGGGAGGCATGTTGGAACGTATGGATTTATTCACCAATTTTGTTGCCCCCACAGCAACCATCTTTGATGGGCAGGAATGAGTCTGCCATCTCTAATGTAAGATATAAGACACTTGGCACACAGAGCCCCTCGAAGGTCCCCACCATGGAGCTCTATGACCACCCATATGGTACAATGCTTCTAGTGCAGAATAGCACTATAATGTGGTACTGTTAATATCCAATTTATATGACACTGGAGGCGCACTGTCCTATAGTATGGCTCCTCTAGATATCTATAGGTACTTTTCTGCTGGTAACCAGTCTGTTATTACTTCACTTATTGAAGGAAAACGAAAAAAACATCAGTCACGACTAGAAAGACCAATATTTGCATGAGATATTTCAGTCCCTGACCAGTCCGTTCCAACTTCATCAATATTCCATTTTTATCCACACTAGATAACGTCACTTTCACCTATATGAGAACAAACAGGTATTACTGATTGCTTTTCTCTCCTACACAAAGGCAGCCGTCGCTATACCGCTCCAGGTATTAACATATCTGTGCTGGTAACCACTGTACAAACACAGCTCTGCATTTCCAGGTGTCGTTTTCTGCTTCTATTATCTCATGGAGCGTTGTAATCATCAAAGCTTCTATTCTGTCTGCTCTATGTACTAAGCCTTCCCATCATTGACGCTGCTTTTATGACAACACAGAGGCAAATACGGGATGTTTAACGGGTAAGGAGGGTCCAAATTACTAATGGAGGCGGCAAAATACCTCCTCCCCACTGATATTCTTAGTGGTTTAGGGATCAATTGAGGGGGTCTGGGGCAGGAAAAAAATATACCCTTAAAGGGGTTGTCCCACGAAAAATATTCTACAGTTTTCAAACCAGCACCTGGGTCTGAATACTTTTGTAATTGCATGTCATTAAAAATTTTGTACAGCTACTGAGTTATTCAATAACGTGTCTGTATAGGACCACTTAATTTCTTATTTCTTTGACCTTTTCACTGAGAAGGCCACACATGCTCAGTTTCAACTTTTAACTGTCTCCTGAGCTATGATAGGCAGAGCTGAGACACGCCTCCTGAGCTGTGATAGGGAGAGCTGAGACACGCCTCCTGAGCTGCAGCAGAAAAGACACTCCCCTTGAGCTGCCAGCTTGATATAAATCTAACAGAGCAATGAATGACTGGATCCATGTGAGGTACAGGGCTGGTTCTAGCTTTGTTAGAAAGAGGCTCTCATGTACTCTAAGATGTCTGATTTTCATTTTTTACATTATTCGTGGGATAACCCCTTTAATTTAATTTATAAGATTTCAGCTTCTGTAAGCCTGCAGCCACCACTAGGGGGAGCTCACTACATATGGATTTATACACTGTAATAAGTCGACATGAGCTTTTCTCAGATAGCAGCATACAAATCACCATAGTGACGTACTATACATCTCAGGTGCACAGGTAATGTATGAAACGGTTCAGGAGGGGAGCCTGCTCTGTACACAACTGGTGCCGACTGTGGTGAACAGCTGATACCCATCTGCAATGGTCCTGAATCAGAGATCATGTCAATGCCAGTTGTTCAACCATGGTCAATAGTGAAAGGAGGAAAGGGCGCCCCATGCAAGAGACAAGATGTAATAGGATCATGATAAAAGCAAAATAAACTGCAATACAGAAGTATTGCAGAGTATTGCTCAAAGGATCACAGGTTTAAGCCTCATAGTAAATTGTAAAGAATTTATCAAAATATCATAATATCTTGTTATTTATTACTCACACTGAATGGCATAAAAAGGATTGCACAGTGTTACAACTTCCGTTTTTGGAATTAAAAACAATACAAAATGGAATAATAAAACAATATAAAGTAAATTATACTTCTAAATGCTGCCTATAAAACTACAGCTCACAGGCAGGCTGAACGCACCAGTGGACCACTTCACAGCCAGGGAAAAATGGCTGTACTCACGTACATAGCCTATTCTAGTAAGATTTACCAAATCTCACAAGAACATAAAACTGTTCATCTTCTCCTTGGCTGTGAAGCAGTCCACTGTGATTGGAAGGAGACACCAGCTGAGGAGATCTGAGGTCTTCTCTTCCCTGTACTGATGCTGCCAATTAGCAGAGCAGCACAACGAAGGGACAATCTGAAAACAAATGAGTGGCATTGGCTGGATGCGGACTACATGATAAGGTACTGGTATTTAAAAATACCATGAAAGGTCTTCTTTAAGCACAATGTGACCCTCACTCCCTCAAAGCTTTCACTGATCAAATTCCCTAAAATCTACACAATTATTTTCTATTCTTTCCCTATAGTGTCCCTATCGAAGTGCAATAATTGCTCGTGACTCTGTATACTCTGTAATCGTTTTCTGGCACACTCATTTCTGGCCAGAAGCTGAACGCACTATGGCTGAAGACTAACATTAATTTTAAAAGCCTGGTAACTTCTGTAAGGGAGCATCTTCTTCAGTTGTGAGAGTGGTGAGGTTCTCAAGAGAATGACCTTCAACTGATTTATTGTTTTCAAAATGTTTTTTTTTTTTTTCAAATATTGAGTTGACTTTTTGGGGGTACCTTACTGATGTTCCTGCCTAAGTGCCCCCCTTGAGGTACAATATAAAGAACCAGTTCACTGGTGACCATACAGTAAGCATTTTTTTCTTTTCTCATAAGAATTAACCGAGTTTATTTAGCCGCCCCTCCCTGACTTCATACCTACATATTTGACGTATACTGAGGATCCATCGAGTCAGAATGTCAGGTGTGTCACATGACCCTGCACTCCTTGCTTTAGAAGTGTATATGCACAAGCAGGAAGATCATTCTCTTCTGTCCCTGCAGTGAATAAGATAAGCGGCTATAGGAACACACAGCCATGATTTCTATAATGGGATTTAGCAGGATATGGATCTTTGGATTATGCTGCTTACAACAGGTAATTGAGCAACAGAGACATGATTATAATATTATTATGAGCTAGAGTATGCAGGCTTTATTCATGTATGATAGAGAAAGGCATAGAATATTCTACTGCACAAACAGACTGATAACTGATAGATATATAGATGATGGATAAATATTTTCTATAATATGGATAGATATTTCTATAATATATGAAAAAATACATTCTATCTCATATCTATCTCATATCTATCTATCTATCTATCTATCATATATCTATTTATGATGTCTAATGATGAGCAAACTGTATATTTATTATATATCTATTCTTCTATTATTTATCTCTCTATTTATCTGTATCTAGTGATCAGCAAACTTCTTGAAGTTCGCTTTGTGTCTGATTTGACGAATTTTACAGTAAATTCTATCTATAAAAAGTTATCTAATTAGCTGTCTACTGATAAACATCTGTACTTTGATCGTATGCCATTAAATATATCTATCTCTCCATCTATCTATCTATCTATCTATTTATCTCATATCTATCTATCTCATATATATCCATCTATTATATATCTTTTTATCTCCTATCTATCTATCTATCTATCTCATATCTATTATATATCTATTTATCTCATACCTCTCTTTTCTATTTATCTTGTATCTATCTATCTAGCTATCTATTATTTATATATATATATTATATATATATATATATATATAAATTTTCTATCTATATATCTATCCATCTCATATCTAGCTTATATATATATATTTTTTTTTTTCTCATATCTCTTTTCTATTTATCTCGTATCTATCTGTCTATTTTTATATATATATATATATATATATATATATATATATATATATTCATTTTCTATCTATCTATCTATCTATCTATCTATCTATCTATCCATCTCATATCTATCTTATATATATATATATATATATATATATATATATATATATATATATATGTTTTTTTCTCATATCTCTTTTCTATTTATCTTGTATCTATCTAATATATATATATTCATCTCCTATCTATCTTTCTACCGTACTTTTTCCCCTATAAGACGCACCTCTGTTTACTAAAATTCAAGGAAAATTTTACTTTGTGACAATTAACTCAATTACCTAATAAATTACTGTTTAAACTTCCTGAAATCCCATTGGTTAAGCTATATTACAAATTATCAACCTTCATCTGTTTAAATACGCCCCCTTTCTTTTATTAACCTTTCCACTCCTTTCTTACTATTTTATTCTATTATCTTTTAATAATTTTCAATCAATTGTTTCTGCGGAGCGACGCATTTGCTTTATTAAATTCTTCCGTTTTGTTTTTTTTTAACTTTATTTATGATCAATAACTAATTTTTATTAATATGATGTAACTTATCATTAATACTTTCATCTTACACGGTTATTAACCTACCTATAATCCTTTTTAATAGCAATTACTTTAATTTATCATTATTTATACCTATTTTCCTAGTTATTATAAAATTATCCTTGCTATAGCTTCTACACTACGTATTAATAATGACCTATAACACAGAGCAAGACAGACAATAACCAAAAGCCAGGGGTGCAAGCCAACAATCTATCCATAAAACAGGCACAGTTAGCATATCTTACAATGGCAGCCTTGTGCCCTAGGAGACATGCAAGACCAGTTTTTTAGGTTTATTTTTAAAGCCAGAGGAGCGTTCTTTCTACACCCGGTGCAAAAAAATCATGCAGCGTGCCACACAAAAACGTGCACAAGGTTACGGGTCCATCGCAGGCCCTCTCCAAAAGGAGAAGGGCCCCCCAGAGCCTTTCCCAGTCCCTCCGGGCCAGAAAGCTCCTGCGAGGGACCGAGACAAAATGGCACAGGGGTTCAGCACAGGGCTCAACTACTAGGCTGGCCCCTCCCGAAGGAAGAGACCATGGGGTTTGCGGGGGGGGTGTGGAACCGGGATGACCACACACACCTCCCCTAGGCCTCTAGGGGGGTACCCATAAGGGCACCGTAACCCCTAAAAATCCTTGTGACAAACATGGAAAGTGAACACACAGTGACATAAAAATATAAATAAATAGTGAATGTGTGCCATTATGGCCCAGACATTCAGCCAGAATTATAAAAATTCCTCATCTTGTCCAGCAATAGACAAAGCCAAATCCGGGCAAAGAGAGGTGAGTGCGATCAACTATGTGAGAAAGTAGAAATGCTGTGCAAATGTGCCATCACTCAGTGGGATCCCATCCCCACTGAGTTTCAGGCACCCCAGGAGTTGTGACCCCCTGGCTTTCAGCACAACCCAGCCCATGGCTTCGATCCAGCAGAGCCCAGGTTTCCAATCCCGGCGCCATACACTCTGGGTTACTCTGTGGTTCTCTGCCTCATCTTTCCAGTAGCTGGCTCGGTTCCTGCTTCCTTTAGACAGTGATAAGGGGTGGGGGATGGGAAGGAGGGGGTAGGGAGGGGAGATCACATGCTCGATCTGATCTCTCCATTCTGCCGGATAGACTCTGCGAAGAGCTCTATAACACAAACAAAAAGGAAAGGTGAGGGCAGCCTTGTCAAACGAGCAGAACCTCCTGTCCAGACCCAGCTTGCATAATGCCTTTCCCATGAATTCATGTGAGACTCAGTCAAAGGCCTTCTCCTGGTCTAGGCTGGTTAGTGATACTTGACAGGACTTTATCAGCAGCTGTCAGGTCGGTCTTCTTCAGGGAGTAGAGGTCTCTGTAGTAGTCTGTGACGACTTCCATCACTTCCTCCTTCCCTGATCGCATGTTGCCATCCTTGTCTCGAAGTTCGTTTAGGGGCATGTGGCCGGCGTGGTTTCCTGAAAAAGAACGAGTTGCATTTCTCACCCTTCTCCAGGTTCTCCACTTTGGAACGGGACATGATTCACTTGGATTCCTCCTCAAAGTGCCTTTTCAGGCTCTTTTTGGTCTTCTCCAGCTCCTCTCTCACATCCCAGCCACACAGATGAAGGTCTTGCAGGGATCGCAGCTGTCGCTGCAGCTCCCTCAGGCCCTCTTCTTCTCACATGCCTGTTGTTGCTTGGCCTGAAAGAACCAATGAAACTGGACTTTAACAGACTCCCACCAGTCACTAGTCCATGCAAACAAGCATTTGTCATTCCACCAAGCTATGTAGATATCTCTAAGCTCCACAAGCACATCTTCCCAATTCAACAGAGTGCAGTTAAGCTTCCAGGATGCAGGGCCAGGGGGGAACCCGTCGCCAAGGACGCACTGGACCTGAATGGCTCTGTGATCGGAGAAGAAGCAAGGGATCATAGAGTACCCACACTGCTTTACTGAGTACCCTCACTCTTGTCAGGGGAAACAGACACATTGATGAGCCTAACCGGCTGTCCTACCCAGGAGCCATCTACGACAAGAAGCCTGCCACAGATGAGCTCCTGGACGGAGTAAAGTGTAAAAGCATTTCCCCTGAGGAGGATGGCAACACCAGCTGACTTACAGTCACCTCCATGGGACCACAATCTGGCCAGATGGTTGTAAGACCTAGAGGGGGGCAGTACACACTCATCGTCAGGGTTCCTCGTCGAGTCTTCACAAATCAAGACAACGAGCAACTTCGACTTCGGGGAACCTCGACAAAGACAAGAAGCTTGGCGAAGTTCTTCCCTGGAAGAAGCTCCGCCAGCTAGGAGAAAATCCGAATATCCCGTCCACCTGTGGCAAAAGAGACACTTTGCGGAGATTCTCCAGGGAGAGGAAGGCAAGAACTGAGAAGCCATGGCCTCAACCTCAAAGCCTCCCAAGACCAACAAGAAGGCTCAGGGACCAGTCAAGAAGCCCCAAGACACCAAGCTCCCTGGATCTTCTGGACATGACCCCACCACCCCTGCCCAGCAGAAGGTCAGCGGAAAGCCAGGCCGCTCCTTCCCTGGAGCCCTGGATGCGGTAGACTGTCGCCCTGGAGCTCAAGGAGGTGGATGGCAGGGTCCCAGACATGACTGAGGAGATCAGAAGACATGGGTGGACCAGGGATTTTCAAAGCTGGAGACCCTCAGCGTCCAGGCATTTGTGACCAGGATCTTCTACGTGACATTTGCGTCGATCAACATCTGTAGAAGATACTGGGAAGCTGTGAAATCAGCGGCATCGGACTCCCCATTTGCTCGCTTCGTCGGGAACTGCCCTGTTTAGAGAGAGGAGAGAAGGATCACGGTGTCTATGAGGAACCCGCACACCCCTGGCAAGGACATCACCACTTTCCTGAAGTGGTTCTGCACAGTGGTGAGGGAACCCACCCACATCCTGAACGGACTCGCCTTCTGGACCGGGAAGTGCTCAGTGATCGTCAAACTGAATAAGGACTCGACCGCCAAAGATGGCCTCCAGCACCTGCCCCAGTCATTTTTTTATTTATATTATAATTATTCATGACTGCCCTGTAAATTGATATATAACACCAGGGGCGTAGGTATAGGGGTTGCAGAGGTAGCAGTCACTACCGGGCCCAGGAGCCTGAGGGGGCCCAAAGACCCTTGTGCCGCATAAGAAGACACACAAAGCACTAAGGGAAGGGGGGCCCAAGCTGAACTCTTGCACCAGGGCCCATGAGCCTTTAGCTACGCCCCTGTATAACACCCTCTAGTCTGCTAGGACTAGATTTTAGGAAATAATGTTATCTCTTTTCATTATTTCTTTGTGTTCAAGTTCTTGAACACAATGACAGCAGTAGCAGATAATGTCTGAGTGACTCTGACATATATACTTTTCATATTGGAGCAGCAGCAGTACAGTGTGGACGTGGAAAAGTATAGGGTAATAGCGGCCACAAAAGTAGCCAATAGACAAAGCAGTAGTTGTGTGTGCAGCTGTTTTGGGGAGGTAGACAAAGTAGTGGAGGTGGCTATGTAGAGGTCATGGTAGTGGCAGTAGGGATTAGTAGCAAGAGTAGCAGCTATGGAAGTTGTACAGCAGCCATATGGTACAGAACATGATGGTACGCAGACAGCAGCAGCAGTTCATTTTGACAAAATTGATATTTTATACAATGGGAGGGACAACTACATTTGCTTGGGTGTCACAACATACCCTGCCACACTAAAACACCATCTGAGATAACGAGTCTAGACAAGATAAAACAGAGATAGCATATTAGGCCAGTTCAGGCCACTGTTCCAGTCTGCCTGTCCAGAAGTCCATGGGATCAGGGAACATGGTATGCACTAGAGAAAGGTCAGAGTCAAGGTAAGCCTGAACCTGGGCATTGGATGGCTGGTCTCTGTTTGCTGATTTGCGTTTGGCACGACACATTAAAATTTCATCATTTTCGTTTTGCATCCCTGCCTTCAAACACCATAACTCTTTTTTTTTTCTGTTCACATAGCTGTATGAGGGCTTGTTTTTTGCGGGACAAGTTGTACTTTCCAACGCCACCATTTAATATTGCATATGGTGTAGTGGGAAGCGGGAAAAAAATTCCAAATCCGGTGAAATTGCAAAAAAACGCTATGCTACTAGTTCTACGGGTTTCTTATTTACAGCGTTCGATGTGCATTAAAATAACCCGTTATTTTCATTCTACTGGTCAGTATGAATCGGCAATACCTAATATGTATAGTTTTTCCTGCGTTTTGATAGTGAAAAAATTTAGAAAGTTGCCCTTTTTTTTTTTTTTTCTCTTGTTCATATCTTGACCCCTATAACCTTTTTGGTATTTATGTGTACAGAGCTGTCATTGGGGGCTCATTTTTTGCGGGACCAATCTGAAGATTTTATTAAGTACCAATTCCATGGGGTTGTGTATGCTTTTTTGATCACTTTTTATATTATTTTTTTTAGAAAAAAAAGCGACAAAAAACGGCAATCCGCCATTTGGACGCTTTTTTTCCGCCACAACAATTCGCCGTATTGGATTTTTTTTATATTTTAAAAGTACGGGCGTTTCGGTCACGGGTGCTACCCATGATGTCTATCATTTAAGTGTATTTAGGTATTTATTTTAACTTATACGGAAAGGGGGGTGATTTGAACTTTTATATCTTTTTTATTTTTATATATTTTTAACATTTTGTTTTTATTTTTTTTTACTATTTGAATGCTCAAATATGAGCTTATATATGTGGCTTTTTAATTTTCTTTATGAGCAATCATGGATTTACTAGAGGCAGTTAAATCCATGAATTGCTCATTTCTTATCCTGCCTGCCATCTAGTGGCCAGAATAAGAATTGCACTTTGAAAACTGTAATCCTCACCAGCGAGGATTACAGTTTTCATATGGTGTACAGACACCCCCATTGGCCACACGGGGTGTCTGTACACCACCCGGAAGCGAACGCTTCCGGGTTTAGACGCAACTAGATGCCATGATCACGTGTGATCACGGCATCTAGTCACCCCGGAAGACGCCGCCGATACAGTAAGGTAGCGGCAAGTCCTCTGCTGTTAGAAACAGCAGAGACTTGCCGGCCATGACGCCCGCCGCACCCGCGAGCAGGCGCCATGTGCCCGCATCGTACAAGCGCCGTACATGTACGGCGCTGGTACTGTAAGGGTTAAAAATTGTTTTATCACATTGATGATACTGAACTGGTGGCTGCTGCTACTTGTGGTAGTGGAGACAGCAGAAGGCAGGTGACTCTGCAGGGGCGGAGAGGGGGCTCCCGGGCAGACACACAGATGGCAGCTCTCTGAGTGCCTTAGCAAGCTGCGTACACAGTGGTTTCTGGTGATAAAGCAATTTGGCCTCCCTTTAGGCAACAGGAAAAGATTTGCCTATTTTGCTTTAATAGCGAGGGTTTAAATTCATGGCGCTCATTTGCTTGATGGTAAGGATATGGCTGTCCTCCAGCTTGCCATTCTGGCCAGCATGCCCAAGGAGCCAGTTCTTTCCACCTCAGCCCCTCACTGAGATGATTTGTCATCATAGCCAGTGTCATTGTCATCACTAGCCTCTTGTTCTTTCACCACCGACTCTTCCACCTTCTCCTCCAGTAGCAGATCATCATGCTCCACTTCCTCCTCCATGGGGCTTTCTCCTTTGTGGTCCCTAACAGTTACAGGAAGAACGACAAGATTCTTTGCACAATAAAATAAAATGACTAAAAATACTTATTATAAAATTACTTATAAATATATTACCAAATACCTTTAGTTATAATGGCTCGTTTCGTCTTGGGCGTAATCATTAGGGGCAAAAAACCTGCAGGACAGGTTACTTCAGAACACTGAGCTAAAGAGCTTCCTCATCCTCCTCTCTGCTCTGATCCTGAATATAGCTGACAAATCTTCAGCTGAATCTCTGTAGGAATGGAGTTCATGAGGGGACATGAAGTACAGAGAGGAGGTGGGGATGTGGCTAATGAGCAGCAGCACTTGTATGCAGTCCCCATTACCACAGCCCCACATTACCACAGTCCGTCCTCTCTATACTTCATGTCTCCCCATGAAATCCATTCCTACAGAGATTAAACTAAAGATCATCAGTATTCAAAATGCCTGGCAGGTATAGCAGAGAGGAGGATGAGGCAGCTTTTTACCTCAGTGTTCTAAAGTAACTTGTCTGGCTGTGTGATTAGGACAGGTTTTGCATGTACCAATAGGACGGTGGCCATTTTGTTTCTCCTAATGGTTGCTCCCTAGAGAAAACGAAAATGAAAAGTATTTGGGAATATATTTATGATAAAGTAATATTTAAGTATTTTCATTTTCTTAATTCCTGGAGAACCCCTTTAAGTACAGTGTGACCAGTAGAGATGAGCAAAGTTTTGAAATATTCAATTCAGCAACTTCACCAAAGTTTGCCAAGAAATTTCATGTGTTCCAGGACACTCTGCCTAAGGGTATGGCCACCTGGAGTGGCCACGCAGCGGGCGGGTTACAGCCATGCGGCAGTGAAGAACCGCATCAATTAACCCGCAGGTGTCTTTCATTTAATAGTTAAGATTGCATTGTATAGACGGTCTTCATTGTTAATGGCCACGTGCCACCTTTAATGCATCTTTAAACAGGGGCTGTACCCACTTCTCCAACCCCAGTGCTCTCCTGTCCTACAGGTGGGAACCCTTCTCCTACCATCTGCTTTTCCTCCTTTTCCACATCTTATAATATTGATGAGAATATGTAATCGAGAACATCCAGCTCCTTCTTCTCTCTGCATCTTGCTCACTTTTCTAAAAAGACATGGAGACTTTGAAGGATGATTTGGAAGAAATAATGTCAGCAAAAGGTGAGTATGGTCATTATTAAGACTTGGCCCCCCTACGTGGTGCAGACAAGATGGTATTGGTTGTCACGCTGGCAGTGGTATAATAAAGGCTACCGATCCTATTGGTATTTAATTACATAGTTTATGGCTGAAGTAGGAAAATAAAACTGATGTAGATTAAGTCTCCATGCACTCTCCCTGCAGTCTCCCTTCACTGTCCCTCTCCAATATTCTTCTATTAATCATTCTCAGCAACACTGTCCCTAGTGCATGAGCTACATGTCTCCCTATGCTCAGCTCACAGGACAATGGCAGAGACTGTGTGGATTTACTGGCTGCACGGCATTATGGGTGATCTTGCACTCCCGGACTTGTCTCCTCTACACTTAGTTTTGCTTTGTAACACATTCAACCACCATTTCAGGGAAACCTGATTCGTTACCACAAAGTACGCAGAAATTCGGATTTCTTTAGAATTGAATTCTTCCTAAACTTTCGCAATGAATTCCGTTTTGAATGCTTCGCTCAACACTAGTGACCAGCCTCCTGTGACCAACTCCATCAAAATTTTTCCTCAAAGCTTTCCCTGATCAAATTCCCTAAAGTCTACACAATTATATCTATCTAATCTTTGCCTATAGTGTCCCTATCACACTACAATAGTTGCTTGTGACTCTGTATACTCTGTAATCTTTTTTCGGCAGACACAGTCACACTCATACTCTTTCCAGGTCAGAAGCTGAACACACTATGGCACTTCTGCTGGTTCAGCATTGGGATCTCCCTGCTTACTGGCCCCTGATTGGGTGATCCAGGTTGTCTGTCAGCCTCTGAGTCAACCCAACCTCTACTAACTCTGAGTGTTATGTGATCCTCTATCTATACTATCTATCTATCTATCTATCTATCTATCTATCTATCTATCTATCATGCATATTAGTCTTTTTGACACATTAATTTTGAATAAATCATACTGTATCAAAAAATTTGTAGATATTTTTGCCCCATCTGCTCTTGTAAATTTGTGTAAATTGTATATTCCATGAAAATAATCTATTGCCTACCGTGATAACTTTTATTTCATTATAAACCAAGATGTGTCATGTCAACACTTCTGACTACTTTAGAGGTTCTCCACCGAAGGTTGCATTCAACGCAATCTTCAGATATGACATACATAGCATTGGCTGTACAGTTGGCAGATGTACTGTGTAATCCGCCATCTTTTTAATTTGTCTTCATTTCATATTTGCTGTTTTTACTTATGTTTATGTACCTATTTATTTACCTGAAAATCAACAAGGGGCTGTTGATTGATTTTTTTTATTCTTTTTTTGCTTCTCTATTTATTGTTACATTTTTCTGGTTTCACATTCAGTATAAATAACAATGAATAAGAATAAAGATAGCACAACATCTGGTACATTAAGTTCGGATAGTGTTTTGAAAAATAGTGTTTAAGAAAAGTGTATCCTTTCAAAAATGTCATGTATTATCATGATTTGTAGACAGTTTGGGACTGAAGGATCACTTTAAATACATCACTGAAAGGGGACAGTTGTGTAAGGGAATAGATTAAGACTAACCAAACAAGGTTTTATGGTCTTGGATAACCCCTTGAAGCCACTCCATCCAACTGCTAGAAAAGAGATTCAGACTAGGGCTACATGGCAAGATAAAATTATAAATAGTGATCTCAGGTGGTCCCTCCAAAATCCAGAAGGTTTGCATTTCTGCTGACTGTTGGATATCGGTAATTTGCCATTCGCAGCGTGTCCACATTCCTATCATTAGTTGCGATGTAGCAATGTTGTAAAGCAGCAAATATATCAGTCTTAATAAAAAACGTTCTGAGGTAAGGTGCACCAAACTTTATTAAAAGGGCTCATAACAAATTTGCCAGTCTGTGAACAAGAAAAGCAAATCAGTTTTTGATGTAAATTATAGTAAATCTGTTTGGACACAGGAGCCATAAAAACCCAAAAAGGTGCACAAATGAGGCACAAAAATTTAACTATTTGACACCAGATAACTCATCCTTATATTTGTTGGTGATCACTAACCTATTTAAATATTTTTTTCTAATTTTGTGATTTCATTTTCTTTGCAGTTCCTGTAGCTGAAGGACAGAATAGTGGCACATCTATAATCAGCATCATCAAAAATATACTCGATAGCTTGGCAAACTTAATAAAAGATCTGATTGATAAACTTAATCCAACTTCTACCCCACCCAATACTACACCAACCACTGCTTCTACTACTTCAAATTCTACCTCCTCATCTTCTGCTTCTACCGTATCATCACCCTCCGTTTCAACCCCAATTAGTTCCCCTTCTAATACATCAACACCTGGTTCTACTGCTTTTCCTTCAAATACTTCAACACCTGGCTCTACTGCTTTACCTTCTAATATATCAACACCTGGTTCTACTGCTTTTCCTTCTCCTTCTAATACATCAACACCTGGCTCTACTGCTTTCTCTTCTAATACATCAACAACCTGGTCTACTGCTTTTCTTCAAATACATCACACCTGGCTCCTGGCTCTACTGCTTTTCTTCTAATCTATTATCAACACCTGGCTCTACTGCTTTACCTTCTAATATCAACACCTGGTTCTACTGCTTTTCCTTCTCCTTCTAATACATCAACACCTGGCTCTACTGCTTTCCCTTCTAATACATCAACACCTGGCTCTACTGCTTTCTTCTAATATATCAACACCTGGCTCTACTGCTTTTTCCTTCTCCTTCTAATACATCAACACCTGGCTCTACTGCTTTTCCCCTTCTATACATCACACCTGGCTCTACTGCTTTTCC
>ONZH01012242.1:0-31816 GCA_900303285.1 Rhinella marina
AGGAGGGACAAGTATGGCGGATGTTGCGGAGTACCTGGCAGACCGTACCCCTGTCCTCCCGATCCCTCGCGTCCTACACTACTGGTCTCCAAGTTGGACACTGGCTGGAACTGTCCTGTACGCCTTGGAGGTGCTTGCCTGCCCTGCCGCCAGCGTGCTTCAGAAAGGGTGTTCAGCGCAGCCGGGGGCATTATAACCGATAAGTGCAGCCGCCTGTCAACCGACAGTGCCGACAGGCTGACGCTAATCAAAATGAACAGCAAGTGGATTGACCCGGACTTTGCTTCTCCAACAGTGGAAAGCAGCCAAAAGTGAAGTGCCATCTGTATGAAGTGCCATTTCCTCCTCCACCTTCCTCCTCCTCCTCCTAACCGCGTAGAATTGCTCCGTAAATAAAAAAATTTATATGTTATGGCTCACCTCTTGGGCCTCCACAAAAAACGTTCAACAGGTCTCACCTCTTGGGCCTCCACAAAATGTTTAACAGGTCTCACCTCTTGGGCCTCCACATTATTTTAACAGGTCCAACTTTTGGGCCTCCACAAAAGGTTTAAGAGGTTAACAGGAAAGAGCCAAAAGTGAAGTGCCATCTGTATGAAGTGCCATTTCCTCCTCCACCTCGCTCCTCCTACTCCTTAACCGCCGTAGAATTGCTCCGTAAATAAGAAAAAATGTAATATTTAGGCTCACCTCTTGGGCCTCCACATAATTTTTAACAGGTCTCACCTCTTGGGCTCCACAAAGGTTAAGAGGTTAACAGTGGAAACAGCCAAAAGTGAAGTGCCATCTGTATGAAAGTGTCATTTCCTCCTCCACCTCCTCCTCCTCCTCCTCCTCCTTAACGCGTAGAATTGCTCCGTAAATAAGAAAAATGTATATATTTATTGCTCACCTCTTGGGCCTCCACATAACTTTAACAGGTCTCACCTCTTGGGCCTCCACAAAAGGTTTAACAGGTCTCACCTCTTGGGCCTCCACATAATTTTTAACAGGTCTCAACCTTTGGGCCTCCACACGTCGGGCCTCCACATAATTTTTAATACGTCTCACCTCTTTGGGCCTCCACCACACACAAAATGTTTAAGAGGTGTCACCTCTTGCTCCACATGGGCTCCTCCACATAATTTTAAGAGGTCTCACCTCTTGGGCCTCCACATAATTTTTTAAGAGGTCTCACCTTTGGGCCTGTAAAAATTTTAAGAGGTCTCACCTCTTGGGCTCACAAAATGTTTAAGCGGTCTCACCTCTTGGGCCTCCACACATCTTTTTTAAGAGGGTCCACACAATTTTTAAGACCTCACCTCTTGGGCCACAAAATTTTCCATGAGCCTCTGGCCAGCCCACGGCCTCTTCCTGCCTTTTGCGTCCTATGCATCCCTCAACATCCCCCTGCTTTACCTGAGACATGACTGGGCCAGGTCGGGTACTGACATCTCAAGCGCCCAACAATTTGGGCATTTTAAGGCTTCTGCATGGTTTTTGAGTTGTTTTTACATTTTAAAGAAGACATGTCTGACCACATCTCACACACACACACAATGACAATTAGGGGTGGGGTCTATTTGCTTTCCCCTTGCCTATGCCATCTGTGGTTGTCATAGGCAACGTGATTTTAAGGGGTGCAGAATTTTATCTTCTTTTGTCTAGTTTGGCTTGGGGTCCATGGCAATGTTGAGGAAAGAAGGTTTCCTTGTATGGTCTCACTTTACAGAGAGGTTATATTGTGTTTGGAGTGTATTGTTGAGAGGCTGTGATAGTGGCGTAATAGTGCGACTTGGGCGCGTTATATGCACCCAGACATGCTTCCCCTGCTGTCCTAGTTGCATTCCAGCAGTGTTGGCATCCTTTTCTGAGGTTCCAGGGTGGACTTGGTGACCTCCAAGTGGTCGAATTGAGATTTCCAAGTGGCGAGTATTTTTTCCCCATAGACTTTAATGGGATTCGATATCTGGTCGAATAGTCGAATTTCGCGGTCTATTCGAATCGAATTTCGAAATTTCGAATATTTCACTACTCGCTCATCTCTATTTATAAGCTGTCAGGAGTTCAGAACTATGAGCTTTGGATGAGCCATCAAAGCTGCTCCCTTATGGATTCAGTGTCAAGCAAAGAGCCTGCTTTTCTACAGATTAACTGAAACTAGAAGCTGTAAAGGAAAAACTGTTGAAATTTTAGACCAAAATAAGTAGAATGTAATCATACCAAAAGTGTCCTTAAAGCAGCCCTGTCTTTACAAACTCAATGCTGAATGTATGGTGTATTAGCACCGACCATTATACAGAATATACAAACAGATGTACTCATTAAATATCAACACTTTCATTAAATCAGAATGACAGTCTGTGTGAGCATTCTATACTTTACATACCGTATTTTTCGCCCCAGAAGACGCATTCCCCCCAAAAAAAAGTGGGGGGAAAATGTCCCTGCATCTTATGGGGCGAATTCTAATGAGCGCTTCCATTATGGAAGCGCTCATTAGCACCGGAGGACAAGGAAGCGGTGAAGACTTTGTACTTACCGCTTCCTGGTTCTCGACTGTCTGCTGAGCTGTGCAGGGCTGCGCACAGCGTGAGGGCACTCTGTGACCTCACACTGTGCGTGCCGGATCACAGCTCAGCCGACAGCAGGAAGAAGAGGATTGCGCTTGAGGAGAAGAGTGGCGGCGTCCAGGAGCAGAAGAGGTAAGTGGCGTTTTTATTTTTATTAAATATGAGGCAATGGGACTGACCTGAGGCAAAGGGGGCTGCTGGGGGGGGGCTGACCTGTGGCAAAGGGAGCTGCTGGGGGGCTGAACTGAGGTGCTAGGGGCTAATATGAGTGGAAATAGGGGCTACTGGGGGCTGAAATGAGGGAATGAGGGCATATGGGGGCTGCTGGGGGCTAATATGAGTGGAAATAGGGGCTACTGTGGGCTGAAATGAGGCAATGAGGGCATATGGGGGCTGCTGGGGGCTAATATGAGTGGAAATAGGGGCTAGTGGGGGCTGAAATTAGACAATGAGGGCATATGGGGGCTAATATGAGGCAATAGGTGCTGCTGGAGGCCAATATGAGAGACAATGGAGGCTGATATTAGGCAATGAGGCAATGGGGCTGATATGAGGCAATGGGGACTGATAAGAGGCATGGGGCTCTTATCTGAGGTCTGATTGGGGGTCATTCACATTGTGGGTCTGATCTGAGGTGTTGTTGGGGACTTATTAACATTGGGAGTCTGATTGGAGCTGAGGTCTTATTAACATTGAGGGTCTGATTGGTGGTCTGACCTGAGGTTTAATGAAAAATATTTTTTCTTATTGTCCTCCTCTAAAACCTAGGTGCGTCTTATGGGTCGGTGCGTCTTATAGGGCGAAAAATATGGTACTTCTGTTATCCCCTTGAAGAAGCCTGTTGGCGAAACGGTGTCGGGTGGAGGCCGAGGTGGGAGCTGCCTAGGATACTTTAGGTATTTGGCTTTACTATCTTCATACTTTATATTTTATATTACCATTGGCTGTCCCACCACTTCTATATTGTCCTTTACTGACTTTGCTCTATTGATTATGGTATAAAGTGGGTGGATATTACAATGGTATATACTTTGTTTTGAATACATAGCCATTTTTGCCCTTGGCCTGTGGCACCTCCCACCGCAACCCCCATATGTTCTGTGCATGACACCCTTACCACCACTGTATTTTAATATATATATATATATATATATATATATATATATATATATATATATATATATATATATATATATATTATTTATGGAATGATGTACCAATAAATATATATTTGTTTAATTTAATTGTGGAGACCATTTTTTGTGATTGTATACTTCTCTTATTGTAAGACTAAACAGAGAGGAAAAAGTTATAAAAAGCAATTAAAACGTTTAAAAATAACAGTTATTGTAAGGAAACATATGGGAAGATTTTATTATTGCATATACAGCAGCTACAACATTGTGTTGACATTAAAATAAAACTTTTATAGCAAACACTAATTAAACAGATCACAGGAAAATTACAAAGTCTGCAACTTCAACAGTTTAACGATGCATTACTAGTGTATTCATCATGAACGGCAGGTAGTTGCTGCATCATGAAGAGCATATTCTACTACAGTACATTGCAATGTCACAACACACAGCTACAGCTCAACTGTACTGACAGAGAGGAACCTCTGATCTCTGCAATTTGACTCTTTGAATGGCTCTATTACTATTTACTAGCATTTAGATGGAGAGAACAAGGGGGGCATCTCTATGATGTGATCGGGGCTCATGCCTTGTATGGACAGACAGGCCAGGGCTGTTAGACCATACAGTGCATTCTGAAGGTATTTAGACCCACATTTAGACCCAATCCTATTCAGACTGCACATCTGTTTATTAATCAATGTACACTCACCGGCCACTTTATTAGGTACACCTGTCCAACTGCTCGTTAACACTTAATTTCTAATCAGCCAATCACATGGCGGCAACTCAGTGCATTTAGGCATGTAGACATGGTCAAGACAATCTCCTGCAGTTCAAACCGAGCATCAGTATGGGGAAGAAAGGTGATTTGAGTGCCTTTGAACGTGGCATGGTTGTTGGTGCCAGAAGGGCTGGTCTGAGTATTTCAGAAACTGCTGATCTACTGGGATTTTCACGCACAACCATCTCTAGGGTTTACAGAGAATGGTCCGAAAAAGAAAAAACATCCAGTGAGCGGCAGTTCTGTGGGCGGAAATGCCTTGTTGATGCCAGAGGTCAGAGGAGAATGGGCAGACTGGTTCGAGCTGATAGAAAGGCAACAGTGACTCAAATTGCCACCCGTTACAACCAAGGTAGGCAGAAGAGCATCTCTGAACGCACAGTACGTCGAACTTTGAGGCAGATGGGCTACAGCAGCAGAAGACCACACCGGGTGCCACTCCTTTCAGCTAAGAACAGGAAACTGAGGCTACAATTTGCACAAGCTCATCGAAATTGGACAGTAGAAGATTGGAAAAACGTTGCCTGGTCTGATGAGTCTCGATTTCTGCTGCGACATTCGGACGGTAGGGTCAGAATTTGGCGTCAACAACATGAAAGCATGGATCCATCCTGCCTTGTATCAACGGTTCAAGCTGGTGGTGGTGGTGTCATGGTGTGGGGAATATTTTCTTGGCACTCTTTGGGCCCCTTGGTACCAATTGAGCATCGTTGCAAACGCCAACAGCCTACCTGAGTATTGTTGCTGACCATGTCCATCCCTTTATGACCACAATGTACCCAACATCTGATGGCTACTTTCAGCAGGATAATGCGCCATATCATAAAGCTGGACTCATCTCAGACTGGTTTCTTGAACATGACAATGAGTTCACTGTACTCAAATGGCCTCCACAGTCACCAGATCTCAATCCAATAGAGCATCTTTGGGATGTGGTGGAACGGGAGATTCGCATCATGGATGTGCAGCCGACAAATCTGCGGCAACTGTGTGATGCCATCATGTCAATATGGACCAAAATCTCTGAGGAATGCTTCCAGCACCTTGTTGAATCTATGCCACGAAGAATTGAGGCAGTTCTGAAGGCAAAAGGGGGTCCAACCCGTTACTAGCATGGTGTACCTAATAAAGTGGCCGGTGAGTGTATATGGTGTGCTACCTTGTTAATCCTCCTCCTGTAATAGCGCTGTCCATGTGTTACATGTGCCGTTTATTATCTCCGTGTTCACAGAAGCCTCCTGAAGTTTTGCAATACCGTAAACATCATCATATCATGTGACCACATGGAGTTTTGATTGTTGTATTAGTTCCTTATACTATCACTACAAGTGTGGGCAAACTTGCCCCAAATCTTTTTCAGTAATATAAGGCCACAAATACTAAACACTTATTGAAAGATATACTAAACATGATTGTATATACTAAAAAAAACATGACAGACAAGTTGACAAAAAATGTATAAAATGACACAACAATAAAGTGCTTTCGCTCCCCCAAGTGACATGTAAATAAAAGTGCAGACACCAGTGCTCATATACACACAATATCACAATGTGTTTACCACCTATTATACAAAAAGAAGTGATCAGAGTAAAAAAAGAATAAAATACATTTGAAAATAATATGTTAAATAGAAAGTGAATATAACCTAGTACTGATCAATAAACAGTAGCTCCTAGACTTCAATATATGTTGCTATACATATATATATATATATTATATATATATATATTATATATATATATATATACACACACAACACTGACAGCAAGTGCTAATAATCTAATATATAAAGCTGAGTGTATGCATGTATGTATGCATGTATGTCCGCTAAATGAATCCGCACCATCGCAGCTGCAATCATGAAATTTGTCACACAGGTGTCAGCTCTGCAGGACATTCCCAAAAAATGCATTAGCCAATAGAAGCCTGGTCACATGACCCTTATCAGCCAATAGAAGCTCGCAGGCAGTTAGTCTCCACACACAGCAGGTTTCCATAACAACCCAGCCATTTTCTTTCACTGCTGTAGGTCTGCTTTAAAGGGGCAGGGCGCTGTGGATGACACTGTTAAAGGGGTATTCCAGTTATCATAAATATAACTTATGTTTTAGACTAACTCATCATCAATCATTACTTAATATAATGTAAATTTCACATATTTACCGTTCAGTAGTTACAAAAGATGTTTTCTTCCACTGCTACACACTGTTTTTCCCCATAAATTACCATGGCATCGACCTGTAAAAGCCCCGCTCCCAGGTCCATAAGCCACACCCAACCCAGTTAGGCCATGCCCCTCCCACTCCGCAGCTGACGGGGATTGAAAAAATGAAGGTAAAAATCAACTTGTGTCAGCTGCAGGGGTGGGAGGGAGGGTGACTTTCTCCCTGCAGCTCATGTTCAGACTGCACAGTGCTGCTGTCTGAGAGTGAACTGTTCAAAAGGACATCCCTGTGTCCGTCCAGGCCCTCCACCAGACGGAGGACAGGGAGTCTGAAAGCCAGACTGTCTGGCCTAAAACAGGACCTCAGGCCACCCTAGGGGCAGGATGATGTGGAGGTCACAGTTAAAGGGGAGGGAGCTGTGGATGTTACTGTTAAGGGAGGAGGGGACTGTGGAGGTCACTATTAAAGGAGCAGCGGGGTACTGTGAGGTCACTGTTAAGGCAGCGGGGTACTGTGAGGTCACTGTTAAGGGAGCGGGTTACTGTAAGGTCACTGTTAAAGGGGCAGTCACTGTGAAGGTCTCTGTTAAGGGGGCCAGTAATGGTGGAGGTCAGTTAAGGGGAATGTAACCTATGGTCAGTGTTAAGGGGTGGGTGCTGTAGAGGTCACTGTTAAGGGGGTGGGCCCATGTGGAGGTCACTGTCAAGGGGGTGAGGTGCTGTAGAACTCACTGTTAAAGGGGCAGGCTGCTGTGAAGGTCAAGGTTAAGGGGGTGGGCTGCTGTGGAGGTCCCATTTTAAGGAGATGGGGCACTGTAGGGGGGTCACTGTTAAGGGGTGGGGGCTGTGGAGGTTACTGTTAAGGAGGCAGGGTGCTATAGAGGTTACTGTCAATATCGTTTAACGACACACACAAACATTAAATGAAATAGGTGAAATATACTTGGGCGAAGCCGGGTCCTTCTGCTAGTAGTGAAAATACGAATTACTGCACAAAGCTAAATTCTACAGAAACCAGTTCACTGTTATATTCTCCTAAGGGGCACAAGGCAGCACACAACACCATACACAATTACTGTTATAAGGGCACTATCTACAGTATTTTAACATGTGATATGACCATTTCAAGGGTTAACACCCATACCAAGTTTAGATACTATATAAATAATCTTTAGTGCAATACAACAATCTGTACATCATACTATCATAATAATGTGCTTCTAAGGAGGACATGCCACTTAATCTGACTCTACTAGCATCAACATAATTCCTATCGTAGTTTGAAATAAAATTAATACCACAAACATACATAAATTACAACATTCTTAAAATAATTGATTATTCTCTTGAAGGCCATTTAAAGAGACAATAAAGTGGATCCCACATGAAATTGAAGAGCAGTTAATGAAAATAAAACATATATGTAAATACAAAATAAAACCACTCTAATATATATATATATATATATATATATATATATATATATATGTGAGTAAATTATACAAACACATATATTAAACCCAAGTAATGATCCAAAAACAAAGAAAAGGGGCAAAGCTATTACCTTTATTTAAACCTTTTACGGTCACTGTATCCAAAGTGTAAATCTTTTTGGACTCTCTTCTCTGATGTAGGATTTTTTTCCCAATTTCTCCAGTTGGAGGTATTAGAACTAGAGATGAGCGAACGCGCTCGTAACGAGCACTGTACCGCTCGGCTCCCCTGCGCTCGCATGGGCGTTGGCAGCCGCCCGGGAAGCGGCTGCCTGCGCCCATGCGAACGCAGGGGAGCCGAGCGGTACAGTGCTCGTTACGAGCACGTTCGCTCATCTCTAATTAGAACACAATATCCCTGAATCTAAACAGAGAGATATCTGATTGGAGATATTCTTTAAAATGTCGGGGGGTGGTTTGTAATGGGCCAGAGTCCTGTTCTTTCTTGGTCGTCTCAATGGCCAGGACATGCTCCCGTATTTGATGTCTAAATTGCCAAGAAAATTTATCATTCAGAGAGATGCACTGACGTCTGTGGTCACGTGATGCAGGGCGCGTCATGTGACCAGGAAGAGGGGCCTATTTCAACGGGCAACCTGATGACCAAAGGTTGACTGTGAATGATCATATTTACCTCATTAGCAATTTAATTACTGATATTTGGACTTCTGACTCCTGAGCTTGGCTACTCCTTTGACCCTGATTTTTGGATTCTGATTTTAACTATAGTGCTTCTCCTGTTTTGACCTCGGCTTGGCTTTGAATCTGCTCTTGTTTCATGTATTTGGACCCTGACTTGACTGCTTATGTTTGACCTCAGCTATTGCATTTCTATTGGTATTCTGGTTTTGCTCTGATTGCACTCTCCTGGTTTTGACCGAGTCAGTACAACTTTGTGTATTCTGGTTCTGTTTCTCTTATTTTTCCTGTGTACCTGCCTGTCACTGCATTTAGTGTTTTCTCCTCAGTAAAAAAAAGTAAAAATGGACAATTTGCCATTTTTGGTCGTTTCATTTCCCTCAAAAAATTAAATAAAAACTGGTCAAAAACTTGTACACCCATAATGATAACAATGAAAAGGACAGATTTTGCCCTGCAAAAAATGAGCCCTCACACAGCTCCATACACATAAATACAAAAAAGTTATAGGGGTCAGAATATGGCGATGAAAAAATCAATTAGATTTTTTTAAAAGTTTTTATTATTTTATCAGTATCAAAATGCAAAAAGCCGGATTCTTACTGACCTGGAGAATTAAATTAACTGGTCAGTTTTATCTTATATATGGACTGTTGTAAACAGAAAACATGTAAAATTGTGGCGGAATTGCTTTTTTTTTTAAATTCCACCTGATTCTGAATTTTTTTCCTGCTACCCACTACATCATATGCAATATTAATAGGTGCCATTGGAAAGTAAAACTTGTCCCGCAAAAAATAAGCCCTCACATGGCAACAGAAAAATAAAAAAAGTTATAAACAGAACAGAAAAATAAAAAAAGTTATGGCTCTGGGAAGGTAGGGAGCGCTAAACAAAAACAAAAAACCTCTGGGGTAGAAAGGGTGAAAGGGGTGTGGAAGTTGCTGTTAAGGGGGTGAGACACTGTGGAGGTCATTGTTAAAGGGGGTGGAGTGCTCTAGAGGTTTATCCGTGTAAGGGGATGTGGTGCTGTGGAGGTCACTGTTAAGGGAAGTGGGAAACTGTGGAGGTCATTGGTAAGGAACTGTTAATGGAGCTTGGTTCTGTGGAGGTCAATGTTAAGGGACTGTTAATGGAGCTTGGTTCTGTGGAGGTCAATGTTAAGGGACGAGCTCTGTGAAAGTCATTGTTAAGGGGGTGGGCCACTGTGCAGGTCACTGTTAAGGTGGCTGGGAGCTGTAGAGGCTACTTTTAAGAGTGTGAGGCATTGTGGAGTGACTGTTAAGGGGCAGGCCACTTTTAAGGTGTTGGTCACTGTGAAGGTCAGTGTAAAGGGGGCAGGGCACTGTGGAGGTCACAGTTAATGGGTGGGGCACTGTGGAAGTCACCGTTAAAGGGGCAGGATGATGTGGAGGTCAAAGTTAAGGGGTTGGGCTGCTGTAAAGGTTACTGTTAAGAGGGAGGGTGCTGTAGAGGTCACTATTATCTTTTAACCTTACACACAAACATTAAATGAAATAGTCAAAATATACCCGTACGAAGCCGGGCCATTATGATTTCAGAAACTTTACCACTGATCTTAATTATTTTTGCAAGATATTCAAACACCATTTTTGTGCGTGCTAAATTTCAAATGTACAGAGAGCCAGAAAAACTGACAAAGTTTAACTTAGTAAGTTTATACAATTTTTATAAGGTATAAAGTAATCTGCAGAGCTCATCTCTTTCATACAGGGTCAGGCTGTATTCATGTGAAAAAGAATACACGTACTGTAGAGTTTAATATATTCAACTCCTATCAGTTTGTGATAATGAGTGGAATTGAAATATCTCTAAGTTTATACATGACCCCCAACCATAGAATTTTGATAAGAAATCTAATTTTATCATTATATCATAGTATTCTGCTCTAAAATAAATATGCTACAGTATGTAATGTGGTTTAGTACATGAAATTAGAAATGTGTCATATTAATATAATAATAATGAATAAATTGTGAGTTGATGACATTTTCAGACAAAATACCAGAGAATGAACAAATGTTTTTTAAGTAACAATACAAATGTAAAAATAACTATGTTGGTTCCAAGACCCATCTTTTGGGCAATATAAGATAGGCAGACATTAACATGTCTGCCTATATTATATTGCACATGTCAAATTATAAAGAAACCTTGTCCTTTGGGGTGGGATTTTGATTATTCTCATAGGTGAATGTGTGGTATGCATCATTCTGCTAGAGACTGCAATTACATCATACACCTCCAAAAAATGCACTAATTAAATCTGTTTATCACAATTTCCACTAAAAAAGCAACATCGAATATTTTGTTCCGTAAAATGTCAGATACCACAATGAAACACAACAAACCTTAATATAGTCAATGAGGGACATTTATCAATAATGGCGCAATTTGCGCCAAAAAATACTAAAGTTACAAATCAAAAGTGGTGGTACAAATCACTTCATATATCAAAGGGCACACACCACTTGTAAAATGTGACTTTTTAAAATGTCAACTTGATTATCCGCCTATTTCTCTTGATTTGCGACATTTTATCACCAACAGCACTAAAATGTGACTTTTTTAAACCAAAATGCGCCATTTCAGCCACCCCCTGCCAGACTAAACTCGAGACTTTTGAAACATAATTGCAACTTTTGAAGCATATGTGCGACATTTCAACTGGTTAATTGTGACTTTTGTTTCACACTTGGAACATTTTTGTTAGGCTCCATTCACACGTCCGTAGTTTTGCACATCCTAGAAAACGTTCCTTTTTTTGCGGATCCGTTGTTCCGCAAAAAACTCAATTTTTCAAGCACATCCGTTCCGTTTTTCTGCAAAAAACGGAAAGGATGTATCTGTATGCCATCCGTTTTTGCGGTTCCGCAAAAAAAGGAAGGAGGAATCAAATCTGAATAAAATCTGAATATTTTATTGTTGCTAGGATATCAGATAGTCAGGTGATCATCCAGGTGCCATTTTGTTTGGTTGATCATGTCATTTGGATTGTGAGGTGAAATTTTTGCTTTTGGCATATTTTTCCATCATTTTCTGAGTGATTTTCAGCATGCCCAGGGCTAACAGTGCAGTTCTCTTCAGCTGGCTCCTTTCAAGGCGATTTGGACAGCAAGCAGCGATGCTGGACGAAGAACCAGAGAGGAGAAGGCGACAGTGGATACATCCCATTGTCGCTCAGCGTCAACGGAAGGGACAATTTCATAAACTTTTTAATGATCTGCGACAGGACCCCATCAAATTTCGAAGTTACTGCTGCATGTCCATGGAGGCTTTTGATCATCTTCTGGTCTGTCTCCTTCCGGACCTGACCTTCGTGGACACCAGCATGAGGCGTAGCATCTCTGCAGAGGAACGTCTCCTTGTCAGGTTGAGGTAAGTGACAAAATTACAAGGAACAGGCAATTCAATACCCCCTTTATTACACATAAAGGAGTGAATCAGACACACCCTTGAAAAATTATGATTGATGGCCTGCTGCTGACACGCAAAAACAATAGTGGTGACGTGCTGCTGCTGAGCTGACCGTGTTAAAAATTATGGGTGACATGCTGCTGCTGAGTTGACCATCTTAAAAATTAAGGTTGACACGCTGATGCCGATCAAACTGTCCCAAATTTAAGGTTGACACACTGCTGCACATCAAACTGTCCCAAATTTAAGGTTGACACGCTGCTGCCGATCAAACTGTCCCAAATTTAAGATTCACACGCTGCTGCTGAGCTGACGTTAAAAAAAATTTACGGGTGACACACTGCTGCTCATCAAACTGTCCTAAATTTAAGGTTGACACGCTGCTGCCCATCAAACTGTCCCAAATTTAAGATTCACACTCTGCTGCTGAGCTGATGTTAAAAAAAAATTACGGGAGACACGCTGCTGCTCATCAAACTGTCCCAAATTTAAGGTTGACACGCTGCTGCCCATCGGACTGTCACAATTTAAGGTTGACACGCTGCTGCTCATCAAACTGTCCCAAATTTAAGGTCGACACGCTGCTGCCCATCAAACTGTCCCAAATTTAAGGTTGACATGCTGCTGCCCATCGAACTGTCCCAAATTTAAGGTTGACATGCTGCTGCCAATCGAACTGTCCCAAATTTAAAGTTCACATGCTGCTGCCCATCAAACTGTCCCAAATTTAAGGTTCACACACTGCTGCCCATCAAACTGTCCCAAATTTAAGGTTGACACGCTGCTGCCAAGCAGAACATCCAAAAAATTTACGGGTAACACACTGCTGCTCATCAAACTGTCCCAAATTCAAGGTTGACACACTGCTGCCCATCAAACTGTCCCAAATTTAAGGTTGACACGCTGCTGCCGAGCTGACCATAACAAAAAATTTAAGGGTGACATGCTGCTTAGCTGAACGTCTGAAACATTATAAGTCACATATAGCAGAGCTGAGCGTGTTAAAAATTAATTTTGACATGCCGCTTAGCTGACCGTCTGAAACAATATGTGTGACATGTAGCAAAGCTGAGCGTATAAAACATTATGGGTGAGGGCCTGCTGGTAAGCTGACAGGCAAAAAAATTATGGTGCAGGCCCAGCTGGTGAGCTGCCCGGCTAAAAAATTATGATGCAGGCCCAGCTGTTGAGCTGACCAGCTAAAAATTAGGGTGCAGGCCCAGCTTGTGAGCTGACCGGCTAAAAATTAGGGTGCAGGCCCAGCTGGTGGACTTCGAGGTCAGCCTAATAAGTAGTTTCATATGATAGAGGAAGAGGAGGAAGAGGACGAGAAGAGGAAGGGGTACATGATAAAACAGTGTATTCAATACACCTTAAAAGCCAGATTTAAGGTTTCTCCATGTTAATCCACTTTCCTCTGGTGGAGTAGAGAAGTCAGGGGCAATCCAGGCCTTGTTCATTTTGATAAGCGTCAACCTGTCAGCATTGTCAGTTGACAGGCGGATGCGCTTATCAGTAATTATGCCCCCAGCGGCACTAAATACCCGCTCAGACAAAACACTGGTGGCAGGGCAGGCCAGCACCTCCAAGGCGTAGAGCTCCAGTTTGTGCCACGTGTCCAGCTTAGACACCCAATAATTATACGACACAGAGGGATCTCTGAGGACGTTGACACGGTCAGCTATGTACTCCTTTACCATCTTCCAAAACGTTTCCCTCCTTGTCACACTAGGCCGCTCATCAGGGTGAGGGTGCTGGCGGGGTGTCATAAAATTGTCCCAGGCCTTTGAGAGTGTCGCCTTGCCTTTGTTGGAACTGCTGTGTGTTCCCCTCGTCTCCCCTCCTCGGGTGGCCAAGGAACTACATACTCTGCCGCCAGCGTTGTCAGATGGAAATTTGTGGAGCAATTTTTCGACAAGGGCCTTCTGGTATTGCAACATTTTACTTGTCCTCTCCACCACAGGAATGAGAGATGGGAAGTTCTCTTTGTAGCGGGGGTCGAGAAGGGTGAATAACCAGTAATCCGTGTTGCCTAATATGCATATAACGTGAGGGTCATGGGAAAGGCAGCATAGCATGAAGTTAGCCATTTGTGCCAAAGTCCCAACAGACAAGGCTTCGCTCTCCCCACCAGGAGCATGACTCTCGATATCCACCTCGTCCTCTTCCTCCTCTTCAGCCCATCCACGCCGAAGAGATGGTGTAAACGTGGTATGGCCACCCTGTGTAGCGGTGGCAACCGTCTCCTTCTCCTCCTCCTACTCCTACTCCTCCTCCAATTGGCGCTGAGAAGACGAATCAAGGGTGGTCTGGCTATCACCCTGTGTAGGGTCTTCCCCAATTGCCACCTCTTCCACTCGCAGAGCATGGGCCTTTATTGTGGGCAGAGAGCTTTTTAGTAGACACAGAAGTGGGATGGTTACGCTGATAATTGCATTATTATAGATTCATCAAAGTTGCGTAACACCTCACAGAGGTCAGACATCAATGCCCACTCGTCGCTTGTGAAGAGCAGAAGCTGACTAGAAAGCTGACCATGTTGCAGCTGGTATTCTACTACTGCTCTCTGCTGCTCACAAAGCCTGCTCAACATGTGGAAGGTGGAACTCCATCTCGCGCTCAGGTCGCACAGCAGTCGGTGAGCCGGCAACCGAAAGCGCTGCTGCAGCGTTGCTAGGCCGGCTGAAGCTGTTGGTGACTTGCGGAAATGGGCACACAGGCGACGCACCTTCACCAGTAGCTGAGGAAAATTGGGGTAGGTTTTCAGAAACCGCTGAACAACTAAGTTGAATACAGTACATGGGCCAGGCATGGTATGTGTGGGAGGTTGGCCAGCTCTGAAGCCACTACCAAGTTGCGGCCCTTATCAGATATAACCATGCCTGGCTGTAGGTTAACTGGCGAGAGCCACAGCTCAACCTGTTCCCTTATGCCATGCCATAGCTCTGCGGCGGTGTGCTGTTTGTTACCCAGGCAAATAAGCTTCAGCATGGCCTGTTGACGCTTACCGACTGCTGTGCTACACTGCTTCCAGCTACTGACAGAAGTCTGTGTGGTGCTGCAAGATGGCAATTCTGCATGGGAAGAAGTGGAGAAGGAGGTGGAGGAAGAGAAGGAGGAGTTGCAGCCGCTACTGTAGATGGCAGTGGAAATCCGGATGGAAGTAGGGCCTGCAATCCTCGGTGTGGGTAGCACCTGTGCCATCCCAGGGTACGACTCGCCCCCAGCCTCCACAAGGTTCACCCAGTGTGCCGTCAGGGAAATGTAGCGTCCCTGGCCAGAAGCTCTTGTCCATGTGTCAGTTGTTAAGTGGACCTTGTCAGTAACTGCGTTGGTCAGGGCACGGGTTATGTTTCTGGACACGTGCTGGTGTAAGGCGGGAACGGCACACCGGGAAAAATATTGGCGGCTGGGGACTGTATAACGAGGGACAGCCGCCACCATCAAGCTGAGAAAGGCCTCGGTGTCTACCAGCCTAAACGGCAACATTTCCAGGGCCAGCAACTTGGAAAGTTGCGCGTTTAGAGCTATGGCCTGTGGGTGGGTGGCAAGGTATTTGCGCTTGCATTCAAATTCCTGGGGTAAGGACATTTGAATGCCGCACTGGGACATTGAAGTGGACGTGCTGGCTGATGGTTCCTGCTAAGGTCCAGGTGCAGGGCAGGAGGCATCTCGGCCTGCGTCTTTGACAGCAGGTAACAGAGTGGAAGAGGAGGCAGTGGTGTGACCTGCAGACACAGATGGACCCAGGCATTCGGCCCACCTTTTAGGGTGCTTTGCTGCCATGTGGCAGATCATGCTGGTGGTGGTCAGGTTGCTGGTGTTTACGCCCCTGCTCATCTTGGTACGGCACAGGTTACAAATTATAAACTGTTTATCGTCAGAACTTTCCTCAAAAAACCACCAGACTGCGGAACACCTAACCCTTGGCAATGGAGCTTACCACAAGGGGCTGCTCCGGGGAACAGTTGCGGGCCTGCTTGGCGTTGCCTGCTTTCTCCCTTTTGCCACCCCACTGCCTTTTCCAGCCTGTTGCGGTGCTGCGGATCCCTCCCCCTCTGTACTGCTGTCCTCGCTCGGCTTGCCACCTTCCCAGGTTGGGTCAGCTATTTCATCGTCCACCACCTCCTCTTCCACATCCTCACTCTGGTCCTCCTCCTGACGTGGTGAACTAACAAGAACCTGACTTAACTGCATCTCATCCTCATCCACAACCTCTTGAGACACTAATTGCCTTTGACTTAATGGCAACTGTGTCTCATCATGATCATGCACCTCGTGAGACGCTAGTTCCCGGTCCCCACCATCATCATCTTTAGACTGTGTTTGCTCAATAGGTTGGGAATCAGGGCACAATATCTCCTCAGGTCCCACTTCAAGAGGCCTTGGCGAGAGGCACGAGCCAAGGAACGGTGATGAAATTCGGAATATCCGAATGTGGGATTAGTTCTTTGCCCAGACTCTGCACGGTGGGAGGAAGGAGGATCAGGGTGAGGATGCGGTTGCCCAGACTCTTGGCTACTGAGACTAAACTTTGTGGAAGAGGGGGTGGTGCTGAACCGACTGGAAGCATTATCAGCTGAAATCTAACCGAATACCTGCTCGCACTGGTGTGGGGACAAGAGTTGAGTCTTGCACCGCCCTGCAAACTGTGACATGAAGCTAGGAGTTTTGGATGACTTTGTCTCTTGGGCTCTGCCAGCAGGCACAGTTTCAACGCGCCCAGAGCCATGGCCTCTGCGTTCACCAGCAGCAGCACGCCCACTTCCCCGTCCCTTAGTGCTCGCCTTGCGCCTTATGTATAGTATATATGCAACTTGGTCACAACTACAGTACTGCAGATTTTTATTAGCTGCATGATCAGAAAAATTTAAACGAATGTTCAATATTCTGAATGCACAAACGTTATAGAGCAGCCGCAAATGAGGAACTGCGGCCTAAATTTAAAGGTATTAAATGTAACAACGGATGTCAGCTACATAGACTTTTGAACGGTTGTAATACGCTGTGCACCTAGCATTATTGATAGGGCACACTTGGGGTTTTTTTTGCCACCAAAAAAAAAAAAGCAGACGTATTTCACAATGGACTTTGGTCTTTTTGGAATGGAAACAATCTTTCTACCTACCCAAATCTTTTCCCTATAGTTTAATTCCCTCCTTGGGCAAATTAAACTGCAGACGCAAATGAGGAACTGCGGCCTAAATTATCGGTATTAAATGTAACAACGGATGTCAGCTACATAGACTTTTGAACGGTTGTAATACGCTGTGCACCTAGCGTTACTGACAGGGTACACTTGGGGGTTTTTTTGCCACCCAAAAAAAAAAAGCAGACGTATTTCACAATGGACTTTGGTCTTTTTGGAACAGAAACAATCTTTCTACCTACCCAAATCCTATCACTATATTTTAATTCCCTCCTTGGGCAAATTAAACTACAGACGCAAATGAGGAACTGCGGCCTAAATTAACGGTATTAAATGTAACAACGGATGTCAGCTACATAGACTTTTGAACGGTTGTAATACGCTGTGCACCTAAGGTTACTGACAGGGCACACTTGGGTTTTTTTTGCCACCCAAAAAAAAAAAAAAAAAGCAGACGTATTTCATAATGGACTTTGGTCTTTTTGGAACAGAAACAATCTTTCTACCTACCCACATCCTATCCCTATAGTTTAATTCCCTCCGTGGGCAAATTAAAGTGCAGACGCAAATGAGGAACTGCAGCCTAAATTAACTGTAATAAATGTAACAATGGATGTCAGCTACATAGACCATTGAACGGTTCTAATACGCTGTGCACCTAGTGTTACTGACAGGGCACACTTGGGTTCTTTTTGCCACCCAAAAAAAAAATGCAGAAGGATTTAACAATGGACTTTTGTGTCTTTTGAACAATGATACTAACCCTGCATATAGAAATTCTATCCCTACACAAGTTCCTCCTTGCGCAAAACAGCAAGACGCAAAAGAAGTACTGCAGGCTTAACAGCAAAAATTATAGCAAAGTATGTCAGGTATATAGTATACAGAGAGTGTTCTACAGCATGCAGCACATGTGGCATTAATGGCAGGCCACCTAGTGCTATTTTCACCACCTTTAAACACCCCCAAAAAAATAAAATATTGCTTTGTGCCAGATATAATAACCCTTAAAAGGGCTTTTGGGTCTTTTTTGAGCGATTCCTATCCCTGCCTAGCATGCTTCTCTACCTACAGTGTATGTCCCTCCTTGCTGCAGCAGTGCATGTGGCGTTAATGGCAGGCCACCTAGCGCTTTTTTCACCACCTTTAAAATCCTCAAAAATAATAAAATGTAGGTTTGTGCCAGATATAATAGCCATTAAAAGGGCTTTTGGGTCTTTGTTTAGCGATTTCTATCCCTGCCTAGCGTGCTTCTCTCCCTACACTGTCTGTCCCTGCATGCAGCAGCTCTCCCTGTGCTCTCCCTCCCTTTATAGCACCCGGTGACATGTGACCCGGCCAGCCGATCAGTGTAATGCCAGTAGCTAAGATGGCTACTGGCATTACACTGAATGTCATCCCTCCCCGCACGCTAATTGGCTAATTAGCATGCGGGGAGGTGACTCCAGCATGGGGCTGGAGCACACGTGGTATTCGGCCGAACATGTTCGCTCAACACTAATTTTTTTCTTAAACAATATATAAAATTATGTATTGCTGAAATAATGATGCATCTGCAATTGAGCTACTAAGTGCTTTTACGCCATGGCAGTACATCTATAGTGATTATCCTGTTGACAGATTCACATTTTGTTTGTTAATGTTTTTTTTTTGTTTCTTTCCACAGATTTCTTGGGATCTCAACAATATCTTGGATCGTCTGCCATACTTGTCAAGTTATCTGGCAGTGTCTCAGAGAAGCGGTGATGCCCACCCCCAAGGCGGAAGATTGGCTACGTATTGCCGAGGGTTTTTACCAATCTGCGCAGTTTCCTAAATGCATCGGGGCACTTGACAGAAAACACATCCGTGTAAAGAAGCCGCCACACTCAAGGTCCGGGTATTACAGTTACAAGCAGTATTTTTCTGTGGTGCTGATGGCCTTAGTTGACAGTAACTACAGGTTTGTAATTGTCGATATCGGGGCCTATGGGAGCACTTCAGACGCCCGCATCTTTAGTGCTTCCAGAATGGGTGACAGACTTCACACAAACCAGCTTGCCCTGCCAAAGCCAAGAAGACTTCCCGGATCTGCACGTCTGCCAGCTCCATTTGTGATCGTGGCTGAAACTAATTGTGTCTTGTTTTAATACTTACCTATTACTTGTTCCCACCACGAGTTGGTTTCACTTTTCATAAATACAACTTTTTGACAAAAAGTTGCATCTTTATTCCATAAATGCAACTTTTGACAAAAACCATCACCACATAAGCTGGCTTAATTGTCTGCAACAATTTGAGCCATTTCTACCCATAAGAGGATGATAAATGAGGCATAATATGCACCAGTTTGATAGCCCCACCCACTTTAACATTTATAACTCATTTGTGGCATGATGCATTCTTTATGGTGAAAATTCTGGAGAAAACAGTTGATATATTTGGTGCAAATCAAAACACAATTCTTTTTTTTGGATTTTAAATCATAATTCTGGTGCAACATGCTTAGTAAATCTCCCCCAGAGAGTTTGTTGGGCGCCACTGGTATCACTTGACAGAAAACACATCCGTGTAAAAAAGCCGCCACACTCAGGGTCCCGGTATTACAGTTACAAGCAGTATTTTTCTGTGGTGCTGATGGCCTTAGTTGACAGTAACTACAGGTTTGTAATTGTCGATATCGGGGACTATGGGAGCACTTCAGACGCCGCATCTTTAGTGCTTCCAGAATGGGTGACAGACTTCACACAAGCCAGCTTGCCCTGCCAGCTCCATTTGTGATCGTGGCTGATGAAGGATTTGAATTGTCCCCACATCTGATGTGGCCCTTCCCTATATGCGATCTGGATGACAGGAAGCGCATCTTAAACTATCGTCTGACTCGTGCCTGTCGGTATGTGGAGTGCGCTTTTGGAATACTCTCTGCTAAGTGGAGAGTGTTCTTGTCATCCATCCAGATGAATCTGGCGAATGCCATGCTGGTGATACAGGCTTGTGTACTCCTGCACAGCTTCACCAGGATTCATGATGCCTCCCCTGATGTAGAAATCCATCCAAGTATGGCA
Organism: Rhinella marina; assembly: GCA_900303285.1. NCBI lineage: Eukaryota > Metazoa > Chordata > Amphibia > Anura > Bufonidae > Rhinella > Rhinella marina. The sequence continues at coordinate 20,403 of ONZH01012242.1, forward strand.
TCTAATGTCATATTTGATCAGAGTCGGCCTGGACGACCTGGAACGGCTGGTCTAGCTGTTCAGGAACTCTTTGCTGACTATTTCTGCAGTACAGAGGGGGCATTACCTTGGCAGTTGGAAGCCATCCGTGCTAGTTGTTGATTTCAGGGACTCAAGAGAATGAGGACCCTTGACATGGGCTTGTGGGTTAAGGTATTTAGTAATGTCTAAATTCCCCTATCAATGTTTAGTTTTTTAAATTGAAAGGATATATTTTTTACTAATTTTTATTTTTGGAATTTGGTTTCAATACCTTCTAATACCTCATTACAAATAACTTCTTAAAAAGTGTGGTGTAGAACCAAATTTTTTAAGACAAAATTGTATCCACTACATGCTAATTTCTGGGTTGTGTACTGAGACTACTTTTTTGTTTTCAGTTTTGATTTTATTTGGAATACTAAATAATATATTCTTCTAATAAGGTAAGTATATATATTTTTTGTTTTCAATAAAAAAAATGTTTTGTTTTTGTTTGGTCTACTTGTGTTTGTTGTTTTCAGTAGAGCAAATACATAATGCTCCCTCTGAGAAGTACATTCAACTCAAGCTAGTAGTACTTAGTGATAATGTACTATTTTGGGTTTTATGCTTGTACTACTAAGCACATGATGAAATGACGCTACACAGATTTTGGAGGATGTATTAAGATTATCAACATTTTAAACAAAATAAATACTATTACAACCCTTTAGAATTTTATAGACATCACATTACACAACCAGCAGAACTCATACCATAAATGAGGCCACTATGCCCAGTATTTGCACACTATGCCCCCTTCAGACCTAAGATCAGTCCATCATATAATATAAATTTCTAAAGTTTACTCAAAAGTGAATTAAACATGCCCATGCACTTGACCTTATGCGTTCTGAGACATATGGTCTATGAGCAGGCCATATATTCCGTAGCAACATATATTGTGGTCATGGAATTGGGAAACATCATAGTTTATTATTGTGATACATTTTACTTCTGGCCGGCCGCAAGACTATTATCAAAATACCTAATGATGGTAGAAATGTGGGACAATAGTCCCGCAGTTGTCCAGATGTGCCCAGCATCATTGAAATATATGATTCTTGGCGCTCCAGGGGACATGATCTATGTTGCTCCGGGACACATGAGCCAATCATGGACCGTATGTCTCTGAGCGTATAAGGTCCAGACCAAGGACCAAAAAGTAAATGATGGAAATGAAGAATACACATATTAAATTAACAATGTCCAATAAAGTTAGGAAGAAATACTCCAAGACATAATCCAATCAAACATATATTTATTTTTATTTATTTTTTATTTTTTCATTGAAATGAATGGATCCGCATCCTATCCGCATAATTGTCCGAAATTGCGGAAAGGATGCGGATACAAAATACGGATGTGTGAATGGAGCCTTAGAAAAACTAATTGTGTCTTGTTTTAATACTTACCTATTACTTGTTCCCACCACGAGTTCGTTTCACTTTTCATAAATACAACTTTTTGACAAAAAGTTGCATCTTTATTCCATAAATGCAACTTTTGACACAAACCACCACCACATAAGCTGGTTTAATTGTCTGCAACAATTTGAGCCATTTCTACCCATAAGAGGATGATAAATGAGGCATAATATGCACCAGTTTGATAGCCCCGCCCACTTTAACATTTATAACTCATTTGTGGCATGATGCATTCTTTATGGTAAAAATTCTGGAGAAAACAGTTGATATATTTGGTGCAAATCAAAACACAATTCTTTTTTTTTGGATTTTAAATCATAATTCTGGTGCAACATGCTTAGTAAATCTCCCCCAGAGAGTTTGTTGGGCATCACTGGTATCCATCATCTTAGAGATCCAGCATGATATGATGGAGAACAACCACAGAAATTGCCACAACTAGGTGGTACATCAGCAACTGGACCGCTAGCTTTGTCAGATGGGAGTTCATGGGGGATCGTTCATGAAGGAGTAGAGAACAAGGAGGAGGATCAGGAGAACAAGAAGCTGATGATGATAAGGACACTGTACTGCTTGAGGATATGGGCTAGCTGCCACAAAGAAGACTGGGAGAAGGAGGGCAGACTTGTTCTGATTGAGAATGCTGGCCAGTTGTATTTTCCCAGAGGATCCGGCAATGCTGTCTCATGTGCTGCAATAGAGACCTGGTACCTATGTTCGTGTTTGAATGCCCAAGGCTTATTTTAATCCTGCAGATCTTGAGCATGGTTGTGGTTTTGTATGCTGGCCTTGTGGAGAAAAAACAATATATGGGATTTGGTCGCACAGAGCAAGAGATAGCCAAGCTTGGGAACTGGTGATGCTGCTGATACTGTGAGCTGAGGCTCAAAACTTCCTAGACCTAGGCCAAGCTCAACTTCCGGTAAATCTGTGCAAGCAACTCCCACATGGCGATTTTTTTCGACAAGGCCAGAACATAAAAAAAACAGCCGTGTCCAAGATCTGTAGGATTTAAATATGCATTGAATATTCAAACACAAACATAGGTACCTGGGATCTATTGCAGCACATAAAGCGGCATCGTCAGAATATAGAACTGGCAATCATTCTCTATTAGAACAAGTCTCCCCTCCTTGTCCTGGTCTTTGTTGCAGCTAGCCTGCATCCTCAAGCAGAACAGTGTCCTTGTCATCATCATCAGCTGCTTCTTCTGCTACTCAGACTCCTTCTCATACTCCTCAGGTTTTTTTTGCCACTAATAGATAATGGACTGTGTAGCCATAAAACAACTCTATGCTCTCAGCAATGGAATTATGAGCAAGCTGAACTCTTACTTGTCCAAGTTGCTGCGGTGGAGTTGATGAGTTACCTCTTAGCTGAGGTACTTGTGGTGCAGTTCCGTGCCTTCACCAAAATTGTATTCTTCTCTAAAATGTAATTCTTCTCTATGTTATCAGTCTCAGTTTTTGGCATATCCCCTCCATTGGACATTTCGCCAGGTGTCCGTGGAACAGTTCCTTTTTAATCCCTATAAAAAATTTATTTTTTTTTCCCTATACCATCAACCACAGTTTTTGCCATCTCCCATCCATTGGACCGTTCCCACTCTTCATAGTGGCATAGTTCTGTGCCTTAATCAAAATGTAATTCTTCTCTAAAAATCTTTTCTATGCCATTAGCCACAGCTTTTGCTATATTCCATCCATTGGAATTTTGTCCAGGTGTCCATAGTGATGCAGTTCTGCACCTTTATCAAAATTGAATTCTTTTCTGAAATTGAATTCTTCTGTATGCCAGCAGCTGGACTTTTTTGACAGATGTCTGTAAAAATGATCTTGTTGTTATAAAAATTTTATTCTACTTTAAAGAGGACCTTTCACCACTCCTGACATGCCTGTTTTAATAGCTTCATGTATTCCCCATGTAATAACAATTCTGGAGCATCTATTCTTATGTCTGTATGTTGTGCCTTTCCTTTATTATTTGCACTAGAAGTTATGAATGAATTGCTATTTGTCTTCAGTAAGGGAACAGAGGGGAGGTAACAAGTTTGGGGTGTGTATCTGCACAGTCTGAACATGGCAGCACTGATTGGATAGAGTCAGTCTGTGCAGGTACACACCCCCAACTGGTTACCTCCCCTCTGTTCCTTTACTGCAGACTGCTAGCAATTCATTCATAACTTCTAGTGCAAATAATAAAGGAATGGCACAACATACAGACATAAGAATAGATGTTCCAGAATTGTTAGTACGTGGGGAATGCATGGAGCTATTAAAAACAGGCATGTCAGGAGTGGTGAAAGGTCCTCTTTAAGATTAAAAAAGAGAGAACAAGAAAAAAAATACCAGAGTCCCAGGAGACCTCAGACTGTCATCTATTTCCAGGGTGATTAGAGAACATTTGATTTGTGTAGGATTGATTCAGCCAAAAATCAAATGTAAAAAAAAAATATAAAACAATGACAAACTGGACACAAAAACAAATTTCAAGAAGTTCGCTTACCTCTATTCCAAAGCTATTGGTATAATTTCTCATATATTCACACAGTATTCAGTGGGATTCAGTAAACATTAAGGATAACAATCATTTTAACAAACTTCTGACATAGTGACACCTCAAAAGTTTTTATTACTGGGTTCTGGGTGAAAATCTATGGACTTTTTATGAATTCATACACTGCTTGCTCAGAAAGCAAATCAAAGCTGAACAGATCCAAGGACTCAGCTTTGTTTTAGTGAATGATGAGGGTCTCAGTACCTGGATTCCGACTGACATGTTTGAAGTTTGCTAAAATCATAGGTAGCCTTTCAAGAAAAAAGAAATATAAACATTTTAAAATACATTTAAAAATAATTGACAAGAATTTTCTTTTTATGCATAATATAATATTTTTTTCACAATACATAATGTAACACATAATAAACTGAATAATAATCTATGAATATTATATAAAAATAGGATTTTGCCCCCGAAAGCAATTATACCAGCTAATACTGCTGTCATACTTTCTGTCATAATATAATCTTTAGTTACCTTTCCGGATTTTCAATTTGATCAAAAACAGTATTCTGCCATATTTATTTACAAGCATTCTTCCGAGAACACTGTATGAATGAACAAAGAATAAATAATGTAATTCTCTTCTGGAGTAGAACGTCTTCTGTTTAATGCCTGGAGAGAAACAGGAGAGACACATAATTAAGGTTCTGTAAATGCACATGGAAATGTGACATTTTCCTTGACTGACACCAACAGCACAGAGAATAATAGATTTTTCACTTTCTGTCAAATAAGATTTTGGTCATGGTCAAAATTACCAGTCTAACGGAACATGAGTCTAATAAATATTCTTCATCAGCTGGCATGTTTACTGCTCCAAGGGACAAATGTACACAGAAGTCAACAGGAATTTAGAGTTTCAGAGAAATTCATATTGTGAGCTCAATTCACTAAACCACAACGTGGTGGCAATAAATTGTATTTTATTAGTTTTCACCATTATTGGTAACAATCAGTATTAACATAGGCATGTTAATGCCAACATTGACCACTCTTTGTAAAATATACGGAAAAAAATTCTAATCTAGATGAATGCACAGACATGAGAAGTGGCATATATCCCTCACAAAAATAGACTCCTTTCATAAAAATTGGAGGTACAAAATGGCACATTATAGGTTGCAGATTACAAATCTGTTCCATACAGCACAATATATCTACATTATGTACATGAGACTATACACATAAATTAAACAAAGAGAAACATGGGAGTGTTTTCTAGGGCAGTATTGTTGTCAAAAGATATTTGAGATATAATTATTAAGAGTGGCATATCATATGATAGTCTGAACAAACTTGCACCAACCTACAACAAGTTAATTGTGACAATTTTATTTTAAAAATGCACACACCTCTTAATACATTTTAAATCATTTTGGTCAGTCTCATAGTCAGAAAATGAAATATTTGCACCAAAATGTGTGCAATTTATTGCGTTAGTATTTATAAATTTGTCTAAAAGTTTTAGGCATAAAAAGTGAAATATTTATTTAGATGGCAAGAAAAAGGGGGTCAGTCAGCACATACCAATGCGCAGGTGCACATTGCCATGGCTAGAAACACTAAGAAAAAAAACAGCAACAGCACTCTGCAAACACAAATAACGTACAATAATGCTATAGTTATAGAAAATATAACTGTTGCTAATGCTTTTGTACTAAATTATTTGGGCCCGTCTGCTGGCGTCAAGGTGATCTCTGTAAGATGGGAACCTAAGACTAAATACCACCTGTTATAGTGCCATACAAGCCTGTCTGACCGATAGGTTGATTTTAATTAGTGTAAGTATGAAGCTGTACCCTGCTCTCTCCTGCATTCAACGGAAGCCGTCAGGCACCAGGAGAGGTATAGAGTGGGCTCGGCATGCATGTTGGTACCTGCATTCCCTGTATTTTATGGCGGCCAGCATGGCACTATAACAGGTGAGGCTAGATGAGGCTAGTGTGTATGCTAATGGCCTTTTATGACCAGATTTTATGAGGTCAGCGCTTGGCTCAGAATCTGTCCATGAAGATAAATTTTCCTGTGGGCATCATAGCGACTTTATACCATTTTCATCCAACCCCCCATAATGTTTTGCACTTGTGCATATCAAACATGGAGGGGTTAGAAACAGTATGTGATGCGTTCTAATTGCTACCTCTTGCATAGCCCGGATTCAGGTGAAATTCATTTAGGTGATGCCAGTAGATGGCCTAATTTAAATTGTGAGCAGCACATGGCCACGCTATAAATTAGGTCCAGTATTTCTTTGATAAATCTTCATCTGAATTGTTTTTGATAAATGACCCCTACATCAGGATATGATACTTGACCTTTCGAATGTTTCCACTGGGCCTAGGGGCTCTGAGGACATATCAAATGCTATTTTCTGAATAAAGTTGTTCTGCTCCCCTGTTTTTGTTTAGATAGACCTTTCTATTCTGGTTTTGGAAATAAGGCATCAATTATTTTATGGCCATTCAAAAGAATGTCTGGGAGATTTTCTCCTACTCTGATATCTAGAAATGATTCTGCTATCTGTACTACCACATAAATAATAAATAACCAACACATTTGTATTTGGGCTAAACCTAAGGGCACTATCCTGGCAATCACCTGGTATTCACCCTGCAACACCTATACAGGGATCTGGACTTCACTCCAGAGGAGCAACCAGGCCACTACTGCCTGGAATAGTTTCTGTGTGGTTGATAGTTATCCACAGAGGTCAGAGACACTGGTGAGATCAGCAAGGAGTCAGGCAAAACTGTAATCAGGAATAGGTTGAGGTCAGGGCAGGTAGAGTGCAATGGGCACAATAGACTGTTAGGTTAGCCAGTGGAGGGTCAATGCGGAAGTCACGCCAGGAGACTTTACTGCTTGGGGCTGCCTGCCACAGAGAAGAGCATGAGAAGGAGGACAGACCTCCTGTATCTTGTGATGCGATGTCTTCTTATTCTCTCCTTTTACTCTGTTTATAGTGTCTCTATCACACTACATTAGTGTCTTGTCTCTGTAATTGCCAGGCACTGCCACATAACACCCTTCCAGGTCGGAAACTGAACACAGAATACTGTTCTATGATGTTCTTAGCAAATAATCTTCCTTAATTCTGTCCCTGGTTGGCAGATCCAAGTTGTCTGTCAGCCTCTGAGCCAATCAGGGCAAGTCCTCCCACACTTCCTTCCAGTGTCATCTGATCCTCCCTCATGGTTTCCCCACCAATGTTCACAGTAAAATGTCACTGAGTGCCGTTTTTATGGGATTCATCTGAAACAAATAAAAAAAATTTGGATGCATTTTATAATGAATAGAGATGAGCGAGCATACTCGTCCGAGCTTGGTGCTCGTTCGAGTATTAGGGTACTTATAAGTGCTCGCTGCTCGGACGAGTATCTCGCCATGCTCGAGGAAATGGCAATTTCCGCATCGTGCATTTTTGGCGCCTATAATCTCAGCCAATCACAAGCCAGGAGACTCTGTGGTACACCCAGCATCACGTGGGGCCCTTACATGTCGATAGCAGGGGTTGGCTGGCCTGATCAGGTGACCCTGGAATATACTACTGACTGGCCGCGGTGCTCGGCTCAGATGCTGTCTGGATGTCGTTAGGGATAGAGCTGCTGCGTTTCAGGGAGAGCGTTAGGGCCTGCATTTAGTTCTCTGTTAGGCAGGAATCACCCACAAAGAACCCAACAGCCCTTCTAAGGGCTAGAAGAAATTTTTTTTTGTCTCCTGGCTTGGCTGGCTGGCTGGCACTAGTAGTGCAGCTATCGCCATATATAACCCCCTTTTTTTTAATGTTATATCTCAGTGATACAAATCCATTTCACACAGCTGCGTGGAACCATTCTGTGTGTCACAGTTCAGTACACTCACTCCAATCCGTATTTTCTGTCCAGGTGACACTTTCTGTACGTCACTTAATACAACCAAGTCTTTTGCTGTCACGTATATAGCTTGATCCCAAAAATCTCTGTGCGACATTTGTCTGGGTCGCAGTCAAAATAGCCACCGTCAGCAGGGTGTCAGTTAGCTCTACAATAGTTTCTCCACGTCACGTTCCAAAAAAAACAAAACTACAAAAAAAAAAAATTTTAAAAATAGTTTTTTTGTTGTTTTAGCTCAGTGATACAAATCCATTTCACACAGCTGCGTGGAACCATTCTGTCTGTCACAGTTCAGTACACTCACTCCAATCCGTATTTTCTGTCCAGGTGACACTTTCTGTACGTCACTTAATACAACCAAGTCTTTTACTGTCACGTATATAGCTTGATCCCAAAAATCTCTGTGCGACATTTGTCTGGGTCGCAGTCAAAATAGCCACCGTCAGTAGGGTGTCAGTTAGCTCTACGATAGTTTCTGCACGTCACGTTCCCAAAAAAACAAAACTACAAAAAAAATAGTTTTTTTGTTGTTTTAGCTCAGTGATACAAATCCATTTCACACAGCTGCGTGGAACCATTCTGTCTGTCACAGTCCAGTACACTCACTCCAATCCGTATTTTCTGTCCAGGTGACACTTTCTGTACGTCACTTAATACAACCAAGTCTTTTGCTGTCACGTATATAGCTTGACCCCAAAAATCTCTGTGCGACATTTGTCTGGGTCGCAGTCAAAATAGCTACCGTCAGCAGGGTGTCAGTTAGCTCTACGATAGTTTCTGCACGTCACGTTACCAAAAATACAAAACTACAAAAAAAAAATATAAAAATCAATTGTTTTTTGGTTGTTTTTAGGCTCAGTGATACAATCCATTTCACATGCGCTGCCGTTGGAACCATTCTGGTGTCACAGTTCAGTATACTCACTCCAATCCGTATTTTTCTGTCCAAGGGGAACACTTTCTGTACGTCACTTATATCAACAGACCTGGAACCAAATTTGTGGGTTTCAGTACAGCAGGCCCAATATATTTTATGATTTTTTCATATAATACACTTATATACAGAAAATAATGTTGAACTCCCAAGGGCTAAGGGGTCGAGGGAACGAAGGCGGTGGGGCGTGGGTAGTTCAATTACCTGCAGGGGGCAGAGGCCGTTCGGTCCTGGGCAGGGTGTGAGGACAGACCTGCTGATGAGGGAGCTCAGGGAACGCCGCAGAGCATCTGGCCTCACCTAGCGTTCATGTCTCAACTTACCAGGGACACGTGGGTCAGAGCGATTGTCTGGAAACCACAACACGGGTGCGAGACAGCTGATGTCGTGGATTGCGGACAATGCTTCAAGTAATTTGTCCACCAGTCAGTCTTCCACGCAGTCCACCCACATTACCCAAGGGAGCACTCCTCTGGCTCCTCCACCTCAACCTCCTTCCCCCCAGTCTGCCCCCTCCCAGGAAAATTTGGAATGTGAACCGGCATACTCTCAGGAACTGTTTTCTGGACCCTTCCCAAGTCACAAACCACTTCTCAGGTTGCTGCTGACCTCGTTCCCGATGCCCAAGTTTTCCAACTGTCGCAGTCTGTGGGTGATGATGATGACAATGTTGAGTTAGTGGAAGAAGTTTGTAAAGAGGTGTCGGACGATGAGGAGACACGGTTGTCAGACAGTGGTGAAGTTGTTGTTAGGGCAGGTTGTCCGAGGGGGGAGCAGACTGAGGAATCGGAGGATGACGAGGTGACTGACCCAAGCTGGGTTGATAAGCCGAGTGAAGACAGTGCTTCTGAGGCGGAGGCGAGTGCTGCACCAGAACAGGTTGTAAGAGGCAGTGGTGTGGCCAGAGGGAGAAGCAGGGCCAGAGCTGGTGCATCAGCAGCAACTGTTTCACGTAGTGAAGCTCGGGGGCGAGGCCTAGATGTTCGCAAGTCTGGAGGTTCTTTAAAGAAAGTGAGGATGACCGACGGACTGTGGTGTGCAACCTGTGCCACACCAGGATCAGCAGGGGTGCCACCACTACTAGCCTAACCACCACCAGCATGCGCAGGCATATGAGTGCTAAACACCCCACTCAATGGAACCAAGGCCGTTCACCACCTCCTGCGGGTCCCACCACTGCTCCTTCCCCTTTGTTACTCGCTGCCTCTGCTAGTCAACCCCCTGCACAGGACCCCTGGCACAAGCGCCTCCCGCCGGAAAACCACACCTTCGCCTCCACGATCCTCCACAGTGTCCATCAATGTGTCCCAGCGCAGCGTTCAGCAGTCTTTACAGCAGACGCTGGAGCGCAAGAGGAAATACAGTTCCACCCACCCACATGCCCAAGCCCTCAACGTCCACATCTCCAAATTGCTGAGCCTGGAGATTCTGCCCTATAGGCTGGTAGAGACCGAGGCCTTTCGCAATCTCATGGCGGTGGCTGCCCCTCGGTATTCGGTCCCCAGCCGCCACTATTTTTCCCGATGTGCCATCCCAGCCCTACACCAGCACGTGTCAGAGAACATCCTCCGTGCCCTGACCAACGCTGTTTCTGAGAAGGTCCACCTAACCACGGACACCAGGACAAGTGCTGCCGGGCAGGGACACTACAGGGACCGAGGACTGACCCTGGGGCCGCTCATGTACTGCCCACACCGAGGATTGCGGTGCCTACCTCGGTCACGGTCTCTCAGATGTACTATGCCTCCTCCTCCAACCCCTCCTCCTCCTCCACCTCCTCCTCCGAATTACCATCCGTGGGCACGGCGCCTTCAGTCGGTAGCTCTAGGCGCAGCAGCAGTGACATGGGTAAGCGCCAGCAGGCGGTGCTCAAACTGCTGAGCTTAGGTGACAAAAGGCACACCACCCAAGAGCTGTTACAGGGCATCACGGCGCAGACCGATGTATGGCTGGCACCGTGAACCTCAAGCCAGGCATGGTTGTGTGTGACAACGGGTGTAAACCTGGTGGCGGCTCTGCAACTCGGCAGACTGACACATGTGCCATGCCTGCCCACAGTGTTCAATCTAATAGTTCAGTGGTTCCTCAAGACATACCCCAATCTGTCTGATTTGCTCACCAAGGTGCGCCGCATCTGTGCGCATTTCCGCAAGTCGAGCACAGATGCTGCCACTCTCAGGGCAGCGCAGCACCGCCTACAACTGCCGCCTCACCGACTGTTGTGCGACGTGCCCACGAGATGGAATTCCACAATTAAACATGTTATCCAGAGTTTACCAGCAGCACAGAGCAATTGTAGACTGCCAGATGTCAACTTCCACCAGAACTGGTAGTCAGGTCAGTCAGATTCCCTCAAGTCTACAATGAGGAGTGGACGTGGATGTCTGATATCTGCCAGGTGTGAGCAAACTTTGAGGAGTCAAACACAGATGGTCAGTGGCGATGCCGCCATTATCAAGCCTCACCATTCCCGCTGCTTTGCCTGTTGAAAAACTCACTGCTCAGCATCAAGTCGGATGCTTTGCACTTGTCACAAGAGACGGTGGAGGAAGATACGTC
>ONZH01012243.1:0-13865 GCA_900303285.1 Rhinella marina
ATTTTTAACAGGTCTCACCTCTTGGGCCTGCACAAAATCTTTAAGAGGTCTCACCTCTTGGGCCTCCACAAAATCTTTAAGAGGTTCTCACCTCTTGGGCCTCCACATAATTTTTAAGAAGTCTCACCTCTTGGGCCTCCACAAAATGTTTAAGGGTGTCACCTCTGGGCCTCCACATAATTTTTAACAGGTCACACCTCTTGGGCCTCCACATAATTTTAAGAGGTCTCACCTCTTGGGCCTCACAAAATCTTTAAGAGGTCTCACCTCTTGGGCCTCCACAAAATCTTTAAGAGGTCTCACCTCTTGGCCTCCACAAAATCTTTAAGAGGTCTCACCTCTTGGGCTCCACAACAATCTTTAAGAGTTCACCTCTTGGCCTCCACATAATTTTTAAGAGGTGTCACCTCTTGGGCCTCCACAAAATCTTTAAGAGGTCTCACCTCTTGGGCCTCCACATAATTTTTAAGAGGTGTCACCTCTTGGGCCTCCACAAAATCTTTAAGAGGTCTCACCTCTTGGGCCTCCACATAATTTTTAACCCGTCTCACCTCTTGGGCCTCCACAAAATTTTCCATGAGCCTCTGGCCAGCCCACGGCCTCTTCCTGCCTTTTGCGGTCCTACGCATCCCTCAACATCCCCACTGCTTTACCTGCTAGACATGACACTGGGCCAGGTCGGGTCACTGACATCTCTAGCGCCAACAATTTGGGCATTTTAAGGCTTCTGCATGTGTTTGAGTTGTTTTTACATTTTAAAGAAGACATGTCTGACCACATTTCACACACACACACAATGACAATTAGGGGTGGGGTCTATTTGCTTTCCCCCTTGCCTATGCCATCTGTGGTTGTCATAGGCAACGTGATTTTAAGGGGTGCAGAATTTCATCTTCTTTTTTATCTAGTTTGGCTTGGGGTCCATGGCAATGTAGAGGAAAGAAGGTTTCCTTGTATGGTCTCACTTTACAGAGAGGTTACATTGTCTTTGGAGTGTATTGTTGAGAGGCTGTGATAGTGGCGTAATAGTGCGACTTGGGCGCGTTATATGCACCCAGACATGCTTCCCCTGCTGTCCCAGTTGCATTCCAGTAGTGTTGGCATCCTTTTCTGAGGTTTCAGGGTGGACTTGGTGACCTCCAAGTGGTCGAATTGAGATTTCCAAGTGGCGAGCATTTTTTCCCCATAGACTTTAATGGGATTCGATATTCGGTCGAATAGTCGAATTTCGCGGTCTATTAGAATCGAATTTCGAACTTTCGAATATTTCACTACTCGCTCATCTCTAATGAAGAATAAATACTAATTTTCCTAAGATCAATTTTGAGTGCTGATCTTTGTGATTAACCCCTTCAACCCCGGGCCTGTTTTCATCTTCCTGCCCAGGCCATTTTATGCTAATCTGACATGTGTCACTTCATGTGGTAATAACTTTGGAACGCTTTTACTTATCCAGGCCATTTTGAGAATGTTTTCTTGTCACATATTGTGCTTCATGACAGTAGTAAATTTGTGGCAAAATATTTTATTTATAAAAAAAATACCAAATTTAGCAAAATTTTTGAAAAATTTGCAAATTTCAATTTTTCTACTTTCAAAATACATAGTAATGCCTCCAAAAATAGTTATTATTTTACATTCCCCATATGTCTACTTTATGTTGGAATTTTATAAATGTCATTTAACTTTTTTGGGACGTTAGAAGCCTTTGGGAGTTTAGAAGCCATTTTTAATATTTTCAACAAAATTTCCAAAACCATTTTTTTAAGCACCAATCCAGATATAAAGGGTTTTCGACGGGCATATGTAATAGAAACCACCCATAAATGACCCCATTTTAGAAACTACACCCCTCAAATTATAAAAAACTGATGTTACAAAGTTTGTTAACCCTTGAGGTGTTCCACAAGAATTAAAGGAAAATGAGGGTGAAATTTCAAAATTTTACTTTTTTGGTAGATTATTCATGTTATTAATTTTTTTCTTGCAACACAGCAAGGGTTAACAGCAAACTAAACCTCAATATACATTACTCTGATTCTGCAGTTTAGGCCCCATTCACACGTCCGTTTAAAACATCCGCAATCTATCCGCATCCGTTCCACAATTGCGGACGTTTTTTGCGGATATTTTGCGGATCCATTCATTTCAATGGGTCCTGATAATCTGTGGACATTGCACCGTATGTTGTCCGCATTGCACCGTATGTTGTCCGTTAATCTGTTCCATTCCGTTTTGCGGATCCACAATCAGAAATCCTCCTGTCCTACTTTTCCTCCTGTTTTGCGGTCCGTAGCCCAATACAAGTCTATGGGACGTCCGTAAATGCGGAAGACATGTGGAAAGCCATCCGCATGTCATCCGTATTTGCGGATTCCGTTCCAGGAGAGGTGAAAAAAAAAGATGTTATTCATCCTTCCGTTTTTTGTGGATTTGCAAAAATTGGATGACATATGGATACATCCTTTCCGTTTTTTACGGAAAGACGGAACGGATGTCCTGGAAAAACTGAGTTTTTTTGCGGAACAACGGATCCGCAAAAAACTGACCGTTTTCCAGGATGTGCACACATACGGACGTGTGAATGAAGCCTTACAGAAATACCCCATATGTGGTGGTAAACGTCTCTATGGGTTTGTGGCAGTGGTCAGAATGAAAGGAGCGCCATATGAATTTTGGAGGCAGATTTTGCTAGAACGGTTTTTAGGCACCATTTTGTAATTGAGAGACCCTGACGTACCCCTACAGTGGAAACCCTCAAAAAGTGACCCCATTTTGGAAACTACACCCTTCAAAGAATATATTAAGGGGTGTACTGACCACTTTGACCCCTTAAGCGTTTTATGGAATTTGGAAACACTTGGCTATGAAAATCAAAAGTTTAATTTCTTCCAATAAAATGTTGCTTTAGCCCCAAATTTTTCATTTTGACAAGGGGTAACAGGAGAAAAGCACCCCATAATTTGTTCCCCATTTTCTCCTGAATAAGGCAACACCCCATATGTGGTGGTAAACTGCTGTGGGGGCACATGGCAGGACTCAGAACAGGATGAGCGCCATATGGATTTTGAAGAACAGATTTTGATGGATTGGTTTGCGGGAGCCATTGATTTTTATTTTTTTGAGTGATTGTCTTATGTGGGAGCTCATTTTTTGCGGGATGAGGTGATGTTTTCATTGGTACCATTTTGGGGTACATAAGACTTTTTTATTGCTTGGTATTACACTTTTTGTGAGTCAAGGTGAAAAAATAGCTGTTTGGCATAGTTTAAAAAATTTTTTTTTTACAGCATTGACCTGAGGGGACAAATCATGTGATATTTTTATAGAGCAGGTTGTTACGGACGTGGCGATACCCAATATGCCTAACATTTTTATTTTTGGAAAGTTTTACACATTAGATTTATTTTTGAACAGAATAAAATCTTTTTTTTTGTGTTGTCATATTCTGAGAGCCATATTTTTTTAATTTTTCTGGCGATTGTCTCAGGTAGGGTATCATTTTTGTGGAACAAGATGACGGTTTGATTGGTACCATTTTGGATTAAATACGCCTTTTTGATCACCTGCTATTACACTTTTTGTGAGTGAAGGTGACAAAAAAATGGCTGTTTTGTAACTGTTTTTTTTTGTTTGTTTTTTTACTGCTTTCACCTGGCGGGGTGGATAATGTTATATCTGACGGGGTGGATGATGTTATATTTTTATAGAGCCGGTCGATACGGACGCGGCAATACCTAATATGTATACTTTTCTTATTTCCCCTTTTTTTTACAATTGTTTTTAACTTTATTTTGAGAAAAGTGTACTTTTTTACTTGAAACTTTTATTTTTTTGTAAAACTTTATTTTTTTCCCACTTTTTTTTCACTTTATTTAACTTTTGGGGGTCTGATCCCCTTAACAATGCATTACAATACTGTTGCATTGTAATGCATTGGCTGTAAGTGTATTACTCAATGTAATACACTTACAGCCTGCTTCCTGTGCGATCCAGGGGGCTGGATCGCACAGGCAAGCAGGGATAGCAGTCACGATACCTAAGGAAGGCATAGGGCTGCTATCCAAGCCATTGGGTCCCCGTCACAGCAGCGCGGGGACCCAATGGACTCCCCTTCCTCCCGCCTGCATCGCATGTGCCGCGGTCAGCGCTGACCGCGGCACATCGAGGGTTAATACGCCCGCATAGGTGAAAACATTGATGCGAGCGTACGCAGCAGGGGTCCGGCTGCTGGGCACAACCGGTCCCCCGCAGCTGATCGGGCGGGCGCAGCTCCTGCACCCGCCCGATCCGCGCGCCGTACTATTATAGCACTGGGCGGCAAGTCCCTTCCCGCAGTGCCGTACATGTACGGCGCTGGTCGGGAAGGGGTTAAAGGTCTGATACCAGCTATGCTAAGTAACAAAAGTGTTCACTATCTATCCTAGTGGACACACTAGCTACTGGCTATTACTCCACCAAGGCTGGGCACCACGTCTCAGAAACACAGCAAACCATGATATGCATCTCCTCTAATAGGTTTCCTGCACCATTCTAGGAGACACATGCCTTCCCTCGTATATGAGGCCTATCACTGCCCCACAGATAGTAATCTACAGCAACTAGGAACCTGCAGTAGATTTTATTCTATTGCATGGCTAGCAGCAGGATGCTCTAAATATGACAGTCCTGCACCTCTGCATAAATTTGGCATATTCTCTGGCTGCTCAGGGGGAATCAAGACAGGAGATGAAAACTCCAGTCTTGATAAATGTCCCTGTATGTTTGTTAACACAGTCAACCATGTGTTTATCCATAGCCATGTCAGTGACATTATTTGCTGTTGCTATGATTGCATTGAATAGCTTAAAAGAAGGGGTCAGGGGGACTGCATATATTTGTAAGACATAAAGAGATAACTATATATATATATATATATATATATATATAACAACAATTATATATATATATATATATATATATATATATATAATCCTAGGAAACGTCAAAGTGTCACATACCAATTTTCAGGCCAATTGGAGCATCTTTCATTTCTGTACAATCAATTTGGACAAATCAAATGCTAGTTTCAGACAATCATGTTCACTCCTTGTTGAAGTGTAAATTCCTGCAGTGAATTCTGCTCCTTTGACCAAACTATACAGCATTTTAATGATTTTTAATGCAGTGTGTCTCTGCCTGATTTTATCTGTAATGATTTGTACTAATGGCATTATGTCAGTACAAATCAGTTGAGGTCAGAAAGAGACACACAAAGCATTATAAATCATTATAATACAATGTGTTGCGATCAAAGGAGCAAAGTTCACTATAGAAATTTCTGATTCCACATGTAGCTTGTTTCACGTGGAAAAAAGAAGCAAGGAAAAAAGAAGCGGCATGTCTTATTTTGGGGCATTATCAGCGCTAAAAATCCAACTGAAATAAATGGGAAGCATTAAAAAAAACAGCTCCATGTAAGGGCTCATGCACACGACTATATGTATTTTGCGGTCTGCAAAAAAGCGGATCCACAAAAAATACAGATGACATCCGTGTGCATTCCGTATTTTGCAGAACGCAACAGCCGGCCCATATTAAATCAGTCCTATCCTTGTCCTTAATGCGGACAATAATAGGACATATTCTATTTTCTGTGTAACGGACACAAGGACATACGGAAACGGAATGCACACGGAGTAACTTCTGGGGTTTTTTCGCAGACCTATTGAAATGAATGGATCCGTATACGGTCCGCAAAAAAAATTGAACGGACAGAAAGAAAATACGTACATATGCATGAGCCATAAGACCATGCACTTTTTTGTGCATTTCCCATCATTTTTTGGCACAGACTTGCACCAAAAACCTAAGGCTGAAAATGCAACTTTGTATTGAGGTGAATATTCACTGGTTAAAAAATGGATGCATAAAAAAAACTGCATAAAATTGAATGTTTTGACTGGAAAAAAAACATGCGGATTCTGCGCTGATTAGTGGTGTGAACAGGTCCTAAAGGTGAATTTTCCATTGAAGATTTTTTTTTTCCTGCAATCCTTCTTTATAATTTTTTCCTACCTCTTAAATATCAAGAAAAAAAATTGTGCAAAATTGTTCTTGTTGGATTTAACCATTGTTTGTCATCCCATTCCCAAATTAATAGTAAAAATGACACAGTGTACGTTATGAGAAACAATCTTCTCATGCTGTGTCACCTTGGAATGTTGTTTTATTGTTACTGTGCTGCAGAACAGCCCTACTGTTCAAAGATGTGTGTCTTGACAGAGCTCCAAACTATTCAGGGGTTTTACAAAGTTATAGTCTATCACTTAACTATATTGACTAAATCCATAACTTAAATCGCTGTAACCCAAATTGATAGTTGTGTGGTTTTGCGATTCCCTCCAAGCAAATGCAAAATGGTTTCAACAGTGAAATTAGACGACTATTTTACAAACTGTCCAACCAATACAACATTAACAAGCTGCTGAAAGAACTGACCCAATGAAGGTGTTATATAAATGTGAGCTGTTGCACAAATTACCAGCAATGCATCTCAGCTGGGCTAGAATCAATTGATACACCTCATTTAAAGCCATGTCTAGCGTAGACGAGAGGAGAATGAGAGGCATGCATATTGAATTATCTCTTGCAGAAGAGAATTACTAATGAAAATTGTTATATGTAGCTCTAATGCTCAGAGATTGATGCAGATAATTTAAATTTTCATTGAATATATTTTATATTACATTGTATTTTGGGCCGTGTAAAATGCCTCAAAAAATATTTAACAGATTTAGTGAACTGCAAAGCAAAGTATTTAATCTTCTTTTTCTTGAGCAAATATTATTCTTATTACAATATTTTAAGTAACCAGAACCAGAGATGTAGGTTAGATGACATTCTATTGTAGTTAGACAACGTTCTTGATTTCTGGGGTAAATCTATGTAAATGATCATGTCTAACATGCTGGCATCAGATAGGCTTAGGAAAGCTAATTTGAATATCTTTCCCAGAAATGCAGAGGGACATTGCCTGGCCTACAATACTGCACATACGTAGAATCGATTTGCTCATCTTTAACAAGGACATTTTCAGTCTATTTTTCTTATATGATTACATGAGAGGGCTAATCATTGACACAATTTGCATATCTATATTAAAAGACTTTCAGTTTTCAGTCGCTTTCTTCCTGGAGCTACAATAAATCATGACAATATTAGGTATTGGATGTCATACTTTATTACATCATCTGCATATGGGTGTTTATTTAGAAATGTTTGGGTTCCATTTCTGTTCTTTAGGAACTGGGTCAGATTTAATATGTAGTGATGGATTTTGGTCCCTCATAGGTTTCTATTGTATACAGTATTTTAACTTCTTGTATTGGTGGCTTGAATAAAGATTATTTTATTTGTGGACGTGCAGCTTTTTATACAGTCCTTCTTTCCTATTATATGTCCATGATATTTGTATCAAGTATATGGGTCAGTTACTAAGCTGAAATATGCCTGTGCAATTTTTTTCAGACAGTTTCCCATGGGCTTCTGTATAGGAAAAAAAAAGTTTGAAAAATGCAAAAAAAAAAAAAAAAATTGCAATCCATTCGTGTTGGCCATGCTTACACACTATAGGAAAAAGCACCAGCCTATGTGAGCTCCCACTGTCCCGACCACCAGAGAGGTCAGCACTTTTTCCTATAGTGTGCACATAACCATGGAAACAAGCAGTGTATAATGTGATGGAATAGCTAATCTAGCCAGCAAAGGGTGTCATACCCCAACGGATCAGATACTGGTGACCTGGCTTCTGCTGCTTGTGGCAGGAGGTGCGCGACTCTGCTGGAGGCAGAGAGAAGCCTCTCTTTGGGACATGCTGGCGGCAGCTGTCTGCTGGCTAAAAGCTTAGTCAAGCTTGGTACACAGTGTTTTCTGATGGTAACATAATTTATCATCCCTTTCCTCGGGAGGAAAATACTCCCCCATTTTGGATGGATAGAGTGGATCTAAAAGCATGACTATCCAGTAATTGTCAGTGTGCATCATGTGCACGATACGCCTGTCAGTGCATAAGCAAGCAAACATACAGCTCGCCATCCTAGGCAGCGTGTCAGAGGTTCCAGTTCTTTCCATCTTCACCCCTCACTGTGATGATTGTGTGTCATGGCCGGTGTCATTGTCATCCTCTTGCTTCTAGTCCACTTTGTTACCGAAACAACCTGAGATTAGTAAAGAATCGAAACAATGATTTGTTCAACTCTAGTAGTGAGGGTTAAAATCAGCAATTCAATGCTTTCTTTAAGGAGTAGATCA
The DNA here is from genome assembly GCA_900303285.1 of Rhinella marina. Lineage (NCBI taxonomy): Eukaryota > Metazoa > Chordata > Amphibia > Anura > Bufonidae > Rhinella > Rhinella marina. The sequence goes on from ONZH01012243.1 coordinate 8,293, forward strand.
TTATGATATCATATTAAATGTGGACACTTTATTGGTGAAACTACAAATGTACATATTTTTGGACTGCACTGGTGTCTTCTTCATATGAATTCAACACACTGTGAATTGAAATCACTTAAAGATGTCTAATCACATTTTCGGTTTTCCAGAAATTAGAGGATTGTAAGCTGCAGTCGACCTGTCAGAAAATCTATCTGCAAACCAAATGGTGTATACCTTGTTTTGCTTACTTGCACAAGACAACAGTAATATGGTAGGTGATTGCAATTGCCTATATACCTCCTAACAACCCTTTTTTTTGCAATCCCACACATGAAGTGTTCCTCATTGTTCTCTACATTTTATTTTGAATGCTTTCTCATGAGCCATACTTTTTCACATGAAAAGCCATTAAGTCTACAATATATACTTTACAGCAAAAGAAGAATAAGGAAAAAAAAAACAAAAAAACAAAACAAAAGGGCCTTTCCTTTTATTCTTCTTGTTATAAACATTTTGGTATAAACTCCATGGAGTGCCTTTGGAAAATGAAAGGAAAAATCTGATTGATTGCTATTGGCAACTAAGCCACTTTTCCTATATACTAGTTTTGAAAAAATTGCCTTCTTGTTTTCATGTCAAGTCAAAATGAAACATTTTGCACCTGTCATTTGTTATCTTGGAATTTAAAACGTATTTACGTAAAACAAAAATAATACCATTCTACAAAGACTCATCCCAACCAAGTCAAAAGTTATTAATATCTCAGTAATGCAATTTTATAGAGTTTAAAGCATAGAGTACTTCCAGTGAAAAATCAAAACGTCACAATGCCCCTAGACTCTTGTACAATACAACCGTGGAGCCTTTTACTTCAAAGTTTGTCCATTTGTGCTTTTACATTTTGGAATTTTGCATAATTTTGATCCAGTATTAAAATATGCTTTAACAAAAAGTTACTATACGTAGATACCATTCCACAAATTTCAGATTTTCACATTACGGCCAAATCAATTAATCTAATCTCAGTAATTAAATTTTATAGAGTTTAAAGCATACAGTGAAAAATAAAAACTTCACAGTGCTCCTGGATCTTCATGTACAGCACAATTGTAGAGCCTCTTACTTCAAGGTACATACATTTATATTGTAGAATAGATCTATCCTTCCTAATTCACTAAAAGTTGTTATTTTTTGCAATAATAAAGATATTGTTTGTTATTTTGTTGTTTTTAACTGCCATTATCACTACTACTACTACTACTATTATTTTTGCTACATCTTTTAATATATATACTTTTTTAACATATATACTTGTTTATCTCTATACATTTTGTTTTAATTTTGATGATACATTGATCGGATCCATTTTTATTACTACATTTGTTCATTATTGCTATTCTGATTTTTTTATATCTAATTTTTTATATACTTTTATATTTTTCTAATAAAAAGTACATTAATTTAGAAGAATTTCAGACATTGATTCTTTCTGTACCAGGTGTAGAGAGTGCTCATCACATTTTTCATACAATTTATTTTGACTTTTTTACAAGCTGAGGATACAGCTGGTGATTTGCAGCACCTCAACTCCATTATCACTGAGTGGTGAGCCACTATTTATTTATCTATTTCTACTTCATTATCACTACTAGTTTGCTTTCAAATCAATGTCACTTGGTGCAAGCCACTCTGGAAGGCCAGTGTTTGAGACATGGATATCAACCTCACAAGTACGGTAGGTACCACAGCTAGTTGTCTGTTATATTTAAGCTTCTGTGTCTGTATTCCAACAGGGAGTAAGTGTAGGGCTGCAGTAAGAAATTACTGTGCACCAAACTAAAATGTCTTAAGGCTCCATTCACACATCCTGTTTTTCTTTCCTGATTCGATCCTGATTTTTTTCAGGACCCATTGAAATGAATGGATCCAGATCAGGATCAGGATCGAATCAGGAAAGAAGAACAGGACGTGTAAATGGAACCTAAGTGTGGAGCCTGCAACTGAACGAAGATAATAAAAAGCATAAACCATTTTCCGTTTTGGAGATAGGCAATGTTAGTTTTCATGCTGAGTTGTTTTAGGTTGCTTTAAAAGGATCACTGAAAGTCTGCTTTGTTTTTTTTTTCTTTGTAGTATATTTCAATAACATATGAAGATCTTGATATATTATTACATTTAAAAAAATGATAAATCCATTAAAATTAATTAACCTGTTGCCAGCTTTCAGTTGTTCATGAAATGTACATTTAATCTTAAATGGTTTCTCCTTCTCGTATGTTATCACTTACTGTATTTCTGAAACCTTCCATAATTCTAACTTTTATGTATTACCCTGATCATAACTGAATCTTAAAACACTGCTTAAACGATGTACATATTTCTCTTCTGTTCTTTTACAAAATTTAATTTAGAAGGAAGTCCAATTGGGATTTTTTTTTTTTTCATTTTTGTACCCATTTTATTTTCTCCTATAGCCTAATCTTATTAATTTAGTGAACACAAATAGTTATCAAATATTATTTAGCATCTTGGTTTTAAATTATTTCATATATTTTTAGTTTTTTAGTTTTACCTTTACTATAGTTTCTATACTATAGTTACTATAGAGTTCAATTGGAGTTGTGTAAATCTGTATGCAGGACCTCACCCCTAGTAAAGCTGTAGGTAGCCATATTTTTGCCAATCTAAGGCCCCTTTCACACGAGCGAGTTTTCAGCGCGGGTGCAATGCGTTTTTCACTGATGGTTGCTAAGAGATGTTGTTTGTAAACCTTCATTTTTTTATCACACGCGTGAAAAGTGCATCAAAATGCAATGCACCCGCGCAGAAAAAACTGAACAACTGAACTCAAACACAGACTAAACTGACTGAACTTGCTTGCAAAATGATGCGAGTTTCACTGAACGCACCCTGAACTCATCCTGACCTAATCTGTATCGTTCGTGTGAAAGAGGCCTAACAGTGTAATGAGAAACAGGAAACTTCTAGCTTTGTCATTTATTTTGAAAACGGATCTTGGACTTCTATACAGAACTATAATAAAATTTATCTGCACAAAATGTTGGACCAACAATTTGCTGTTAGTACTATAAGCTAAAATTGACGGAGACTTTATTAATTTCCTGATGATTACATTTTTTTTCTCTCTCAGTAAGGGGTCCTCAAGGATCTTTAGATCGGACAGACTGTAGTAATGGATAATGGTAATGTGGTAATGGTAAAGTGCTGTTGCCCATTGCCCACACCCTCTACTCTGTATTTCTTGTCTCCTCATGACCTCAATTCCCTCAGTGATCCAGCTGAAGATCATATTAAACTGTATTCAGGACCATAATACCTGACAGGCAGAGCAAAGAGGAGGATGAGGCAGCTCTTTACCTCAGTAACTTGTTGTCTTGTGTGATTAGGACAGGTTTTGTATGTACTAATAGGACGGCCACCATTTTATTTATTCTAATGATTGCTCTCCAGACAAAACTAGTCATTATAAATAATGAAAGGCATTTTGGAATATATTTATAATAAAGTAATGTTTACGTATTTTCATTTTCGCAATTCCTTTTAACTCTTTTAGTACCGAGCCAATTTTCACCTTAAATCCCTGGACGATTTTTGCAAATCTGACATGTGTCACTTTATGTGGTAATAACTTTAGAACGCTTTTTCTTATCCAAGTCATTCTGAGATTGTTTTCTCGTGACACATTGCATTTCATGACAGTCATAAATATGAGTCAATATATTTCACCTTTTTTATGAAAAAATTCTAAATTTCCCAAAAATGTAAAAAAATTTGCAATTTTCAAAATTTCAATTTCTCTGCTTTTAAAACAGAAAGTGATACCTTATAAAATATTTATTACTTAACGTTCCCCATATGTCTACTTTATGTTGGTATCATTTTGTAAATGTCATTTTATTTTTTTAGGAAGTTAGAGGGCTTAGAAGTTTAGAAGCAATTTTTCAAATGTTAAACAAAATTTCCCAAATAATTTTTTTGAGCACCAATTCAGTTATAAAGTGATTTTGAGGGGCTTACCTAATGGAAACCACCCATAAATTACCCCATTTTAGAAACTACACCCCTCAAATTATAAAAAAAACTGATGTTACAAACTTTGTTAACCCTTGAGGTGTTCCACAAGAATTAAAGGAAAATGCAGGTGAAATTTCAAAATTTCACTTTTTTGGTAGATTATTCATGTTAATATTTTTTTCTTGCAACACAGAAAGGGTTAACAGCAAAATAAACCTCAATATACATTACTCTAATTCTGCAGTTTACAGAAATACCCCATATGTGGTGGTAAACTGCTCTATGGGCACGTGGCAATGGTCAGAAGGAAAAGAGTGCCATATGGATTTTAGAGACAGATTTTGCTAGAATGGTTTTCAGGCACCATTTTGTGTTTGAAGAGACTCTGATGTACCCCTACAGTGGAAACCCTCAAAAAGTGACCCCATTTTGGAAACTAAACCCCTTAAAGAATATATTGAGGGGGGTACTGACCATTTTGACCCCCTAAGCGTTTTATGGAATTTGGAAACACTTGGCCATGAAAATGATAAGTTTCATTTCTTTCTATAAAATGATGTTTTAACCCCAAATTTTTCATTTTCACAGGGGGTAACAGGAGAAAAGCACCCCATAATTTGTTATCCATTTTCTCTTGAATATGGAAACACCCCATATTTGGTGGTAAACTACATGTCCACATTTATGTATTGTCCTGTCTGTCAAACACGAATCTGCAAAAAATACAGATGACGTCCGTGTTGCATGTGTTATTTGCAGACACATTTTTGCATTGCATACTGTTGTTCGCCACCTTAAGCTCACTTTGTCAAATTTATATATTCAGTTACTAGATGAAAGTGAATAGTTCTGTTCTACAACCTAAAAAATGACTGCTCTATGCCAGAGGACATAAATGTAGAATATCTTATTATATTTGTCCCATGATGAATTTTCTTACATGGTCTAGAAATATTTACAGTTGTCTCTCAAGTTTACAATATTAATTATTGGGTTGTGGGACGAACACTGTAAGTTGAAAACCATTGTTAACTGAGTCATAAATACCAACTGGCAATTGGTTCCAATGCCCCAAAAATGTCAACCCAAGATAAAATAAAATGAAGATTGAGGGAAGATAAGTAGGTAACGAAGATCAAGCAATACCTTAACATATAGCATTCAGGAGTAGTGCCGGAAGATGTCAATCACCTTCTATGATGAGGGCAGAAGCTTCTTCAGGGTCTTGCATGTACATAGGTGTACCAGAAAAAAATAAAATGAAGCAGCGGCACAGGAGGCAGTGCAGAACATGCAGTACCGCAGAGGAGCTAGTAGGCAGCAATACACGTTTTTTTACCAGAGACATGGCCATGTTGATTGGTTGCATCTTAGTTTGAGGCATTGTATGTTGAGTCATTTCAACTTACGATGTGTAATGGCCCGGTTCCTGCAGCTCTTCTCCCATTGAATTGAGGCTGAGAAGAAGTAACCCAACTTGGCCACTACACACTCTATGTCTCTGTATGCCTCTGTGCTTCCAGCTCCGTACACTGTGTTAGTTCCAGTGGCTTTGG
>ONZH01012244.1:0-28565 GCA_900303285.1 Rhinella marina
AAGTGGATCACTGACTCTAACACCCTCACCGTAATCAGGGACGACACCACAGTCTGCGGCGATTCATTCTTCGCCAGAAACGCCAGTGCCCTCCATTCTTATCTCCATCTGAGAACACCACCTGCTTTGAAAACAAGAGTTTTTTTCAGTATATTCAGTCAAATGAAGAGTCAATCGGCGCTGAGCCTCCAACCATTCAGCATGAGATTCCTCATTTGGAGATCTCACATAATCCTCCTCCCGCAGCGCTACCCCTGCCTCCAGCCGGTCCCTCGTGACCCTCAACTCCTTCCTGTGCGCCGATATAGCACCGATAAGCATCCCCCTTGCCACCGCCTTAGAAGCCTCCCATTCACAAATAGGATCCGAGGATCCTTCATTATTCGCCCAATATTCAGTTACACATGTTTGAGCCGCCCACGCCACTGGCAGCACATCCAGCCACCTAGAGTTAAGCCTCCACTGTTTCCCCCTGGACGGAACCGGCAAGGCAACGACCACCAAAAGTGGGGCATGGTCCGAAATACCTCTAGGGAGATATTTTGCTTCCTTTAACTGTGGCAATAGATCTCTATTAACAAAGACAAGATCTATACGGGATAGTGATTCAGAGGCAATCGCATGACAAGAATAATGACGATCCTCCGGGCGCAGATATCTCCATCCCTCCGTCAAATTATAGGCTTCCGCCCAGTTGCCAAGAGATTTACTATGGGCCAATTGTGGACGGAGTCTATCAGCGACCGGGTCTAATACCGGCATTACAATCTCCCATAATGATAAGATGGGCGAGAGGGAGAGCAGCCACCTTTCCCATAATCTCATCCATAAGGACCCTACGGAATGGAGGAGGAGCATAAAGCCCCACAATCACGTAATCAGCACCACTCAGCGCAGCCGACAATATAATGTAGCGACCAGAGGGATCGATCTGCACCGAATGGAGCCGAAACGGAAGCGCCTTAGCTATAAGAACCGAGACTCCTCTAGCATAGTTACTGTACACAGAGTGATATACTGACCCCACCCATGCCGCTTCAACGCCAACACCTTGCGTCCCCTGAGGTGAGTCTCCTGCAGAATGACCACATCCGGATTGTACCCCTTCAGGTAGTTAAAAACCAGGGAGCGCTTTACTTTATCGTTAAGACCCCGGACGTTCCAGGAGACAAACCTGCAGATAGCCATGGTAAAGATACAGCTCAAATAATTGACATGTGCGGACAACAAAGTGTTCAGACCAAACACACTCACATACATACCACAAGACAAACAGCATAAACAGATAATCTGTCAAACTTAGAACAGAACATTGTTCCCTCCATACTGAAAACCCCCACCCTGCCCAGACCTCCCCAACTTATCTGAGCCTATCATACCCGAACCTGTGAAAAGTGCACTAACTCGTGCACAACAGGGTCCTTGCCAGTTAAAGAAGAACAAAGGTCACCCCCTTCCTAGCATATTCTAACTATGCGAAGAAAACAATGAAGGTGTCCAAACAAGCTACGACTCCTTGTAGCATAACGGCCATCCCGAATCAGCTGAGCTTCAGGTGTTCCCTTATAACACCAGTCATCCTTTCTTGTCTATCCAGTCAGAGGCATCCTCAGGGGATGTGAAGAATCTTGCAGTGTCCCCATCTTGGATTCTAAGACGCGCCGGGTATATCATAGCATATTTAATACCTTTCTCCCGCAGTCTTGCTCTCACCGCATTGAATTGTCGCCTTTGTTTTTGAACCTCTGAGGAGAAATCTGGATAGAATGAGATCCTTGAATTCTCAAATTTAATCTCCTTCAAACGTCGAGCAGCTGCCAGTATAGAATCTCTGTCCCGATAGTTGAGGACTTTTAAGATGAAAGGGCGAGCCGGAGCCCCCGGCGGCAAGGGGTTTAGTAGGTATTCTGTGTGCCCCGCTCCACCACGAAACTAGAGGACAGAGTGATAGGTGCCAGGCACCGTTGGATCAACTGCTCCGCAAAAATCTCAGGAGTTTGCCCTTCCACTCTCTCCGGCAGCCCCAGGATACGTATGTTGTTACGTCTATTGCGGTTCTCCGCGTCCTCAACCTTGGCCTGCAGTATCTTCACCTGCTGCTGAAGGGTTCTGACATTATTTTCACCCGAGTGGGCCACATCCTCCACATCCCCCAGCCTCCGCTCCACCTCTGCCGTTCTGTCTCGTATCTTATCAATATCATGACGGAGGCAGGTGATATCCAACTGTAGGTGATCTATCTTAGCAGTGAGCGCAGATTGGCAACCGGTAATTGCAGACATTATCTTGCTCAAATCCACTTCCAGCTGATCAGCAGCCCCCTCAGCCATCTCCTCCGTCTGGCTCATGGTGTTTACCAATATTTTAGGTACCGAAGAAGGGGCAGACGACCCAGTCCTCTTTCCCATGTGGACCTTGATTGCTTGCTCTTACCCCTGGCTGATATGTCCCTTCAAACTGAGCCACCACAAAGTTCAGCAGAATTGATGCAGCAAGCAGGTTCCCAGAGGCAGACTACAGTTCACAGATACTCACACCCCTTAGAGTTGATGCAGCTTCCCAGGCTCCAACACTATTGTAATCCTGTCTGTTTATACACTCTCTAGGGGACCGGACCCTCAGGCAGCAAAGGGGCAGCTCCAACTTCCTCTCACCGCCGCAGACAGGCCTTCCGTCCACTGCCCTAGGCCTAGACCCGACAATCCACCGCCTCCTCCTCCCGCCAGCCAGTCATACCGGACCCGATGCCACCGACCTCCGCGCAGACCGCACAGCCCCGCAGGATCTCCGGACTCAGCAGGAACAGGTAAGGGACCTCCGGGTACTCCGTCCACTCGCAGGGCCCAGCACAGCTCCGACTCCAAGTAGGCCGCACTTCTCCTCGGTTCACCTCCAACAGCGGCGATCTGGTCTCCGGATCACCTCCGCTCCTCAGACAGCTCCCGACGTTATCAGGATCTCCAAGTACCAGAACCACTCTCGGCCCGTATCAGGTTCTCTCCCCTCACAGGCACCTCGGTACATGCAAGATGGCGCCCGGACCAGCGTCTTCACCTCCAGGTAGGCCGCACACGACCCCGACCACACCAGTCGTGATAGACAGGGAATAACAAGGCCACCGCCTTCCCCCAAGCTTGGGGCACCACTCCACTAAGATAGGGACAACCAGATGCCGGGATGGCCAGGATATCAGCAGGATTTTGCAGGAGCCTCAGTGCAGCACTTCCTCACTCCATTACAGCCAGGCCACGCCCCCCTAGTATTTCTATTCTTAACTATATCTTGCAATAATGATACGTTCACTGTTGACAGCCCGTCTATAGGCCCGTTTGATAGACCTATTGCTGTAACCTCGTTCACAGAACCTGGTCGCAAGTTCCTGTGCCGTACCTGGAACGTAGTTTCCTCAGAGCAAATCCTCTTTAAACGAAGAAACTGTCCAACAGGTATGTTGTTAATAAGGTGATTAGGCTGTGCTGAAGTTGCATGCAAAACTGTATTGGTTGCCGTAGGTTTCCGGTAGAGGTCAGTTTGAATATAGCCCTGAGAGTCGAAGATCAGATACAAATCCATAAAGTCAATCTTCTGTTTACTATATTTGTAGGTGAGTCTGAAGTTATAATTATTACAATTCAAGATGGGCATGAGTGATTCCAGCTCTTGGGGAGACCCCTGCCAAAAAAATAAAACATCGTCAATAAATCGCGTCCAAAAGTGGACTCTATCGATCAACTCGACAGGGTTGGACATAAAAATCTCCCGCTCCCACTGGCCTAGGAATAAATTACCATAGGATGGCGCAAAGGCCGCCCCCATGGCTGTCCCTTGTAGCTGCAAATAAAAACTTTCTTTGAATACAAAGAAGTTATGTGTCAGGGAGAATTATAAAATCTGACAAATGAACTCACCAAGTTTGTGATCTATGCCGTTCATTATAATAGTACGTGCCACTGCCTCGATACCGTCTGAGTGTTGAATAGACATATAAAGATTCGACTTCACAGGTGACTAGTAACATGTCTTCCTGAATATGGATGCCGTTGACTTTCCTTAAGAGATCAGAGCTATCCTTGATGTATGATGGTAACAGCTCAACCATGGGCTTTAAAGGGGTATTCTCATCTTAGACAATGGGGGCATATCGCTAGGATATGCCCCCATTGTCTTATAGGTGCGGGTCCCACCGCTGGGACCCGCACCTATATCCAGAACGGAGCGGGGAGCGCTGCGCCTGGAGGACCCCAGGTTTACGGGGGTCCGGCCACCACCAGGCACAGCTCCCCGCGCCGCTCATAGAAATGAATGGGAGCCGGGCCGTGCATGCGCGGTGCGCTCCCATTCATTTCTATGGAGCCGACGGAAGTAGCCGAGCCAGCGCTCGGCTATTTTCGGCGGCCCCATAGAAATGAATGGAGGGCGGCTGCGCATGCGCAGTGCGCCCTCATTCAGTTCGGGGGCTCCGTTCTGGAAATAGGTGCGGGTCCCAGCGGTGGGACCCGCACCTATAAGACAATGGGGGCATATCCTAGCGATATGCCCCCATTGTCTAAAATGAGAATAACCCTTTAAGTAAAAATCAATCAGTTGTCCCACAGGATGCAAAAAGCTGTTAGTCCCGGCAACAATGGGCCTACCTGGTGGTTGCGATAAGTCCTTGTGTAGTTTCGGTAATAGGTAAAGAGTTGGTATAAGTTGGTTCAGTCACTTTCAATCCTGCCACTTGTTCCTCATCCAAAACCAGTTCCTCCTTGGCCTGTAACAAAATGGCATCCAACTCAGTCTGATACTTAAAAAGAGGGTTGAATGTTAATTTCTTATAACAGCTCTCATCCCTGAGTTCTCTGAATACTTCTCTCTCATACATTTTGACCGGCCACTGTACAATATTGCTTCCTTTATCAAAAGGTTTTATCACTATCCCCTTAATTTCTCGTAATTGGGACAGAGCCTCCCTGTGTCTCTTACTGAGGTTGTCAGAACTGATTTGCTCAGGTATTTTTTTAAATTCTTCGGTAACCAATCTAGTGAAGAGGTCAATCTCAGGGAACATAGAGAACTGGGGGAATCGAGTAGATTTAGGTAAAAGGCTGGAGGGATACTCACCTGTAGTTGGTCTTTCTTGTTTCTCCAGTAATTCCTTTAAAATTCCCAATGCCTCCTCTTCCTCTTTCGAAGTAATTTGATAAAAGTCTTCTTGTTTCTTGGCGAAGATTTTCTTAAACGCCAATTTTCGTGCAAACAGTTGTAAGTCCTTCACTAAAAGAAAGCAGTCAGATTTAACCGTGGGACAGAAACTAAGACCCAAGCTTAATACCTCTATTTGGGCTGGTGTTAGGGGTTGGTCAGAAAGGTTAACCACCTTAAGGTTTGACGTTGGTCCGTTTCCTTCATTCCTTCCTTGTTGTTTGTTTCTCCCCTGATGGAATTCTCCCTCCAGTCTTCTTTTACCCGATCGTGCAGGGTATCTACCAGAACCAAGGAACACTTGGGAGGAGCTAGTGTTAGTGTAGGATATTGAGGAAACAGACACTGATCTTCTACGTCCACTAACCATCTTTGATCGCCATCGATATACTCTGTTGTTGTCCTTGTCAGCAACATCCCTTTGGAATTTCCTGGTTTTTATGGCTGAAATCTGATCACCCCATTCCTGTAACCACATATCCATATCCTTGTTAATGGAATTAATCTCATCCTGAGTACATTCAGTTTGCAATGAATTGAGTGTCCCTTCAATTTCCCCCTCAATTGTGGATAAAACTTTTTCATTGAATGAAATAATTAGTCCCAAAAAAGTGCGTGAGCACACATTACAAGCTTCCTCCCATTGGGATAATAAATTCTCATCATCAAGTGAAAAAGAGGGAAAAATTTGGATACGTAAACCACGAGGGAGTAAGTCCCTGGTAAGACAGTTCTGCAATGTTATTTTGTTCCACTAGACGCGAGTGCGTCTGTGTAAAATCGTTTTCAGTCCCTTTAAAACAGGGGTGCACAACGTTTTCTGGTTCGGGGCCGCACAGCCAGACTGAACCAATGACGAGGGCCGAAAATAAAATTTTAAGGGGTATTAACAATTGAAATACTGTAATTATGGCTTATTGAATACACAGTATATACTATTAATGCCTTGTTTAAGTCCCAGGATTCCCATCTAAATGGGAGAAATACATGAAAAATACATGTGAGCAGCCACAAGACATAGACATATGTGTCTGATACCATTTGGTTGGGGGCCGCACAGAATGGTATCAAGGGCTGCATGTGGCCCCCGGGCCGCAGGTTGTGCACCCCTGCTTTAAAAGAACCCCTTTTCGACCAGACTCACCAATCGCTGTGGATTCCGCACTAAAAGCATCCCTGATGTGATTTGACCAAGATGAATCTCTACTATGGAAATCCATAGTATTAGAGGTCAAAACCTGTGAATGACACAGAAAAATTAGCAAGAATATCCAAAAATCCTAGACCTGTAAATAGGCACACCTCAATACATATAGCAACCTATAAACGACAGTGTGACTTCCCAAAGTAATCAAATAAAGAATTAAAGGTAAAAATATAAATCTTTATTTAGCCAATTAAAAATATATATTGATAAAATGGAGGAATCCACATATTGGAGAGCAACAATAATCTAAAAACAACAATAGCAGTAACCCCACTAGTGAGGGGTTCATACACATCCAGGCTGGGACACACTAGCAAAGAGGAAAAGTGCATTCATTGCCAAAACAAGGTTTAACAAGAAAACACAGAGTGACTAAAACAGTCTACACACAATTAATAAGAAGCAAAATTACTTATATGAATGCACACACAATAGTCATATGTCTTGCCGTTATAAAGCTAAGTCCCACTAAAGCGTATCTGCATGATGGCCCCCCATTCACCCGACCCTCTATAGCATTTGATGACTGTTTGAATAAATATTGAGGACACAGTGTAGTATATTTAACACTACAAAGTAAACATACTGAATAAGAGTGCTGTCTAATATTAGTCAATGGTGATGGGGCGGACTGGGAACTTAAAGCTGCCACAGAAAAAAGCCTGAAAGTGGCCACAAAACAATTAGGCATGGCCAAAAGAAGTAGGTGCAGCACAAAATGCCATCTTAGCAGAACCAAATACCACAGTGCAGCACAAAATGCTGCCTTAGCAGCACTAAATAACACAGAGTCACCAGTCAGGTGCATAAGTACCTGATGCTCCTAAATTCATTAAAGGGGATGTCCCAGGGGATGTCCCACAAAAAATATTCTACAGTTTTCAAACCAGCACCTGCATCTGAACACTTTTGTAATTGCATGTCATTAAAAATTTAGCATAGCCACTGAGTTATTTAATAAAATTATCTGTACAGTGCCACCTGCTGTTTGTTTCTTTTCTGATTTCTTTGTCCTGCTCTCTGGGAAGGTAGCACATGCTCAGTTTCATCCTTCAACTGCCTTCTGTGATAGGGAGAGCATGGACAAGCCCCCTTAGCTGTAGCAGAAAAGACACTCCCCTTGAGCTGCCAGATATAAATCTAGCAGAGCAATGAATGTGGAGATGTCTGGATCCATGTGAGGTACAGGGCTGGTTCTAGCTTTGATAGAAAGAGATTGTTATGTACTATTTGATATCTTAAATATTTATTTGTTACATTAGTCATAGGATAACCCCTTTAATGCTCAAAGCATCAGATCATTATGTACCTGGTCAACCTGCAAATGTCCCCCCAAACACAAAGGGGAAGACAAAATTTGCCCATATGCCAATGTAAAAAAACTGTACAATTTATTGATTAAATATACACTAAATACAGACAATACAATAACTTATAAGGATATGTCATTATGTACCTGGCCAGCAGCCACGAGGAGGCCTCAGTTGGCCCCCTGGACTTTGTCCCACCAAGAAATTTCCCTGTAGTGTCTATGGCCAGTCTGCCCCTGATAGTGACTAATTTGATTTACTATTGAAACTTATTGCTGTTTACTATTTACTATTGAAACTTATTGCTGTTTAAACAACAATAATATAAGATTAACATTGTAAATAATGATCACCAACCTTTTCCTGTCTAGTTGTAAGTATATAGAAGGCCAGAAGTCTGAACAATTAATTATATACCGTATGTTTTAGTCTCCTTTGTGAAAGGCACTTAACGTGACATCAAAATAATTAAAGCTATATTGTCAGTGGGTTCGGCCAACAATACAATAATGTGTAATAAGACCTTTACAGACACCATGTGAGAGAGCTGCAGGTCTGAATTTCTCCATTAGTGGGCACTTTGTTCATAAATATAGTCCTACAACATGCTTTAGCACTGAAGATGTTAAGTGACCTGGTATTCATTTCGTTGACCGCTTAAGCTAGTCATAAATTCCACTTCATGTGATTACAACGTTTAGTTGTTCTACATGACTTTTTCCTATGACTAGTGTTCGCATTACTAAATATCAGATTCCAGGCAATATATCTCATTTCCCAGCTCCTGGGGTCTATTTATTATTTCGCTGCCTCAGTTAATGACAGTCAACCAATTCCACAAAATTAGCTTGCTGGACACTGCCGTGATTAAAGTTGAAATGGTAACTGTGTGACATTTTAATAAAATTTAAGCAAAAGACAGAATAGTGCTTACTGTGAAGTATTTACCCCCTGCCGCAGAAGCCATTTCCAAGTACCTCTTAATAACACAAATTTTCTCTATTGCAAATATTTAAAGTGCTCATGTGGTGCTTACGAGATTTCCTATTTGGATTGCATATTAACCCTGTTGATCCTGGAAGTCCTTTAGGAGAATGTATTTTCACCTACGCAAAAGGGTTTTCCCGTTACTAAAATCAATTGATTTTATCCTTTCACCCATATAAATTCTAGACAGCCTGAAGACATGGACTGCAGAGGCTAAAATATGCAGAACTGCACTTAAACATGCTACTTGCCCTTTTTAAAGACTATACTAGCTATTTATTAGCTTTTAATGTGTCATGACAAGAAGAATTTCACAGGTGCAAAAACTGTTTTCCTTATAGATTTCTTTACACATTTATTATTGTCTATTACTAATAACAAATCCAGTTTAGTGCTGATTGATTTGGCATTTTCTGTCTTCATTATTACTGTTTTTAATTTGTTATGAAGGGAGCCTAAAAATTATAAGTAAGGGCTCGTGTATAAAAATATACTTGTTTTTCATTCTCATTTATTCCATTTTTTTTATGAACTTTTTTTATTTATTTTTGTAATGTTGCTAAAAAATGAATGATAAAACTTGAACAAATATGCAAAAATGGATATGCCATAAACTGGTGTCGGTCCTGCACTAGCCTTGAGAATGGGGCCCTGTCTCATGCAGCCATGAATGCGCACATAATTGCATCACTCTCCATTCACTTACAGTATTTTTATCTGATTGGGGGTCATTTACATTGGGGTCTGAGCTGAGATCTGATTGGGGCTGTGAGCTGATTAACATTGGTGGTCTGATCTGAGGTCTAATGAAAAATATTTTTTTCTTGGTGCGTCTTACAGAGTGAAAAATACAGTAAATGGGAATTCTGTAATAGCAGTGTAGGCATGATGAACTATTTTCAGAACTTGCATAAAAGTGAATGAAGAGGATATGACTAGAGAAGCGATCAGCCGATTCTACACTTAAAACTAGATATTGACAGGGTTCGGACAGAGTAAAGGGCTGTTGACACTTTATTTTTGTTGTAGGTCAAACATATATGTTTAGATGTTTATGAAAAAAGTATATAAACGTTTGCAATTTTGTGGTTTTCTTTCTTTTTTTTTTTAACATATGTTTGCCGAATGTGCGTATGTTTTAATATATTTGTGACTAGAATATTGATGGCCTATTTTTAGGAGTGTGTAAAATAGGAAGCCAATGGAGAAACATGTTGGGCATGCAGTAGCTATGCAGTCTGAATTTACTTCCCTTGTCCACTTGGACTTGTTCGCCCACCATGATTTGATTTATAGCACATTTATGTAAAGTCCTGTCTAAAGCCAACACTCCTGGAAGATATAAGTGAGGGATATGAACATGTGGAGTCGCTGTAAGTAGAAATACAAGGAGGCAAAAACAATAATAAAATACTAATAGGAGTTTATTATAAGCCACCTAATATACCAGATTTCACAGAAAATCTACTGCTCAACAAAATAGACGAGGCGGCAAATCATAATGAGGTTGTTATTATGGGGGACTTCAACTGCCCAGATATAGACTGGGAAACTGAAACCTGTATATCTCATAAAGGAAACAGGTTCTTGGCAATAACCAAAGATAATTACCTTTCCCAACTGGTTCATGACCCGACTAGAGGGACAGCCATACTGGACTTAATATTAACCAATAGACCTGACAGAACAACAGATGTGCAGGTTGGGGGACACCTGGGAAATAGTGACCATAAAATAATAACCTTCAAATTGTCATTCAAAAGAGTGTTTCTTCAGGGAGGAACAAAAATACCAAACTTCAAAAAAGCAAAATTTAGCAAACTAAGAGAGGCCATAGGCCTAACTAACTGGGTCAAAGTCCTCAAAAATAAAAATACAGCCACAGAATTGGATATTTTTAAAAGCATCCTAATATCTAATTGTGAGAGGTACATACCTTATGGGAATAAAAGGTTAAGAAATAAGAAAAAAACAATGTGGATAAATAGAACTGTAAAGAAAGCAATAAATGACAAAAAGAAAGCATTTAAATCACTAAAACAGGAGGGGAGCGAGGAAGCATTGAAAAACTATAAGGAAAAAAATAGAATATGTAAAAGTCAAATAAAAGCAGCCAAACTAGAGGCCAAGAGATTAATCGCCAAAGAGAGTAAAACTAACCCTAAAATGTTCTTCAATTATATAAATAGTAAAAAGTATAAACCTGAAGGGGTTGGCCCCTTACAGAGTAATGCAGGGGAAGTTGCAGAGAGCGATGAGGAGAAAGCAACACTATTAAATATTTTTTCTCCACTGTATTCACTGAGGAAAATAAACTGAAATGCAGAACATAAAAGTAAATTCCACATTAAAAGTGCCCTGTCTGACCCAGGAAGAAGTACAGCGGCATCTTAGAAAGATTAAAATAAACAAATCGCTAGGACTGGATGACATACACCCCCGTATTCTTATAGAATTAAGTAATGTCATAGCCAGACCCTTATTTCTGATATTTAAGGACTCTATACTGACAGAGTGTTCCACAGGATTGGTGCATAGCAAATCTGTTTCCAATATTCAAAAAGGGTCCAAAAACAGAGCCTGGAAACTATAGCCCGGTAAGTTTAACATCTGTCGTGGGTAAACTGTTTGAAAGTTTTCCAAGAGATTCTATCTTGGAGTACCTCAATGAAAATAAGCAAATAACTCCATATCAGCATGGCTTCATGAGGGATCGGTCATGTCAAACTAATTTAATCAGTTTCTATGAGGAGGTAAGTTCTAGACTTGACCGCGGGGAATCAATGGATGTCGTATATCTGGACTTCTCCAAAGCATTTGACACTGTACCGCATAAAAGGTTAATATATAAAATGAGAATGCTTGGCCTGGGAGAAAATGTCTGTATGTGGGTAAGTAACTGGCTCAGTGGTAGAAAACAGAGGGTGGTTATTAACGGTACACACTCAGATTGGGTCACTGTAACTAGTGGGGTACCACAGGGGTCAGTATTGGGCCCTATTCTCTTCAATATATTTATTAATGATCTGGTAGAAGGCTTGCACAGGAAAATATAAATTTTTGCAGATGGCACCAAACTGTGTAAAGCAATTAACACAGAAAAGGACAGTATACTGCTACAGATGGATCTGGATAGATTGGAGGCTTGGGCAGAGAAGTGGCAGATGAGGTTTATCACTGACAAATGTAAGGTTATGCATATGGGAAGGAATAATGCAAGTCACCAGTACATACTAAATGGTAAAATATTAGGTAACTCTGACATGGAAAAGGACCTAGGAATTTTAGTGAACAGCAAACTAAGCTGTAGAAACCAATGTCAGACAGCTGCTGCCAAGGCCAATAAAATAATGGGTTGCATCAAAAGAGGCATAAATCACTAGTCAGACTTCACATGGAGTACTGTGTACAGTTCTGGGCTCCTGTGAACAAGGCAGAGATAGCAGAGCTGGTGAGGGTCCAGAGGAGGGCAACTAAAATAATAACTGGAATGGGTGGACTACAGTACCCAGAAGGATTATCAAAATTAGGGTTATTCACATTAGAAAAAAGACGACTGAGGGGAGATCTAATAACCATGTATAAATATATCAGGGATCAGTACAGAGATCTCTCCCATGATATTTTATCCCCAGGACTGTGACTGTGACGAGGGGACATCCTCTGCGTTTGGAGGAAAGAAGGTTTGTACACAAACATAGAAGAGGATTATTTACGGTAAGGGCAGTGAGACTACGGATCTCTCTGCCTGAGGAGGTGGTGATGGTAAGTTCGCTAAAAGAGTTCAAGAGGGGCCTGGATGTATTTCTGGAGCGTAATAATAATACAGATTATAGTTACTAGAGAGGGGGAGTTGATCCAGTGAGTAATTCTGATTGCCTGATTGGGAGTCGGGAAGGAATTTTTTTTCCCCTAAAGTGGGGAAAATTGGCTCCTACCTCACAGGGATTTTTTTGCCTTCCTCTGGATCAACTTGTAGGATAACAGGCAGAACTGGATGGACAGATGTCTTTTTACGGCCTTATAAACTATGTTACTATGTTACATTACTTAAAGGGGTATTCTCATCTTAGACAATGGGGGCATATCGCTTGGATATGCCCCCATTGTCTTATAGGTGCGGGTCTCACCGCTGGGACCTGCACCTATATCGAGATCGGAGGGGGAGCTCTCCCCCGCTGCTCCCATAGAAATGAATGGGAGCGTACCACGCATGTGCGGCCCCCGCTCCCATTCATTTGTATGTAGCCGACAGAAATAGCCTAGCCAGTGCTTGGCTATTTTCGCCGGCCCCATAGAAATGAATAGAGGGTGGCTGCGCATGTGCAGTGCGCCCTCCTTTACTTTGGGGGCTCCGTTCTCGATATAGTGATATGCAACCATTGTCTAAGATGAGAATAACCCTTTAAGCATTTACACAGGTACATCTAACTAAGTGTTCCTTGTATTGTCATAACTGAGTTGAACCTGTCATTGCTATTCTAACATCTTACATCATAGCCTAGTATTGGCTTCCCTGAGCAGCCTCCTCTTCTAGTATTTAATGGTTTTATTATTGCTGCTTATTTTCAATAAAAAAATAGCGTATTCTTTACATATTTTGGTCATATTTGCTTCTTTATAGGTGTCTGCTTTGAATTTAGTGACACAGACAACATTCCTGTATATGTATGTGCATATTATAGGTTATTTATTCCCTGCATTTCAGTGAACAGTCATAAAGACTGTTTATTCCACAAGCAGGCTACTCTATTCCACTGCAGCTAGTTTTTTTTTTAATTAAGTAACATAGTAACATAGTTTATAAGGCCGAAAAAAAGACATCTGTCCATCCAGTTCGACCTGTTTTCCTACAAGTTGATCCAGAGGAAGGCAAAAAAAAACCTGTGCGGTAGAAGCCAATTTTCCTCACTTTAGGGGAAAAAATTCCTTCCCGACTCCAATCAGGCAATCAGAATTACTCCCTGGATCAACAACAACCCATATCTAGTAACTATAACCTGTAATATTATTACCCTCCAGAAATACATCCAGGCCCCTCTTGAACTCTTTTAGTGAACTTACCATCACCACCTCCTCAGGCAGAGAGTTCCATAGTCTCACTGCTCTTACCGTAAAGAATCCTCTTCTATTTTTGTGAACAAACCTTCTTTCCTCCAGGCGCAGAGGATGTCCCCTCGTCATGGTCACTGTCCTTGGGATAAAGAGATCATGGGAGAGATCTCTGTACTGACCCCTGATATATTCTGATATACATAGTTATTAGATCTCCCCTCAGTCGTCTTTTTTCTAAAGTGAATAACCCTAATTTTGATAATCTTTCTGGGTACTGTAGTCCACCCATTCCAGCTATGACTTTAGTTGCACTCCTCTGAACCCTCTCCAGCTCTGCTATGTCTGCCTTGTTCACAGGAGCCCAGAACTGTACACAGTACTCCATGTGCGGTCTGACTAGTGATTTGTAAAGTGGCAGGACTATGTTCTTATCACGGGCATCTATGCCCCTTTTGATGCAACCCATTATCTTATTGGCCTTGGCAGCAGCTGTCTGACACTGGTTTCTACAGCTTAGTTTGCTGTTCACTAAAATTCCTAGGTCCTTTTCCATGTCAGAGTTACCCAATGTTTTACCATTTAGTATGTACTGGTGACTTGCATTATTCCTTCCCATATGCATAACCTTACATTTGTCAGTGTTAAGCCTCATCTGCCACTTCTCTGCCCAAGCCTCCAGTCTATCCATATCCATCTGTAGCAGTGTACTGTCCTCTTCTGTGTTAATTACTTTACACAGTTTAGTGTCATCTACAAAAATTGATATTTTACTGTGCAAGCCTTCTACAAGATCATTAATAAATATATTGAAGAGAATAGGGCCCAATACTGACCCCTGTGGTACCCCACTAGTTACAGTGACCCAATCTGAGTATGTACCATTAATAATCACCCTCTGTTTTCTATCACTGAGCCATTTACTTACCCACATACAGACATTTTCTCCAAGGCCAAGCATTCTCATTTTATATACTAACCTTTTATGTGGTACAGTGTCAAATGCTTTGGAGAAGTCCAGATATACGACATCCATTGATTCCCCGCGGTCAAGTCTAGAACTTACCTCCTCATAGAAACTGATTAAATTGGTTTGACACGACCGATCCCTCATGAAGCCATGCTGATATGGAGTTATTTGCTTATTTTCATTGAGGTACTCCAAGATAGCATCTCTTAGAAAACCTTCAAACAGTTTACCCACTACAGATGTTAAACTTACCGGCCTATAGTTCCCGGGCTCTGTTTTTGGACCCTTTTTGAATATTGGCACCACATTTGCTATGCGCCAATCCTGTGGAACACTCCCTGTCAGTATAGAGTCCTTAAATATTAAGTATAGGTCTGGCAATGACATTACTTAATTCTCTTAGGATACGTGGGTGTATGCCATCCGGTCCTGGCGATTTGTCTATTTTAATCTTTTTAAGACGCCCCAGTACTTCTTCCTGGGTCAGACAGGACACTTTTAAAGGGGAATTCACTTTTATATTCTGCATTTCATCTGACAGTTTATTTTCCTTTTTTAACAGTTTTGCTTTCTCCTCATCGCTCTCTGCTACTCCCCCCTCATTACTCTGTAAGGGGCCAACACCTTCAGATTTATACTTTTTAGTATTTATATAATTGAAGAACATTTTAGGGTTAGTTTTCCTCTCTTTAGCAATTAGTTTTTCAGTCTCTAGTTTAGCTGCTTTTATTTGTCTTTTACAAATTCTATTTTTTTCCTTATAGTTTTTCAATGCTTCCTCGCTCCCCTCCTGTTTTAGTGATTTAAATGCTTTCTTTTTGTAATTTATTGCTTTTTTTACAGTTCTATTTATCCACATTGGTTTTTTCTTGTTTCTTATCATTTTATTCCTATACGGTATGTACCTCTCACAATTAGATATTAGGATGCTTTTAAAAATATCCCATTTTGTGGCTGTATTTTTATTTTCGAGGATTTTGTCCCAGTTAGTTAGACCTATGGCCTCTCTTAGATGGCTAAATTTTGCATTTTTGAAGTTTGGTATTTTTGTTCCTCCCTGAAGAAATGCTTTTTTTAATGACAATTTAAAGGTTATTATTTTATGGTCACTGTTACCCAGGTGTCCCCCAACCTGCACATCTGTTGTTCTGTCAGGTCTATTGGTTAATACTAAGGTTTCAGTTTCTCTGTCTATATCTGGGTAGTTGAAGTCCCCCATAATAACAACCTCATTCTGATTTGCCGCCTCGTCTATTTCATTTAGAAGTCGATTTTCTGTGGCCTCTGATATATTAGGTGGTTTATAATAAACTCCTATTAGTATTTTATTATTGTTTTTGGCTCCATTTATTTCTACCCACAGTGACTCCACATCTTCATGTCCCTCACTTATATCTTCCCGGATTGTGGGCTTTAGACAGGACTTTACATAAAGGCAGACCCCTCCCCCTCGCCGGTTTTGACGATCCTTTCTAAAAAGATTGTAACCCTGTACATTAACTGCCCAGTCATAGCTATCATCCAGCCATGTCTCAGTTATTCCCACTATGTCATAGTCCTCCTCACACATCACTAATTCCAGTTCACCAATTTTATTAGTTAGGCTTCTGGCATTAGTGTACATACAATTAGGAGGTCTATGTATATTTTTTACCTCGTTTGTCAATTTACTATTACTTATGAAATGAATATCCGGGGTTCTTGGGTTACTTTGGTTGTTGTTTTGCACAGTCTTCTCCCTACATTCCTTACTAACCCCAGCCCCCACTAACCCCCACTTTTCCTTCCTATGACCCACTCTCTATCTACACTATCTACCCCCTTATTAGTATGGGCACCCACCCTCCCCCCAGATCCTAGTTTAAAAGCTCCTCCAGCCGTCTAACCATTTTTTCCCCCAGGGCAGTTGCACCCTCCCCATTAAGGTACAGCCCGTTCTTACTGTAGAGTCCGTAGCCGACAGAGAAGTCGGCCCAGTTCTCCATGAACCCAACCCCTTCCTTCCTGCACCAGCCTCTGAGCCACTTATTTAACTCCCTAATCTCCCGTTGTCTCTCTAGTGACGCTCGTGGCACTGGTAGTATTTCTGAAAACACTACCTTGGAGGTCCTGGACTTTAGCTTCTCACCTAGTTCCCTAAAATAATTTTTAAGGACCTTCCATCTCCCCCTGACTTTGTCATTGGTGCCAACGTGTACCATGACCGCCGGGTCTTCCCCAGCCCCACCCAGCAATCTGTCAATTTTTTATTAAGAAATGCTGTAACATTACAGTGATGCATTACATGCAGTAGAGCAATATTGATCATGAATAAAATTGACATTTATATACAGTCATTTGGATTTGTTTGTCGTTTTGTTAACATAAAAGTGCAGCAGTAGTTAGATCAAATACATTACAGGCATGTCAATCTTATCACAAGTCACAGACTTAACTTCCCAACTACAACCCTATCCCCCCCAATATCCGCTAAGAGACGACCCATTGCCCAATATTTATAGGTAATGCTTGTACAGTATAACGCTTAGTATGACTCGAATAATATTAATTGATATTAACTATCATATACCTAAGAGCCCTTAACGAAATATCATGTCCCAATTAGAGATTTGCTTGTGAAACTGTTTAAAATTACCTCTATTATCTGAGATTAGCTAATTGTCCCCTCAAACAATGCCTAGCCAATGCTCTGGAAGCCAGCCCAGGAACCTCAAACCAGCCATTCCATATGGCCATAAATTTGGCTGCACACTTTCGTTTCATATAGATACCATTTTTGTGTCTCAGAATTACATTGAGTCTATAGATAAATTCCTTCCTAGTGGGTGGGCTTTGGTTTATCCAATGTGTTGCTATTAATATTCTCGCTTGGAATAACAATGTCTGGATACATAACGAGATCTTATTATCCATATCGGGGATGTCAAACAGTCCCAGTACATATACTCTAGGATCCACCGCTAATCTAATCTGTGTTATTTGAGTGATCAGACGTAGGACATATTTTCAAAAGGTGGTAATTGCAGAGCATTCCCAAAACATGTGCATCAAGGAGGCTCCTTCCACACCGCATCTAGGATAGCAAGAATCCGTCCTGAAGCCTATTTTATAAAGGAATTCTGGTGTTCTATACACCCTGTGTATCAAATAGATTTGCAATATTCTCTGTGCCTCGCTAAGTGTAAGAGTAGGGGTTAAGACCAGTAGATCGTCCCATTGCTCTTTTGTTATGGCACCGACATCCCTTTCCCATTTATCCTTCACCGGGAGGCAATCCTGTGAGACAGACCTGTCCATTAAGTGTTTATACAACATAGAAATAAGACCTTTAGATCCACCACCTCTCAGCAATTGTTGGATCATACAAGGAGATGCCTCTATTAGTGTATTCCCTTTAAACTGTGTTTGATAGGCATGCCGGAGTGGAAGGAACTGATAGAATGCGCTATGTGGAAGATCAAATTCTGATTGCATTTGGGCGAACGATTTAAGTATACCATTCGGTTGGATATGAAGGAGGAAAAGAACACCTCTCACTCCCCATGGTGAGAAACCCTCCAATCTGAAAATCTCCGGTAATTGTGGGTTATGCCACAGAGGTGTATTCCCATAGAGCCCCTGTATCCCATTCAGTTCTTTATATTTGGACCAGACTTTAGTAATAAGAGAGAGCGTGGGTTGAGAACCATGACTATGCTGTGATCCACCCAACTCTGACAAAGCAATGGGTACCTTGTGTTTTACAATATGTGTCACTATTTTAGCTGAGGGACCCAGCCATATAGGGGAATTATGTAATATATACAACAGTTGGGGCATCAGAATCATTTTTATTAGGTTACACCGTCCAATAACAGACATAGGGAGTTTGCACCAGACATTTGTTTTCTCTACAAATTTTTGAATTAATGGGTTCATATTATTTTTTACATATTCTGTAACCGCTGGTGTGATTACGATTCCCATATATTTAAAACTCTGCTTTACCTGCAATTGAATTTGGGACCTGTCAATCTGCACCGGTAAAGGATCAAATGGTAGTATCACGGATTTGTCCCAATTAATGGTTAACCCTGAAAACTTGCCAAATTCAATAATATCTCACATGATAGGGTTAATAGAATGCTCAAAGTCTCCAATATACAAAAGCATGTCATCAGCGTACAGGGAGACTCTTTCCTCCTGCGTATTTAGTGGGAATCCTTTCCATTCAGGGGAGGAGCGTAGGAGACATGCCAATGGTTCAATTGCCACAGCAAGTAGCAGTGGTGACAGTGGGCAGCCCTGTCGTGTGCCCCTGTGTAAGGGGAATGATGCTGACAGCATTTCATTAGCTTTAATTGTGGCCACTGGCAAATAGTAAAGCAATTTAACCCACTTAAGAAAGCCGCTCCCAAAACCCATAGCCCCCATAACCTCCCATAAGTAGTTCCATTCGACGCTGTCAAAAGCTTTGTCAGCGTCTAGGGATATTATCGCTCGGCAGCCGCCAGTATCCATTGATCTCTGGAGATTTAAAAAGAGTCTCCGGAGATTAATAGAGGTGCTTTTGCCAGGCATAAAACCTGATTGATCCTTGTGTGGTATAGTAGAGATAACCTTATTCAGTCTATTAGCCAGTGCCTTCGCTAATATTTTTACATCTGTTGACAAGAGTGATAGATGGGCCTATAGGAGTCAGTTACAGTTGGGTCCTTGCCCGGCTTTGGAAGGACCACCACCACAGCTTCCCTCATAGAAGCAGGTAACCTCCCCACTTCCAAAGCTTCCTTAAAGGTGTTTAACAGATGTGGGAGAAGTGTGTCCTGAAACTTTTTATAAAATTCGATAGGTAGCCCATCAAAGCCAGAGGCTTTTTCATTCGGATAGGAGCCGAGAGCTACTTTTAGTTCTTCCAATTCCAAGGGTTCATCCAAGTAATGGGACCACTCCTGCGACATCTTGGAAAGGGGAATATTAGCTAGATATGCCTGAATATCCTTTGACTCCCTATTCAATGTAGAGGTGTACAGTGCTTTATAATAGGTGGAGAACTCATTTAGAATGACCAAGTCATCCGTGGAGTAAGTTCCATCCCTAGTTTTGATGCTCATTATTCTGGATGGTCTTGTGTTTGGACTATTCGAGCCAGCAGACTTCCTGCACTCTCACCAGTTTCAAAGTATTTTTGCTTTAAAAAAAACGTTTGTTATCTGAAGATTGAGTCAGGTACTCATTAAGTTTATCTTGTGCTGTTTTTCATAAGGATTCAGATTGGACAGACGGCTCCTGAATATAGTTAGCTTCTGAATCCCTCACTTCCTGATATACAGATTCAGTGATACCCTTAGATTGTGTTTTACGACGTTTAATTTATTGGATGTACAGGCCCCTCACTAAGGCTTTCATAGTATCCCACACCGTACCCATAGGTGCAGTGCCTAAGTTAAAGCTGAGGTATTCAGTAAGTTTATCGGTCATAGGGTCTCCCTCGTCCAATAACTGTATCCAGAAGGGGTTAAGTTTCCATATAAACGGGCCACCAATTCCACTAACATTTGGTGATTGGAATACAATATCTATAGGGGATTGATCCGACAGACTACGTGGTAAATATTCGATAGCAAATATATATGGGGATGCCTCCAGAGATCCAATGGGCAGGTCTATCCTAGACAGGGAATTATGTGAAAGAGAAACAGGAATATTGACATACATCAGGATAACGAATCCGCCACAGGTCATGGAGATCCAGTTCTCGCAGTATTTTCGCCAATAATGTCTCCCTGAGCTCAGGTTCCATGGAATTTATCCAGGGAGGGGTCTAAGTATTTATTAAAGTCTCCCAACTTAAATATAGGTAGTAGAGGACCCTGGTGTATTATCGTTGTTAACTGTTTTATCACTGCACAAGAATACAGTGGTAGTATATACACAGCATTTAGATATATTTGTACCCTATATAATGAGCAACGGAGACAAACAAATCTACGAGAAGGTGGAGTGATAAGAATGGGATAACCAAGGTTTGTATAAAAGCCTCAGAAAGTGTTTAGTGGGTTTCGAGGTGGGTTTCGAGGAGGCACAGAATGCCCGGCTGATATTTTTGCATGGCTGAAAAAATGTGCTGTCTTTTAGTTGCATCCTCTAGGCCCCTAACATTCCATACAATTATGTTGGTTTTACCTGCCATACTAAGGCCTCTTTCACACTAGTGGCAGTCCGGATCCGGCAGGTGAAGGGTGCCGTCGGATCCGGACTGCCGCAGGGACGGAACCGCGTTCCGGCCCCACACATGTCACACAGTACCATATATAGACATACACACACATACACACAAACACATACATACTTTCAAACTCCAAGCAGGCAGGCAGGCAGGCCGCACGTCTTCACGACCAGGAGGCGCGCAGCTATGACGATTCCCCACCGCGCCCCCTGCTGGGCGCTGTAGGGAATCGTCATAGCGGCACACTTCCTGGGCATGAAGACTTGCGGCCTGCCTGCCTGAAGTATGTAAGTATGTATGTGTTTGTGTGTATGTATGTATATGGTTACGGATTCATCCTGAACTCCATTGAAAGTCAATGGAGGGCGGATCCGTTTACCATGTTGGTCACACCAAACGGATCCGTCCCCATTGACTTGCATTGGGGGTCATTCCGGATCCGTCTTGGTGCGGATGCCTGGACTGGAGAGAAAACCGCAGCATGCTGCGGTTTGTTCTCCGGTCTGAAGACGGAACGGAATGCTTTCAGGAGCATTCCGTTGTCTTCAGTTCAGTTTTGTCCCCATTGACAATGAATGGGGACAAAACTGAAGCGTTTTTTCCGGTATTGAGTCCCTATGACGGAACTCAATACCGGAATTTAAAAACGCTAGTGTGAAAGTAGCCTCAAGGGAACAAAAATGATAAGCATATATCACATTTCAGATCATAGAGAGCAATAACCATTGAACGTGAGCTCTACCGTGAACAATAACCATTGAACCCCCTCCCCCCATCCCTAAGATAAGACTTGAGGCATTTAAAGTTCCTGCAACCAGCAGTTGTGAAAAAACAGCACCACTGTACTATCCATAGTAGGGCATCGACTAGTAACAATGGTATCTTAAACATTGTATAATCTTGTCTAGAGAGTGAGATCTCTGAGCGACTTATGAACAAGGCACAGATGGCTAATAAAATTGCGCGGTTAAAGTG
Organism: Rhinella marina; assembly: GCA_900303285.1. Classification (NCBI taxonomy): domain Eukaryota; kingdom Metazoa; phylum Chordata; class Amphibia; order Anura; family Bufonidae; genus Rhinella; species Rhinella marina. The sequence continues at coordinate 21,894 of ONZH01012244.1, forward strand.
CGTAACTAGAAAGTTAGGTAAGTGCTAATGATATACCTATATTCAGCTATGAATAACATTATATATATATACACTCACCGGCCACTTTATTAGGTACACCTGTCCAACTGCTCGTTAACACTTAATTTCTAATCAGCCAATCACATGGCGGCAACTCAGTGCATTTAGGCATGTAGACATGGTCAAGACAATCTCCTGCAGTTCAAACCGAGCATCAGTATGGGGAAGAAAGGTGATTTGAGTGCCTTTGAACGTGGCATGGTTGTTGGTGCCAGAAGGGCTGGTCTGAGTATTTCAGAAACTGCTGATCTACTGGGATTTTCACGCACAACCATCTCTAGGGTTTACAGAGAATGGTCCGAAAAAGAAAAAACATCCAGTGAGCGACAGTTCTGTGGGCGGAAATGCCTTGTTGATGCCAGAGGTCAGAGGAGAATGGGCAGACTGGTTCGAGCTGATAGAAAGGCAACAGTGACTCAAATTGCCACCCGTTACAACCAAGGTAGGCAGAAGAGCATCTCTGAACGCACAGTACGTCGAACTTTGAGGCAGATGGGCTACAGCAGCAGAAGACCACACCGGGTGCCACTCCTTTCAGCTAAGAACAGGAAACTGAGGCTACAATTTGCACAAGCTCATCGAAATTGACAGTAGAAGATTGGAAAAACGTTGCCTGGTCTGATGAGTCTCGATTTCTGCTGCGACATTCGGATGGTAGGGTCAGAATTTGGCGTCAACAACATGAAAGCATGGATCCATCCTGCCTTGTATCAACGGTTCAAGCTGGTGGTGGTGGTGTCATGGTGTGGGGAATATTTTCTTGGCACTCTTTGAGCCCCTTGGTACCAATTGAGCATCGTTGCAACGCCACAGCCTACTGAGTATTGTTGCTGACCATGTCCATCCCTTTATGACCACAATGTACCCAACATCTGATGGCTACTTTCAGCAGGATAATGCGCCATGTCATAAAGCTGGAATCATCTCAGACTGGTTTCTTGAACATGACAATGAGTTCACTGTACTCAAATGGCCTCCACAGTCACCAGATCTCAATCCAATAGAGCATCTTTGGGATGTGGTGGAACGGGAGATTCGCATCATGGATGTGCAGCCGACAAATCTGCGGCAACTGTGTGATGCCATCATGTCAATATGGACCAAAATCTCTGAGGAATGCTTCCAGCACCTTGTTGAATCTATGCCACGAAGAATTGAGGCAGTTCTGAAGGCAAAAGGGGGTCCAACCCGTTACTAGCATGGTGTACCTAATAAAGTGGCCGGTGAGTGTATATATATATATATATATATATATATATATATATATAAAATAGCAATAGTGAAAGCAGCACCGCAGAATCAATATGATGTATAGGTGTACCAGTGGCTCCGGAGATGGTCAGCTCCTTGCTACGTAAAGATAAAATTCCACAGCACCACCAGACGTAAATCAAAAAGAAGATGTGATTTATTCACCAAGACAGCGACGTTTCAGTCCTCTTACTGGGACTTTTCTCAAGCAGTAAGTGATATCGGCATTACATAGATATATATAGCCATAGTAGTGTGTACATAATCAATTCATTAATTATATCATTAAGTACAAAAATTCATATTTCCATAATTAAAAAATATATATAAAAGATAACAATTCATTCAAACAAAAATACATAACATGATTCTGTGATAAAAAAAACTTTTTGTGATCAAATTCATATTACAACATAACAAAGTGTCCTAATTATCCCTTATTATCATATCTCATACCTCTGTGCATAGCACGTGCTCACAATATATAATTATTAAAAGTAGTAACTAACCAGCATGTGTCCATAATTCCCGTCTGAGCAGCGTTGTGAAGACTCAACTGAGCGTGCGTAAGTATTAAAGACCGGAAATGCGTTCCAGTGTGGAACACACATGTAATAGCAAAATCATGTGATGTGATCAAAAGGCAAGATATCCCCATATACATCCGAGGAAATCAATGCGTTCCACACTGGAACGCTCACATGATTCACTTATTGAATCACGTGATTCAACTATCAGAGCGTCAATCTGGAACGCCCCGATTATTAGTGGCTCACAGTTTAATTTATACCTAAACAACCTGTGAACCACAAAATTTATGAGTATCATTGGGGTGCGGTCATTACACTACTTTAGTAAAATCAAATGAGCAATTGTCATCTATGTGTATATATATAACCGGGAACATCAGTACCAATGGACATTGTACATTCTGTATTTAAGTAAGTATATAAACATCAATTAGGGGGGTCATTCTACATATCCCACACATTCCCATGTATGGCCGTATATAGTGACCAGGTATGGTGACTATCCTATATCCATTCCTGGACACAGGATTCTGCCATTCATACACAATAACCCCATAGTGTAAAAGTATCATAGTCTATCATAGTCATATCAAGAAGGGGTGGAAACCGCAGTCTAGCACTCAAAAAGAGAGAGATAGAATGGATAACTAAATTAAATACACTTAAACCAAATGGACTGAACGTTGACTTTAAGCCGTGGGCCCACACTTGATATTTGGATGTCCTTTGGCATCATCTTGTATATATTGATATAATATTGGCATGTACATGTGAAATACTAATATGAGATTTTTTATCTCTTGCAGAACTTGTTCACAGTACTTTGGTGTATTGTGAGAACCAGCATGAGTACCAACAATTCCTTCTTTTTTTCCCAGAGGGATAACGGGAGTGAAGAATCAACTGATATATAGATATTGATTTTTTTATTGATTTTTTAGATTTTTAATATATCATATTGAGTTATTGGGAGGCGGTACATACACAAAATAGTGAGACATTTTCAAATTCATTTACTTTGGGTAAAGTACAATGGACATGAAAACCTGTTAGTAAAAACAGGATTTTTGTAAAACTTACCGTAAAATCCCTTTCTTGTGGCTTCATTGGGGGACACAGCACCAGCGGGGATATAGGCAGCTGCCACTAGGAGGCGACACTAGACAATCAAAAAGAGAGCCCCGCCTGGCAGCCTATATCCCTCCCACGGACACCAGGCTAGCTCAGTTTAGTTAATAAGCAGTAGGAGCCAAACAGAAAGATACAAACCAGTCTGAACCCGGGGACGAGAACCCAAGGAACAGCAAACAAGCCCGGGAAACAGAACAACCCAGAAAAAAACAGGGTGGGAGCTGTGTCCCCCAATGAAGCCACAAGAAAGGGATTTTACGGTAAGTTTTACAAAAATCCTGTTTTCTTGTGCCTATCATTGGGGGACACAGCACCAGTGGGACGTACAAAAGCAGTCCCGGAGGGTGGGGAAAAAGAACAATTCCCAGGTGGCCAGCCTACCGTATGGCGGCCTGCAGAACCCTGCGGCCCAGACTGGCATCAGAAGAAGCCAGGATGTGGACCTGGTAAAACTTGGTAAAGGTATGCACCGAGGCCCAGGTGGCGGCTTTGCAAACCTGGGACACCGATGCATGATGGCGAACCGCCCAGGAAGCTCCCACGGCCCTGGTGGAATGGGCAGTGACCCGGAAGGGAGGGGACCTATCCCGAGAGCGATAGGCCTCAGAGATGGCGGCCGTAATCCAACGTGCAATGGTCACCTTAGAAGCGGCAAGACCCTTGCGGGGACCCTCAGGGATGACGAACAAGGAATCCGACCGACGGAAGGGAGCTGTGAGGGACAAATAGACCCGGAAAGCTCGGACAAGGTCCAGACAGTGAAGAGAGCGTTCCCTAGGATGGGAAGGAGCAGGACAAAGAGAGGGAAGAACTATATCCTCATTGATGTGGAATGCCGAAACAACCTTCGGAAGGAAGGAAGGGAGAGGGCGCAAAACCACCTTATCCTTGTGCAGGACAAGATAGGGGGAGCGACAGGAAAGAGCGGCTAACTCAGATACTCGGCGGATGGATGTAACCGCCACCAGAAAAGCGACCTTCCAAGAGAGAAGACGCAGGGAAACCTCCCGCAAGGGCTCAAAGGGGGGACCCTGGAGCACATCGAGCACCAAGTTAAGATCCCAGGGCTCGACGGGGGGGCGGAAGGGGGGATTCAGACGAAGAACACCTTGCAAAAAGGTCTTCACCTGGGAGCGCAGAGCCAAAGCCCTCTGAAAAAGCACGGACAGGGCGGAGACCTGAGACCGAAGGGTAGAATGGCTGAGACCCTGGTCAAGGCCGGACTGTAAAAAAGAGAGGATCCTAGGTGTGGAGCAAACGAGAGGATGCACACGACGTTGCTCGCACCAAGAAAAAAAGGATTTCCAAACTTGTAGAGAAGGATCTGGGTGTCCTTGTAGGCCATAGACTGCAGAATAGCATGCAATGTCAATCGGCTGCTTCTAAGGCCAGCAGGATGTTGTCATGTATTAAAAGAGGCATGGACTCGCGGGACAGGGATGTCATATTACCACTGTATAAAGCATTAGTACGGCCTCATCTGGAATATGCTGTTCAGTTCTGGGCTCCGGTTTATAGGAAGGATGTCCTGGAGCTGGAAAGGGTGCAGAGACGGGCAACTAAACTGATAAGGGGCATAGAGCATCTTAGCTATGAAGAAAGATTGAAGGAGTTAAACTTGTTTAGTCTTGAGAAGAGACGTATAAGGGGGGACATGATCAACCTGTATAAGTATGTAAATGGCCCATACAAAAAATATGGTGAAAAACTGTTCCAGGTAAAATCCCCTCAAAAGACAAGGGGGCACTGCCTCCGCCTGGAGAAGCAAAGGTTCAGACTCCAGGGGCGACAAGCCTTCTTTACTATAAGAACTGTGAATCTGTGGAACAGTCTACCGCAGGAGCTGGTCACAGCAAAGACAGCTGAGGGCTTCAAAACAGGCTTAGATAAATTCTTAGAGAAAAAGAAGGTCACCACATATTAAGAAATGTAGTCATGTCTTAAGGTTACCAGTCCCCCTCCCCTTCATCACTCCTACCCCCTCCCTTGGTTGAACTTGATGGACATGTGTCTTTTTTCAACCGTATTAACTATGTAACTATGTAACTATGTAACAAACCCGATGGTAAATACGAGCCGACTGAGGCTTGCGGGCCCTAAGCATAGTCTGGATGACAGACTCAGACAGACCCCGAAATCTCAGCACCGCGGCTTCAACAGCCAAGCCGTCAAATTGAGCTGAGGTAAAGTGGGGTGGAAGATCGGCCCTTGAGAAAGGAGGTCTGGCCGCAGGGGAAGACGCCAAGGGGCGTCGGCCAGGAGGTGGATCACGTCTGCGTACCAGGACCGGCGAGGCCAATCCGGAGCGATAAGGATGGCGGGAACGCCGAGAGCCTTCAGCCGTTTGAGGACCCGCGGAAGAAGAGGGAGCGGGGGAAACAGGTAAATCAGGGAGAACTGATCCCAAGGGGTCACCAGGGCGTCCACGCGAACGCGCGGGGATCCCGGCCCGAGCCACGTAAGTGGGGAGCTTGTGATTGAACCTGGACGCGAACAGATCCACGTCGGGGAAGCCCCACCGACGGCAAACCTGACGAAACACCTGTGGATGGAGAGACCACTCTCCGTGATCCAGGGACTCGCGACTGAGATAATCCGCCGCCCAATTGTCCACGCCTGGAATGTGGACGGCAGAGAGAGCCGGGACGAACTGTTCCGCCCAGCAGAGAATCCGAGCGGCCTCCGCCATCACGGAGCGGCTCCTGGTGCCCCCCTGGCGGTTCAGATAGGCAACGGCGGTGGCGTTGTCCGTCTGAACCCGAACAGGGCGACCCCGGAGGAAGTCGGTCCAGCGAGTCAAGGCAAGGAATATTGCCCGAAGCTCCAATATATTGATGGGAAGGCTTGACTCCGGCAAAGTCCACGTGCCCTGAGCCGTCAGGACACCGAAAATCGCACCCCACCCGGTCAGGCTGGCATCGGTGGTGACGACCAGCCACTGGAGGGGGAGGAAGGAGCGGCCCTGAAGAAGAGCTGGAGACGTCAGCCACCAAAGCAACTCCCTGCGGACTGCCGGGGAGAGGACGATCTTCCTGTCCAGGGAGAGTGGAGACTTGTCCCACTGGCCCAGAATCGCTCCCTGGAGGGGACGAGAGTGGAACAGAGCAAATGTGACGGCCTCGAATGAGGAGACCATCTTGCCCAGCACCCGCATGCAGAAGCGGAGCGAACAGGGGGAGCCCGAGCGGAGCTTGGAGACAGCCGAGCGTAGGGAAGAGATCTTGTCGCGAGGCAGGAGAACCCGAGCCGTCTCGGTGTTGAACAACATCCCCAGAAACTCCATCGAGCGAGAGGGGAGCAGGGACGACTTCCGGAAGTTGATCACCCAGCCGAAACCGGAAAGCAGATCGAGCGTGATCTGAAGGCTGGACTGAGCATCCTACAAGGAGCGGCCCTTTACCAAAAGGTCGTCCAGGTACGGGATGACCGCCACTCCTCTGGCACGAAGGAGAGCCATGAGGGGGCAAGGGTTTTGGTAAAAACCCGGGCGCTGTTGAAAGACCGAAGGGCAAGGCGACAAATTGGAAATGTAGAGAACCGATGGCGAAACGAAGAAAGCGCTGATGACTCAGCGCGATGGGCACATGGAGATACGCGTCGCGTATGTCGATGGAAGCGAGAAACTCGCCCTGGTCCAGGGACGCGACCACCGACCGCAACGATTCCATGCGGAAGTGGCGGAGGCGGACGTAGCGGTTGA
>ONZH01012245.1:0-39106 GCA_900303285.1 Rhinella marina
CCACTGGACATTCCAACAGCCTCCCTTGATGGCAACTGCGTCTCATCATCATCATCGCTCATGATAACAGATGCTGGTTCAGGGTCCACATCAGCAGGAGATGGCGAAAACTCAAGTGTTTGGCATCACTACAAACAAATTCCTCTGCTAGCTCCTGGGATTCTTCCGGCACATCTGAAAAAGGACCCGAAAAGAGCTCCTGGGAGGGGTCAAGGGTGGGATGACTCTGTTGGCCAGGTGTGGAGGAAGGAGGGTCAGAGTGAGACTGTGTGGATGACTGGCTGGTGGACAACTGTGTGGAAGCGCTATCGGCTATCCATTGCACCACCTGTTCAACCTGCTCAGGCCTCAACAGCGGTGTAACTCGCCCCCTGCTTAACTGTCCCATAAAGGCAGGGATTCTGGATGAGTGGGATCCTGGCTGACCCTCACCAGCACGCATTGTATCCCCACTGGCTTCAACAAGGCCACCAACAGCATTTCCGCGCCCCCGTCCTCGTCCACGTCCGATTCCGCTAGCCCCCCTCCGCATTTTATTTTTTTTTGGTTGCAAATACAATATTTGGTATATAATTAGGTATGTGAAATAATTTAGCAAGAGAACGCACAGTATAGTGGCCAATTAAAAGGCCTAGATATTGTATATTTCAAGGTACACAGCCGTGTAACTAACTACTCAGACGGTGGGTATTTACACCAGGTATGTGAAATAATTTAGCAAGAGAACGCACAGTATAGTGGCAAATTAAAAGGCCTAGATATTGTATATTTCAAGGTACACTGCCGTGTACTAACTGTACAGACGGTGGGTATTTACACCAGGTATGTGAAATAATTTAGCAGAGAACGCACAGTACAGTGGCCAATTAAAAGGCCTAGATATTGTATATTTCAAGGTACACAGCCGTGTACTAACTGAACAGACGGTGGGTATTTACACCAGGTATGTGAAATAATTTAGCAAGAGAACGCACAGTACAGTGGCCAATTAAAAGGCCTAGATATTGTATATTTCAAGGTACACAGCCGTGTACTAACTGAACAGACGGTGGGTATTTACACCAGGTATGTGAAATAATTTAGCAAGAGAACGCACAGTATAGTGGCCAATTAAAAGGCCTAGATATTGTATATTTCAAGGTACACAGCCGTGTACTAACTGCTCAGACGGTGGGTATTTACACCAGGTATGTGAAATAATTTAGCAAGAGAACGCACAGTATAGTGGCCAATTAAAAGGCCTAGATATTGTATATTCAAGGTACACAGCCGTGTACTAACTGTACAGACGGTGGGTATTTACACCAGGTATGTGAAATAATTTAGCAAGAGAACGCACAGTACAGTGGCCAATTAAAAGGCCTAGATATTGTATATTTCAAGGTACACAGCCGTGTACTAACTGAACAGACGGTGGGTATTTACACCAGGTATGTGAAATAATTTAGCAAGAGAACGCACAGTACAGTGGCCAATTAAAAGGCCTAGATATTGTATATTTCAAGGTACACAGCCGTGTACTAACTGCTCAGACGGTGGGTATTTACACCAGGTATGTGAAATAATTTAGCAAGAGAACGCACAGTATAGTGGCCAATTAAAAGGCCTAGATATTGTATATTTCAAGGTACACAGCCGTGTACTAACTGTACAGACGGTGGGTATTTACACCAGGTATGTGAAATAATTTAGCAAGAGAACGCACAGTATAGTGGCCAATTAAAAGGCCTAGATATTGTATATTTCAAGGTACACAGCCGTGTACTAACTGTACAGACGGTGGGTATTTACACCAGGTATGTGAAATAATTTAGCAAGAGAACGCACAGTATAGTGGCCAATTAAAAGGCCTAGATATTGTATATTTCAAGGTACACAGCCGTGTACTAACTGTACAGACGGTGGGTATTTACACCAGGTATGTGAAATAATTTAGCAAGAGAACGCACAGTATAGTGGCTAATTAAAAGGCCTAGATATTGTATATTTCAAGGTACACAGCCGTGTACTAACTGAACAGACGGTGGGTATTTACACCAGGTATGTGAAATAATTTAGCAAGAGAACGCACAGTATAGTGGCCAATTAAAAGGCCTAGATATTGTATATTTCAAGGTACACAGCCGTGTACTAACTGAACAGACGGTGGGTATTTACACCAGGTATGTGAAATAATTTAGCAAGAGAACGCACAGTACAGTGGCCAATTAAAAGGCCTAGATATTGTATATTTCAAGGTACACAGCCGTGTACTAACTGCTCAGACAGTGGGTATTTATACCAGGTATGTGAAATAATTTAGCAAGAGAACGCACAGTACAGTGGCCAATTAAAAGGCCTAGATATTGTATATTTCAAGGTACACAGCCGTGTACTAACTGCTCAGACGGTGGGTATTTACACCAGGTATGTGAAATAATTTAGCAAGAGAACGCACAATATAGTGGCCAATTAAAAGGCCTAGATATTGTATATTTCAAGGTACACAGCCGTGTACTAACTGTACAGACGGTGGGTATTTACACCAGGTATGTGAAATAATTTAGCAAGAGAACGCACAGTATAGTGGCCAATTAAAAGGCCTAGATATTGTATATTTCAAGGTACACAGCCGTGTACTAACTGAACAGACGGTGGGTATTTACACCAGGTATGTGAAATAATTTAGCAAGAGAACGCACAGTACAGTGGCCAATTAAAAGGCCTAGATATTGTATATTTCAAGGTACACAGCCGTGTACTAACTGAACAGACGGTGGGTATTTACACCAGGTATGTGAAATTATTTAGCAAGAGAACGCACAGTACAGTGGCCAATTAAAAGGCCTAGATATTGTATATTTCAAGGTACACAGCCGTGTACTAACTGCTCAGACGGTGGGTATTTACACCAGGTATGTGAAATAATTTAGCAAGAGAACGCACAGTATAGTGGCCAATTAAAAGGCCTAGATATTGTATATTTCAAGGTACACAGCCGTGTACTAACTGCTCAGACGGTGGGTATTTACACCAGGTTTTTTAAAATAATTTAGCAAGAGAACGCACAGTATAGTGGCAAATTAAAAGGCCTAGATATTGTATATTTCAAGGTACACTGCCGTGTACTAACTGTACAGACGGTGGGTATTTACACCAGGTATGTGAAATAATTTAGCAAGAGAACGCACAGTACAGTGGCCAATTAAATTGTCTAGATATTGTATATTTCAAGGTACACAGCCGTGTACTAACTGAACAGACGGTGGGTATTTACACCAGGTATGTGAAATAATTTAGCAAGAGAACGCACAGTACAGTGGCCAATTAAAAGGCCTAGATATTGTATATTTCAAGGTACACAGCCGTGTACTAACTGAACAGACGGTGGGTATTTACACCAGGTATGTGAAATAATTTAGCAAGAGAACGCACAGTACAGTGGCCAATTAAAAGGCCTAGATATTGTATATTTCAAGGTACACAGCCGTGTACTAACTGCTCAGACGGTGGGTATTTACACCAGGTTTTTAAAATAATTTAGCAAGAGAACGCACAGTATAGTGGCAAATTAAAAGGCCTAGATATTGTATATTTCAAGGTACACTGCCGTGTACTAACTGTACAGACGGTGGGTATTTACACCAGGTATGTGAAATAATTTAGCAAGAGAACGCACAGTACAGTGGCCAATTAAATGGCCTAGATATTGTATATTTCAAGGTACACAGCCGTGTACTAACTGAACAGACGGTGGGTATTTACACCAGGTATGTGAAATAATTTAGCAAGAGAACGCACAGTACAGTGGCCAATTAAAAGGCCTAGATATTGTATATTTCAAGGTACACAGCCGTGTACTAACTGAACAGACGGTGGGTATTTACACCAGGTATGTGAAATAATTTAGCAAGAGAACGCACAGTATAGTGGCCAATTAAAAGGCCTAGATATTGTATATTTCAAGGTACACAGCCGTGTACTAACTGTACAGACGGTGGGTATTTACACCTGGTATACAAAAAGGGTATTGCAGGCACACAGAACCCAGAACACTACAGCCAAATAAACTGTATTTAAAAAAATAAAATAAAATTCACAGCCGTATACTGCCAGATCAGATGGTGCATATACACACTAGTTATATAACAGGGTTTTTCAGCCAAAAAGAACGCTGAACAGTAGTGCCAAATATAGTTTGGTATGTAGCAGAGCACCTAATACACCACTAATGCCTCTCTCTGTCCCTACTCCAGCAGCTATCCCTGAATACGGCAGCCGTTCTCTGTAAAGTGTATCTTGTAGTAAAGCTATCACTGTAGTGCACTATAGTAGCCCTGATAAGGGCTTTTAATCACGCTCCTGCCTGTCCAACTGCTAAAACCTGTCTGTCCCTTCTCCAGCCTCTGTCCCTGACTAAGTTCACGCAGCATATGCGTACGAGCAGGAAGAGCTGAGTTTTTAATATTCGAGGTCACATGGTTTTTCCAGCCAATCCATGTAGACGCTGTTTTCGCGCTGCCAGCGTGCTCAGCGTGCCTGTCATACCCCCCCTGCATGTTGATTGGTGGAAAAAGAGCGCCAGGGAAGGTGGGAGGGGAAACGAATTCTAAGTGCGCCATCGCCGTTATACTCGATTGAAATCGAGTATGCCGAATAGCGTAGTATTCGATCGAATACCGGCTCGATCGAACACTACTCGCTCATCTCTAATTATGAACCAAAACCTGATGCAGGCTAAAAAAAACATTATTATACCACATCTATGTGTAGCCACCACTCCTGGTTTTGGCTGACAATCACTAATAGAAATAGGATAGGCCTTCAATATCTGATTGGCAGGGGTCTGACAGCCCACACCACCGCCAACCAGATGTTCTGCCATATGTCCAGTGCTGGAAGTCCCTGCCAGAACTACACTGCTCCATTGATTGTATAGTAAATTGAGCTTACTGCAACACTGCTCCCTTTTACTTCAGAATATGTTTCGTATTAAATATTTGTTGATGACCAAGAATTATTGAATAATTAATACTTCTATAACATCCACATGAAAGTTTGCCTGTTATAGAACTGTCAGTGCAGTTAAGTTAAGCAATGTACTTTAGACAAGCAAGTGGAGGCTGTCAGCATGTGTTATCTCTTACGTATTGGACAGGCAATAATTTGATTTTGTGAGTTATTTTAAGACCCTCAAGTTCATTTGTTTAGAGCAGGGGATGGGCACCTCGATCAAGAAATTAACTCTATTTCCTTACTTGTTTGCAGCTCACTATATTACATGTTTCTCTTGATAATGAGTGCCTTGGTGCCTAATGATTTTCTGACAATAGAAAGTGATGAAATAGGACTTTAAATAAATTTATTTTGAAACTTACTGACTTGATTGATTGTTGTTTCATTGTAAAATAATAATAAGACTCATTGGAATTAACCCCTTCGCGCCCAGCGCCGTACATGTACGGCGCTGGGGCGATGCGGGCACATGGCGCCCGCTCGCGGGTGCGGCGGGCGTCATGGCCGGCAAGTCTCTGCTGTTTCTAACAGCAGAGACTTGCCGCTACTTACCGCCATCGGCGGCGTCTTCCTGGTTGATTAGATGCCGTGATCACACGTGATCACGGCATCTAGTTGCGTTTCAACCCGGAAGCATTCGCTTCCGGGTGGTGTACAGACACCCCGTGTGGCCAATCGGGGTGTCTGTACACCATATGAAAACTGTAATCCTCGCTGGTGAGGATTACAGTTTTCAAAGTGCAATTCTTATTCTGGCCACTAGATGGCAGGCCAGGATAAGAAATGAGCAACTCATGGATTTCTGAGTCTATAAAATCCATAATTGCTCATAAAGAAAAAAAAAAAAGCCACAATATATAAGCCCATATTTGAGCTTTCTAATAGTTAAAAAAAAAAAAAAATGTTAAAAAATATATAAAAAATAAAAAAGATGTAAAAGTTCAAATCACCCCCCTTTCCGTATAAGTAAAAAATAAATACCTAAATAACAATAAATATAGACATCATGGGTATCACCGTGACCGAAAACGCCCGTACTTTTAAAATGTATTTAAAAAAATTCCAATACGGCGAATTGTGTGGCGGAAAAAAGCGTCCAAATGGCGATTTGCCGTTTTTTGTCGCTTTTTTTTTCTAAAAAAAATTAAATAAAAAGTGATCAAAAAGTCATACACACCCCAGAATGGTATCAATAAAAACTTCAGATCGTCCCGCAAAAAATGAGCCCCCATACAGCTCTGTACACATAAATACCAAAAAGTTATAGGGGTCAAGATTTGACAAGGAAAAAAAAAAAAAAAAGGGCAACTTTCTAATTATTTTATCACTATGAAAACGCAGGAAAAACTATACATATTAGGTATTGCCGGATTCGTACTGACCAGTAGAATGAAAGTAATGGATCAGTTTTAATGCACATTGAACGCTGTAAATAAGAAACCCGTAGAACTGTAGCGGAATAGCGTTTTCTTTTCAATTTCACCCGGTTTGGAATTTTTTTCCCGCTTCCCCACTACACCGTATGCAATATTAAATGGTGGCGTTGGAAAGTGCAACTTGTCCCGCAAAAAACAAGCCCTCATACAGCTATGTGAACAGAAAAATAAAAGAGTTATGGCTGTTTGAAGGCAGGGAGCGCAAAACGAAAATGCAGAACCGAAAAAAGCTCCGGGGGTGAAGGGGTTAAAAAAACAAACAAACCAAGAACCTTCCCCTTATTGGTCTCCAAAGGCTCATGCTATATAATAATAACCTGTAGTATATTTTATTTTTTAAGTATGCTGTTACAATTTTACTGTTTGCAATATGTCTATTTTTATTTCTCCTATATTTTATGTTGAATAGGCCTGGATTGAAGTCAACCTATGATAAATTCAGTTGACTGGACATGATTTGGAAAGACACAGTTGAAAATGCATCAGCACAAAAACCAAGCCATGAGGAGAAAATAGTTGCCTACAGGGTTCAGAGACATGACTGTGTGGGGGTACAGATCTGGAGGGATGACCCTTTTAAGGGAAATTGTCACACTGAACATGGTTTCTGAGCTGAAGGCAGCATCTTATCGAGAGGAAGGAGCTGAGCAGATTAAAAAGTAGTTTTATGGGAAAATAGTCAAACTTGTACTTTATTCATTTAAATTCCTGCTCATTCTGGGCTCTGAAGTACAGAAGGCGGTCCTATTAGTGATTGACAGCCTTCCCTCTATGATTGTATATACACATATATAGCCGTCAATCACTGATAGGACCGCCTCCTTGACTTCAGAGCCCAGAATAAGCAGGCATTTGAATGAAATACAGGTTATACTGAATCTTTTACGATAAAACTATATATCACACTGCTCAGCTCCTCCTGCTCTATAACATGCTGCCTGCAGATTATTTTGCATTTTCATGGTGGTGAGATAGGAATACCCCTTTAAAGGGGTTGTCCGAGTTATTTTTTTGTCCTTTGTATGTTTCTAACTAGTCAAATACAACAGCTTTTCCATATACTTTCTGCTTATAAAGCTGCTGGTTTCTCAGGTTTCAATGAGGGTCACATGACCTGTGATGTCAGCTTGCCTCCCTGCTAATCTTGTATTCGTGCACAGAGCCTGTAAACGAAACTTCACTGTGCTGGCCACGCCCCCCTGCTCTGCCGGGCTCCTGCTATCTGCTCTCTCCCTGGATTCTTTCAGATAAAACATTAACCCCTTCAGCCAGAACACACTGAAGGCTTTCCAACAGCAGCTGCAGATGTAAAGAGACACAGGATCTGCTCTCCTCACCCTACAGACACAAAGCTGATACTGGAGCTGATCTGTAGGAGATGCAAAGAACAAAGAAGGTAGAGGGGAGATCCTGTGTGTATCAGCAGTGTCATTGTACAGCTGGGACTTGTAGTCCTACACATACAACATGCTGCTGAGTATTCCAGCAGACATGTCACTCAGGGCAGAATTTGCAGAGCAGAGCAGGGGGGAGGGGCAGAAATTATTATTACTGCAGGTAAACAAAGACCAGAAGAGAACCAGGGAAATGTGGAAATATAGATTTTTTTTGCCTAAAACTTGCTTAACTTAGTTATATATTGCTGCCCATCAGATTTAAAGTACTATATATTTATTTTTCATAACTCGGACAACCCCTTTAAATCTTCAAAGATGGAAAAAGTAAGAATCTATCATAAGGATCTTTTCCAATGTGCTGTCTTTACGTAAATTTTGTCACCATAGTAGACAATTGCCTTGCTTCATGGCACAAAGAGGTTGCCAATTTATCCTTCTTGATGAAACATGTAAATTGCCAAGTATGATTGAGTCCTACATGTTATCAATTCATTCTGTACAGTGGTTGCGGTAGAAAGTGGACAATTTTCCATTTATTCAGAGCTCAATACATCTTTTTTTAGAAAGATGAACTACTGTGACAACTGAAAAGAATGATTGGGTAATTCATATCTGCAGAGACAAGGACAATGATTTTGAATGATGCGCTGCTAAGAAGCTTCAATTCCTTGAAAGAATAATCTTCAAAAGTGTTGTGCATGATCCATCAGGAAGCAGGCGGCTTACAGATTAGAGCCTTCATCTGACCTCCAATTAGGAGAAGGGCAGGGAAATAATTGCATGTTTTGCGCCATCACTCTAAGGTCTTGCTCCCAAAGATAAACTGAAAGTCATTATGGCTTTATCAGATGTCTTACATTCCTCCGGTTGTAATCATTAAGGCTTTTATAGCAACCTATGCTGTTTATGGAATTTCTAATCACCTCTGTAAGTACATCATATTGCTATAAAATTTGGGACAGTGGAAGGAAAATTAAAAGTGATGAAAACTTCATGTGTCAAGAGTTGTGTTGAGTGAATCAAAGCTAAACAAATTGACTTTGATACGAATTTGAGGTAAAATTCAATTTGTCATGAAGCCGAATTTCTTGGCACTTTGTGGGGACGAATCAATTTTTCCTGAAATGGTGGTAAAGAAAAAAACACACACCTCATCCATTTGCTCATCCAATTATGGGGATTTAACCTGATCTTGATATGACCTGAAGACCCTGGAATTTCCTGCCCTACTATTATATAACTAATAAATTGGTGGGGGGTTGAATACTGGCACCCCTCTGATCAACGTCTTCATAATATGCTAAGCATCGTGCCATACATTGTATAGAGGCTATGCTAGGTATTGCAGTTCAGTCCAATTCATTCATGTGTTAAATTAACATGATGTTACAGTGTGCAACCAAGTGCAATGGCCCCAACCAATAGCTGATTGTGGGTGTGCCAGAAGTTGGACCCCCACTATATTGGACTATTGTTTTAGAAATGTATGGTTCCAGTGTTTGCTGGGAAATGAGCTTGGATTAGTGTTGAGCGAACTTCTGTTTTCGGCGTACAAGATTCGGGTTTGGGTTATCTAAGAATTCCGTTATGGATTCCGCTACTACCGACCATAACTTTTATGGTCCGGAGTAGCAGAATCCATAACGGAATTCTTAGATAACCGAACCTTGTAAACTGAACTTGAAAACAGAAGTTCGCTCATCCCTAGCTAAGATTAGATAATTTAAGATGAACTGGTATGGTTTTATAGGCCTTTTTCTATTGTGTGGCTAAGATCCATCTATTACCTGTCCAAAATGTGTCTTGAATGTGCCCTCAATCACTCCTGAGCCTGTAGGTCAAGACCTCAGGGTTACTAACAATCAGGGGCGGACTGGCCATATACCCTACAGGGACATTTCCAAGTGGGCTGATGCCCAAAGGGCCACCCAAACCCTCCTCTTGGCCAAAAGCCAGATATAAAAAAATCTGATGCTCTTAGCGTTAATTAATTTGGGCAGTATTTTGTGCTGCACTGTGGTATCTGGGGCCACTTTTAGTTTTTTTTTCAGGTACTCTTTAAGTTCCCAGTCTGCCCCTGGTAACAATGTTGTAGTTACGATGGAACAGTATCAAGTAATCTTTCTAAATTTTAAGTCAGTCTGGAAACAGTGTGTTTATGCACCCGGTGTGTAGAGAAATGGTGCTTACAAAGCTTACTGAAAATGAAAATATTTAATTTAATATACACATTGTATCTGATATCAAATGGGAGTGTAGAAAAGAATGATTAAGAATTAGTGGCATTCTGGTAACATGACTCAAAAAACTGCATCTGCTTGGTAAGTTTCAGAAGTGAATTATGTTGTTCCAGGCATATATTTACTGTTGGACTAGAGACTGTCACTTATATTGGGCAATCAAGAAATTAGAAGCTGGAAGACAAACAATGCAAAGCATGTAAATAGGACAGCAATATCTAAATGTCAGAGGTCTTTTAATTATCCACAAATTAATGGGAAAAATCCATTGATATGAAATAAGTAAGACAAATATGCAAAAGTAATAAAAATGTGAAAAATAAAAACACAAAATGTACAATGGGAGAGAGAGAATTGTCAGAACATTTGCAAAATTAAACTAAAATAAATAAAAAACACATTTATTTTCTGCTTCATTTTCTTAGGCTGCTATTGTAATACAGATGCAGCAGAGCTAAATTTAGGAAATTAATACTAATCAGCACAGTCATAGTGTATGTGGTTTATGTACTGTACATTATGATTGTTTCCTCTTGATGCAAGTTTCTTGTGTGGCACCATTTAATTTTTGTTTTCAACTTCCCAGACAAATCAACCACTGACAATGCATTCACATGAAGTCACACGTCCGTTTTCAGAACCAATTAGAGTCTATGGGATTATTCACACGACTGTGTTTTTAATGGCCAGTGAATAGCTGCAGACCATGACCAGACTTACCCCATTGAAATCAATGGGCCTGATTTTAACGTCCATTTAGACAGGAGTGCACCCCTTTTAACAGTTATTAAAGGAAATCTGTCACCAGGATAATCACTATTGAAGTAAAGCCATTGCCTAATAGCACTTAATACCTTATTTCCAGATGTGCCTTTGTTCCAGCAATAAATGATTTTTATCCTCTGAAAATCCAGTTTATTTGGTATGCAAATGAGCCAGTAAGGTGCCCAGAGTGGTGTCACTCTTGCAGGAAGGAGCCCAGGCACGCCTCTTGCTAGTGCCCAAGCCTGCCCTCATGCTGGGAGCAGGGAAAGGGGGGCAGAGTTATGGCTTGAATGTGATGTAGGAGGGGTGGGTGGACTCCTTCCTGCAAGAGTGACGCACCTCCGGGCACCTTACTGGCTCATTTGCATACCAAATAAACTGGATTTTCAGAAGATAGAAAACATCTATTGCTGAAACAAAGGCACATCTGGAAATAAGGTATTAAGTGCTATTAAGCCATGGCTTTACTTCAATAGCGATTATCCTGGTGACAGATTCCCTTTAACAACTGGTACACTATGTAAAAACAGGGCCTTGTGTCCTTGCCTCATGTTTAAAATTAAAAAATTATTCACCTCACCACTTACATGCGAGTGAACACTAAGGGTACATTCACATAACCATGTTGCCTCCATGCCCCTGTTGCGGTACCGCAAACCGTGGGCACCGGCAGTGGGAACGCCGCTTGTGGTGTCAATCCATTGCCTTCAATGGGTCTGCAATCTGCAAGATACAATGAAAGATAAGGATAAATCCCGGCACTTCGCTGACTTGATTTAATAGTAAATCTTTATTACGGCCGAATGTGATGTGGAAATAAAGATTTACTATTAAATGAAGTCAGCAAAGTGTCGGGATTTATCCTTTTCAAGTGTTGATAGCTTCGGCTTTTCCACGTGCACCGCTGCAAAGACGGAGTGCCGACCATATCTATTTTCTCCTACAATGAAAGATAAGACAAGTCCTATCTTTTGCTGCATGCAGGCACAGTCCCAGAAGCCCACGGAAGGGCCTCAATGTGACATGTCCTATATTTTGCTTTATCTTGCAGATCGTGGACCCATGGACGCAATGCAGTGGTCACACTGCCAGTGCCCATGTTTTGCGGACCTGCGGTTTACAGTCCACAACATGGGCATGGGGCAGCACAATCATGTGAATGTAACATTACTCTGCAGTGGAGGCAGCAGGACCTGATGCACCCGGCGTCTTGGCATCACATGATCACGCTGAGAGCGCCATATTCTGTTGCCTTCAGAGTGAAGTAAGTGCTCTTGGTGTGCCTGTGGTTAAATGAGTATTTTTTTTCATAGTGTACCCCTTTTTAACACCCATTAGACTGTGCACGTCACCCTAAATGGCCGTTAAAATGGGCCCATTGATTTCAAAGGGGTCTGTCTGGCTCATCAAAACAACCAAAAATGTCCTATTTTTTGATGGACGGTGTTCATGGACATGGTCTGAAACATGTTGTTTTGGTGTAAAGGGAACCTCGATTCAAGAATAACCAGGTGATGAATTCTTATATGACAGCACCATGGTAAATCAATTTTACTCCAAAAAATCCATGCACATTCTGCATGGAAGTAACCTCTGGAATGGTTAGATACCGCATGTGATTATACTCAACATCAACGCGGGTTAGCACAAGTAAGTAACCACAAGTAGGACAGAAGTTTGTATTTAGGGGGAAAGTGAAAAAGATCTGGAATTTGATATCCTCCTTTCTGTAATCATGAATAAAAGAAAGTAAATAAATGGCCTAGTAAGAAAAAACGGTTTTATATAGATGATTTAAATCACCAGGGACAACATTTTTAGCCTCTAGACCACACTACATTGTATTATCTGTTGCGTGGTAATTTAGAGGTTACATTTTTGTTTGTCTCCGAATTTTTTTTTAAATTAATACATTTTTGTTCATTTTGGTTGGTAAAGGAGTTCATGGCAATAATCCTGTTGGTCTAGGATAGCAAATGGGTAAAAAGAACGGGGCCAGTTATCAAAACTGGGGTAAAGGTTTAGTTGCCCACAGCCACGTTTCATTTTCCAAAGGAGCTGTGAAAAATGTAAGATGGAATCTGGTTGATTGTTATGGACAACTAAGGCAGTTTTCCTTTACACCAGTTTTGATAAATCTCTCCCAATAGGGTTAGTGGTCTAGAATGGTAAAGAGATTAATGATAATAACTAGTGTTGAGCGAGCATGCTACGCAACCAATCAGCGTGCGGGTAGGTACTGGCATTCACTGTTATGCCGTAGCCATGTTGGCTACTGGCATTACAGTGATTGGCTGGCCGGGAACGCGTCATTGGGTGCTATAGACATGTGACCTGGCTCAGTCCGAGTCAGGGAGAGCTGCTGCAAGGAGGGACAGATAGTGTAGGGATAGAAATTGGCTAGGCAGGACTAGATTTTCTGCTGAAAAGACCCAAAAGCCCTTTTAAGGGCTATTATATCTGGCTGCAATATATTTTTTTTTGGGGGGGGGGGGTCAAAAATTGCGCAAGGTTGCCTGACCTAAGCACCACCTGCGCAGAGTGTGCATCACAGCGTTTTTGTATCCTATATACCTGCTATTTTTTCTGCCGCTAATCAAGGCGACATTACCTGCGCTGCGTCTGCTGTATAACGTTTGCGCAAGGAGGGACAGATAGTGTAGGGATAGAAATTGGCTAGGCAGGGCTAGTTGTTCATTACAGGGCTAGTTGTACATTACTAATGTAGCCTTGATTAGAGGCAGAAAAAAATGCTATGGGTGTCAGGTATTTAGGATAAACAAACATTCTACTGCACATGCAGCACATGTAATGTCGCCTTGATTAGAGGCAGAAAAAAATGCAATAGATGTCAGGTATTTAGGATAAGCAAACATTGTACCGCACATGCAGCACATGTAATGTTGCTTTGATTAGCGGCAGAAAAAAAGGCAATGGATGTCAGGTATTTACGATAAACAAACATTCTACTGCACACGCTGCGCAGCTGGTGCTAAGATTAGGCAAACTTGCTCTAATTTTGCATCCCCAAGAATAAAAATATTGTAGCCAGATATAACAATAGTCCTTAAAAGGACTTTTGGGTCTTTTAAACAGAACAACTAGCCCTGCCGAACCAACTAGTGCCACATGCTTGGTGCCCCTTATAAAAACTGCCTCTTATATGTGCCCCCTTTATGTATTGTGCCTCTTATATGTGGCCATTTGTGTATAGTGCCCCTTCAGTGTGCCCCCTTTATGTATAGTGCCTCTTCTGAGTGCTCCCTGAATACAGCTTACACATCTAGCTTTTACCGAGTATTATAATACTAAGAAGTAAAAGCTAAGTAAAAGCTAGAATACAGTGGGTGAGACGTCACTGGCTGATGGTCACATGACAAGCTAGATGCAGTGGGTGTATATAGTATATACAGCAGTGTATATACTATATATCTGTACACACTGCATCTACTATACCTCATACCTCACATATCATATATACTGCTGTATATACTATATATCTGTACACATTGCATTTATTATACCTCATACCTCACATATCAGTACACTGCTGTATATACTATATATCTATACACATTGCATCTATTATACCTCATACCTCACATATCAGTACACTGCTGTATATACTATATATATCTGTACACACTGCATCTATTATACCTCATACCTCACATATCAGTACACTGCTGTATATACTATATATCTGTACACACTGCATCTATTATACTTCGTACCTCACATATCAGTACACTGCTGTATATACTATATATATATCTGTACACACTGCATCTATTATACTTTTATAATACATGCAGTATATACAGATATATAGTATATACAGCAGTGTACTGATATGTGAGGTATGAGGTACAAGAGTGTACAAAGCAGTAATCAAAGCAAAAGGTGCCTACTTTGAAGAATCTAGAATATAAGACATATTTACAGTTGTTTCACACTTTTTTGTTAAGTATATAATTCCACATGTGTTAATTCATAGTTTTGATGGCTTCAGTGTGAATCTACAATTTTCATAGTCATGAAAATACAGAAAACTCTTTGAATGAGAAGGTGTGTCCAAACTTTTGGTCTGTACTGTATATAGTATATACAGCAGTGTACTGATATGTGAGGTACGAGGTATAATAGATGTGGTGTGTACAGATATAGATATAGTATATACAGTGTACTGACATGGGAGGTGTGATGTATAATAGATGCAGTGTGTACATATATATAGTATATACAGCAGTGTACTGATAAGTGAGGTACGAGGTATAATAAATGCCGTGGGTAAACATATATAGTATATACAGCAGTGTACTGACATGGGAGGTGTGATGTATAATAGATGCAGTGTGTACATATATATAGTATATACAGCAGTGTACTGATAAGTGAGGTACGAGGTATAATAAATGCAGTGGGTAAATGTATATAGTATATACAGCAGTGTACTGACATGGGAGGTGTGATGTATAATAGATGCAGTGTGTACAGATATATAGTATATACCGCAGTGTACTAATATGTGAGGTATAACGTATATTAGATGTAGTGTGTACAGATATATAGTATATACAGCAGTGTACTGATATGTGAGGTACGAGGTATAATAGATGCAGTGTGTACAGATATATAATATACCTCATACCTCACATATCAGTACACTGCTGTATATACTATATATCTATACACACTGCATCTATTATACCTCATACCTCACATATCAGTACACTGCTGTATATACTACATATCTGTACACACTGCATCTATTATACCTCATACCTCACATATCAGTACACTGCTGTGTATACTATATACATTTACCCACTGCATTTATTATACCTTGTACCTGACGTATCAGTACTCTGTGTGTAGACTGTGTGTCAGGTGTCAGGTATAAAAGATGCAGTGTGTATAGATATATGTGGACAGTCATATATTATGGTCACTGTGTGAGGTACGCGAGGTATTGGGGGTTGCAGTTAAGGTTCCGGTCAGTTTTAGGGATAGGATTAGCATTAGTGTTACTGACATGGAAAAGGACCTAGGAATTTTAGTGAACAGCAAACTAAGCTGTAGAAACCAGTGTCAGACAGCTGCTGCCAAGGCCAATAAGATAATAGGTTGCATCAAAAGAGGCATAGATGCCCGTGATGAGAACATAGTCCTGCCACTTTACAAATCACTAGTCAGACCACACATGGAGTACTATGTACAGTTCTGGGCTCCTGTGAACAAGGCAGACATAGCAGAGCTGGAGAGGGTTCAGAGGAGGGCAACTAAAGTAATAACTGGAATGGGTGGACTACAGTACCCAGAAAGATTATCAACATTAGGCTTATTCACTTTAGAAAAAAGATGACTGAGGGGAGATCTAATAACTATGTATAAATATATCAGAGGTCAGTACAGAGATCTCTCCCCAGCACTGTGACTGTGACGAGGGGCCATCCTCTGCGTCTGGAGGAAAGAAGGTTTGTACACAAACATAGAAGAGGATTCTTTATGGTAAGAGCAGTGAGACTATGGAACTCTCTGCCTGAGGAGGTGGTGATGGTAAGTTCACTAAAAGAGTTCAAGAGGGACCTGGATGTATTTCTGGAGTGTAATAATATTCCAGCTTATAATTACTAGAGAGGGGTCGTTGATCCAGGGAGTAATTCTGATTGCCTGATTGGAGTCGGGAAGGAATTTTTTTTTTCCCCTAAAGTGGGGAAAATTGGCTTCTACCTCACAGGGTTTTTTTGCCTTCCTCTGGATCAACTTGTAGGAAAACAGGCCGAACTGGATGACAGATGTCTTTTTTCGGCCTTATAAACTATGTTACTATGTATATTAGGGCCAGTATTAGAGTTAGAGGTCAGTATTGGGGTTAGGGGCCAGTGTTAGGTTAGGGGCCAGTATTGGGGTTAGGGGGCAGTACTGGGGTTAGGGGCCAGTATTGGGGTTAGGGGTCAGTATTGGGGTTAGGGGCCAGTATTGGGGTTAGGCGTAGTATTAGCATAATGCTACATTCAGACAACCGAAAGTGTTAAGCAGTCCCCAAATTGTGGATCCGCAAAACACATTTCTATCATAGGGCTGGGCATGTATGCTCCACAAAATGTGGAATGCACATGGCCAGTATCTGTGTTTTGTGGATCCGCAATTGTGGAACGCAAAACAAATATGGTCATGTGAATGTAGCCTTAGGGTTAGTGGTCAGTAGTAGGGTTAGGGGTCAGTATGGTGTAGTATTAGAGTTAGAGAAAGTATTATGGGTCAGTACAGTATATTAGGGTTAGCGGTCAATATTAGGGTTAGGGACAGTATTAGAGATGAGTATTAGGTTTAGGGGGTCCAGGGTTAGAGGTCAGTACTGGGGTAGGGGTCAGTACTAGGGTTAGAGATGGGACAGGGCCAGTATTAGGGAGGTGAGACAGGGCCAGTATTAGGGGTCAATAATAGGGGGTCAGGGGCCAGTATCAGTTTTAGGGGTCCAAGGTTAGAGGTCAGTACCAAAGTAGGGGTCAGAGGCCAGTGCTAGGGTTAGGGGTCAGGGGCCAGTATTAGGGGTCAGGGGCCTGTATTAGGGTTGGGGTCAATGCAGGGTCAGTATTAAGGGTCAGAGGCCAGGGTTAGGGGTAAGGCAGGGCCAGTATTGGGGGCCAGTACCCAGTATTAGGGTAAGGCAGGGCCAGTATTGGGGGTCAGAAATAGGGAGGCAGGGGCCAGTATTAGGTTTAGGGCTGCATGTAGAGTGGGAGGGCAGTTTATACTTACCTGTCCAGGCGTGGTCCCACGATGCAGACTCGGCCTATTCTGGCGGGTCTGCTCCTGAGGAACGTCGCAGGCGGCGCCTACGTCACCTCAGTGCGCCGGCCATCGGTAATAGAGGTTCCCTTGTTCTGCCGGCGCTGGCTGCTGCAGGCACAATTGTATCTGCATCTAGTGGATGCAGATACAATTGAGTTTAGTAGCCACAGCAGCCCTGACATACACCGGCCCGGGGGGCATCTGCCCTCCTGCCCTCTGGTCCAGCCCGCCCCTGGCTGGCAGAGCACAAGAAACAAAGTAATCTAAAACTCCTAGCTTTATGTCCCAGTTTGCAGGGCGGTCCAAGACAGGTTCTTGTTAGGTCAACATGTCAGGAGGAGGACCAGAGTGAGGTTAAATTTTTAGGTTAAAAAATTAGGGGTGAGGGCCTGCTGGTGAACCTGTTAAATATTTAAAGGGGAGGGCAGCCTAATAAGCAGTTTGATATGATGGAGGAAGAGGACGAGAAGAGCAAGGGGTGCATGGAAATACAGTGTATTCAATACACCATATAAGCCACATTTAAAGTTCCTTTATGTTCAGCCACTTTCCTCTGGTGGGGTAGCGAAGTCAGGGGCAATCCAGGCCTTGTTCATTTTGATAAGCATCAACCTGTCAGCATTTTCAGTTGACAGGTGGATGCGCTTATCACTTATTATGCCCCCAGTGGCATTAAATACCCGCTTTGTCAAAACGCTGGCGGCAGGGCAGGCCAGCACCTCCAAGGCATAGAGCGCCAGTTCGTGCCAGGTGTCCAGCTTAGACACCCAATAATTGTAAGGCACAGAGAGATCACTGAGGACGTTGACACGGTCATCTAGGTACTCCTTTACCATCTTCCAAAACTTTTCCCTCCTTGTGACACTAGGCCGCTCATCAGGGTGAGGGTGCTGGCAGGGTGTCATGAAACTGTCCCAGGCCTTGGAGACTGTCGCCCTGCCTCTGTTAGAACTGCTGTGTGTTCCCCTCGTCTCCCCTCCTCGGGTGCCCAAGGAACTACGTACTCTGCCGCCAGCGTTGTCAGCTGGAAATTTTTGGAGCAATTTTTCTAGCACCATTTTGCTAGTCCTCTCCACCAAAGGAATAAGAGATGAGAAGTTCTCTTTGTAGCGGGGGTCGAGAAGGGTGAACAACCAGTAATTGGTGTTGGCTAAAATGCGTATAACGCGAGGGTAACGGGAAAGGCAGCATAGCATGAAGTCAGCCATGTGTGCCAGAGTCCCAACAGACAAGGCTTCGCTCCTCCTCACCAGGAGGATGACTCTCAATCTCCTCGTCCTCTTTCTCCTCTTCAGCCCATCCACGCTGAAGAGATAGAGTAAACCTGCTATGGGGGCAACCGTCTCCTGCTTCTCCTCCTCCAATTTGCGCTGATAAGATGACCCGAGGGTGGTCTGGCTGTTACCCTGTGTAGTGTCTTCCCCCATTTCCACCTCTTCCACATGCAAAGCGTCCGCCTTTATTGGGAGCAGTGAGCGTTTTAGTAGACACAGAAGTGGGATGGTTATGCTGGTAATAGCATTATCGCCGCTCACCATCTGTGTAAATTCATCAAAGTTGCATAAAACCTCACAAATGTAAGACATCAATGCCCACTCGTCGCTTGTGTAGAGCGGAAGCTGACTGGAAAGGCGCCGACCGTGTTGCAGCTGGTATTCCACTACTGGTCTCTGCTGCTCACAAAGCCTGCCCAACATGTGGAAGGTGGAGTTCCAGCACGTGCTCAGGTCGTATAGCAGTCAGTGAGCTGGCAAGTGTAAGCGTTGCTGCAGCATTGCCAGACTGGCGGAAGCTTTAGGTGACTTTCGGAAATGGGCACACAGGCGGCGCACTTTCACCAGCAGCTCAAGCAAATTGGGGTAGGTTTTGAGAAACCGCTGAACCACTAAGTTGAAGCAGTTGTTTGGCCTGAGGGAGACTCCTGTTCGTCCTTCCTGTTGGAGGAACAGGTAGACTCATTCCTGTCATTAGTTCCAGGGTCCTATAGGGTCAATTTGGTTTAGGTTCCTGTGTATGAACTCGCCTACCTTTGAGGCCTGTTCATACTGGTAGTCAGTCAGGATTAGAGTCAGGGTTTCCTTTAGGAGGTGTCCATCTTCCTTGGTTAGTTTCCAGGCCTAATCTCCTTTCCCTCCTACGCTCTGTGTGGTTTCCCCCCCACACCTGAGCGTGACAGTATGTGTGTGAGCTTGCCGAGCTCCAAAGCCGCCACCAAGTTGTGGCCGTTATCAGACACAACCATGCCTGGTTGTAGGTTGAGTGTCGAGAGCCACAGCTCAGCCTGGTCCCTTATACCCTGCCACAGCTCTGCAGCGGTGTGCTGTTTGTCACCTAAGCAAATAACTTTCAGCACAGCCTGTTGCCACTTTCCCACTGCAGTGCTATACTGCTTCCAGCTACTGACTGAAGTCTGACTTGTGCTGCAAGATGAGAATTCTGAGGTGGAAGTGGAGGAAGAGAAGGAGGGGTTGCAGTCGCTAATGTAGGTGGTGGCGGAAATCCTGATGGAAGGGCCCACAATCCTTGGTGTCAGTAGCACCTGTGCCATCCCAGTGTACGACTCGCTCCCAGCCTCCACAACATTCACCCAGTGTGCCGTCAGGGAAATCTAGCGTCCCTGGCCAAAAGCAATTGTCCATGTATCAGTCGTTAAGTGGACCTTCCCAGTAACTGCGTTGGTCAGGGCACGAGTTATGTTATGGGACACATGCTGGTGTAAGGTGGTGACGGCACACCAGCAAAAATAGTGGTGGCTAGGTACTGAGTAACGAGGGACAGCCACCATCAGACTGCGAAAAGCCTCAGTGTCCACAAGCCTAAACGGTAACAATTCCAGCGCCAGCAATTTGTAAAGGTGTGCATTTAGTGCTATGGCCTATGGGTGGGTGGCTGGGTATTTGCGCTTTCTTTAAAGGCCTGGGGTATGGACATCTGTACGCTGCGCTGGGACACAGAAGTGGATGTGCTCGCTAATGGTGCTTGCGAAGGTCCAGGTGCAGGGCGGGAGGCATCTGGGCCTGCGTCTTGGACAGGGGATTGGCTAGCACATAACACAGGAGAAGAGGAGGTAGTGGTGTGACCCGCAGACCCCTGATTGTGGACCCAGGCGTTTGGCCCACCTATCAGGGTGCTTTGCTGCCATGAGGATCGTGCTGGTGGTGGTCAGGTTGCTAGTGTTCATGCCCTTGCTCATTTTGGTATGGCACAGGTTGCAAATGACAATTCTTTTATTGTCAGCACTTTCATCAAAAAAGCGCCAGACTGCGGAACACCTACCCGTTGGCAAGGAAGATTGCCACAAGGGGGGGCTACAGGGAACAGTTGCGGGCCTGTTTGGCGTGGCCTGCCTTCTCCCTTTTGCCACCCCACTGCCTCTTCCAGCCTGTTGCGGTGCTGCAGGTCCCTCCCCCTCTGTACTGCTGTCCTCACTTGGCTTGCCACCTTCCCAGGTTGGGCCAGTGATTTAATCGTCCACCACCTCCTCTTCCACTTCTTCACTGTGGTCCTCCTCCTGACATGTTTACTTTGAGTGCTGCTGACAATCAAAAACATTAGGGGCGAGTGCCTACTGCTGATCTGACCGTCTAAAACATTAAGGGGGAGTGCCTGCTGCTGATCTGACCGTCTACAACATTAGGTGCGAGTGCCTGCTGCTGATTTGATCGTCAAAAACATTAGGGGCGAGTTCCTGCTGCTGATCTAAAATATTAGGGGTGAGGGCCTGCTACTACTTGCGCTTTATATACAAGTAAATATATTAACAATATAACAATATTTCCTCTAAAATCAATTTTATCCTCGGTTTTGGGCGTATTCTTGTCATTCCGTAAAAGTGGCGTAATACTTGGACAACATGGTTAGCAGCGACTTTGGAGTCCAAGATGCATCCAGACATCCTCCCCATGCTATTCCCAAACCATTTCAGTGGTGTTTCCATCATTTTCTCACCTTTCCCTATGAACCAGACACCCTCCCCTCTTCAGAGCAGGGGGTGCCTGGTTTAGTGCTCGGGTTCTCCCATTGACTTCCATTATGCTCGGGTGCTCGGTCGAGCACTCGAACACCGCCTAGTGTTCGACCTGAGCACCGGAACACTACGCTGCTCGATCATTCATCACTAATAATAACCTGTTGGCTTAGGGTAGTGATAGTATATAAAGTAGTCTAGGGATGTGAAGGGTTTAATGATAATAACTCTGTCAAAGATGTGAATCACTTAATATTAATAATAATGAAGTCAGGCATCTGCTAGTCCACATGCTATCCCCATTAAGATTGCACATTAATCACATCAGGAGGACAGCACAGTCCCTGACAGAAGTTCTGTCGCTTATCCATGTTGTGGAAACCAAAGCTTATAACCTGACTTAAAATTCATCCATTGGTTTTAGAAATGACTCATATGAAAGCTGAAACCCTCCCAAATGAGTTTTTTTTACGAAAATAAATTTGCTTCACTGCTGAAATATTGATCATTTAATGAACACAGAAAGGTCAGATTTTGGCAAGACAAAAGTTTTGTCACCTTGTCATATAATGCACCCAATCCTACTGTAGTTTACAGCCTCATCTGTGCTCACTAATTGATTGGTTAATTAGTGGGTGTGGATAAAAAGAACTCCAGCACCCCAGAACTTCACTTGAACTGCAACTTGACCTCTGACAACATGCCAGGAGGAACGTTTGTTGGTTCGAAAATCAAAAGCCAGCCCCTCTTCCGCTGCAGCAGAGCTCCAACAGGCCTGGTCACCTCAAGTCCCTGTGTCAACTAGAACAGTTTGTAGGATTCTGTCTCGAAATGGCCTCCATAGTCGAATCAGTGCCCAGAAGCCAGCACTAAACAAAAGGCAATTAAAAAGGCCCACAGCCTGCTAAACGGATGGACGCTGGAAAAGTGGCAGAAGGTGGATTTCTCAGATGAATCTTCAGTTGAATTACACCACAGCCGCCACAAATACTGCAGGAGACCTACTGGAGCCCGTATGGATCCAAGATACACCCAGAAAACAGTTAAAGGGGTTCTGCAGTTCTGTAAAACTGATGATCTATCCTCTGGATAGATCATCAGTATCTGATCGGTGGGGGTCCGACACCCGGGACCCCCGCTGATCAGAGGATAGATCATCAGTTTTACAGAACTGCAGAACCCCTTTAAGTTTGGTGGTGGAAAGTTCATGGTCTGGGGTTACATTCAGTATGGGGGTGTGCGAAACATTTGCAAGGTGGAAGGCAATATCAATAGCCTAAAATATAAAGAAGTATTATCTACCTCTTACATTCCCAATCATAAAAGGGGTCAAATTTTGCAGAAGGATGGCGCTCCATCTCATACATCCATCTCTACATCAAAGTTCCTCAAGACAAAGAAGATCAAGGTGCTCCAGAACTGGCCAGCCCAGTCACCAGACATGAACATCATTGAGCATGTTTGGGGTAGGATGAAAGAGGAAGCTTGGAAGACAAAACCAAAGAATCCTGATGAACTCTGTGAGGCATGTAAGACTGCATTCTTTGCTATTCCTGATGACTTCATCAATAAATTGTATGAATCATTGTCGAAACGCATGGATGCAGTCCTTCAAGCTCATGGAAGTCACACAAAATATTAAATATGGCTCTAATAACACCACAACTTCATTCACCAATGTTAGGAAACATATCTTTGTATTTGAAGTGAATTATTTGCTTGATTTTCACATTACTTTCTGTGGGCGACAAAACTTTTGTCTTGCCAAAATCTGACCTTTCTGTGTTATTAAATGATCTGTGCATTAAATGATCAATATTTCAGCAGTGAAGCAAATTTATTTAAGTAAAAAAAACTCATTTGGGAGGGTTTCAGTTTTAATACGAGTCATTTCTAAAACCAATGGATGAATTTTAAGTCAGGTTATAAGCTTTGGTTTCCACAACATGGATAAGCGACAGAACTTCTGTCAGGGAATGTATGAGTACCCGCTGGAGACAGTGGCTGTACCACCTGAGGGAATTGTATCACAGGTTGATAAACTAGGCTATTGAAAGGGTTAATGGTGGCTTAGTGTGGACTGGGTCCATGGGTTGTAAGTAGTATTCCAGTTTAGCCTCATCACAGTGACCAAAGCTGGGCCGTAATACCAGCCTATGGTCAAGTGCGGCACTGATTCTAACAAAAACAGTAATTTTTATTTGAAGCAACCCATTTGACAGTAATATCTCTGGTAGCAGTAATTGTTAATATCTTTTGCATCCTGGGCTACTGACCTCTGGAAGCTCTGGTTCTGTCCTTGTAGCTGATGACAAGAAACTGAATATTGTTGCTGTCCTGTGCTAATCATTGACATCAGTAGAAGACGATTGGACAGACTACTTCATGGGTGCTCTGTTTGATTACTATGGAAGTAGCCTGACAGACCAGTACCACCAGTTTCCCTGGCCAGTCTGAGCTGACTTTCTTGGTGAATATGATCTCATGTTGTTGACTGCTTGCAGACGGATGTTGATGCAATTTCAGATTTCTAATAAAGAAGAGTGTGCTTGTGCCTACATTTCAGCATGGCTACACATGGCTGGGGTCATTATCTCACAGTACTCAGGAGACTCTTTGTCATAATTACACAGTCTAATTCTTCAATTTTAATTTGTGAAGATCATAACTCATTATTTCACTGAGCATCTCACTTTTGCCTGAAGGATTTTAATTGACAGAGATGTAATGATTATAATAAATGATCTAACCATCAATGATCATTATTAGCAGTAATTGTTTTAGTACTAATTAGTTCATGCAGTTATCAGAATTTCTTTTACGCTTTTTCATGTTTTTAGAAGCATAAAATTACTTTTGTATCATTTATTTTACTGTTATCTGAGGAAAATGTATGGGAGGTTAATATGACTGTATGGTATACAGGCAGGAAGCTCATATTTTATATCCACTTGCTTAGAATTTTATTGCTTGTGGTCAGCTTTATTTAAAAAAATAGTCATGCAAATGAATACTGTACTTTATTTCCAGATATTTAGACTCAGTTCATTTACAGTATTTTTCATGCACAGGAGATAGATGTGATGCAGCAACCCCCTGACAGCCAGTGCAGAGGATGGGAGTGGTAGTGGCCCTGATGAGATGATGTTTCACTGTGTACTCCCTGAGGCAGTTGCTCCCTGGGGATTGATGCATTAAAAAGGTGGTATAAGGAATCAGGCCAGAAGTTGAAGAATAAAAGTGTAAAAGATAAATTGTACAGTAGTACACCCAGCAGTAGTTTGGCTGGCAAAGTGGCAGATAAGGGCATCTCTGATGTACTATCTTGCTGTTGTTTCTCTCCTGAGCATCTGACTAAAAGCTGGAATCTGGCACTTGTGGCTATGGGTGTCCACTGTGTAATGCAGGCTTTGAGTTGCTCTTGCCTGGATGTAATCTAGCTGATGGGTGTCTCAGCCATAGTCCCTCATCTGCAGCAGAGCAGCACTTCTACCCCCTCCCTTGGTCACTTCTACCCCCTCCCTTGGTTGAACTTGATGGACATGTGTCTTTTTTTTTTAACTATATAACTATGTAACTATGTAACAGAGTCTGTAAAGCTGTGGCTTGCTGGTCATTCTGCTGACTGGCAAGAATGGTATGTTAACTTCATTGTGCTATTCAGTATGATTATAGCAATACCACATTTTTATAGTCTTTCTTTTGTTTTAATACTTTTTAACCAGTTCCTGACTGCCCATAGACTATAAATTTCCTGGTGGTTGAGATTTATCTCTGAATGGATGTTTTAGAACGTCCATTGAGAGATTGCAGCTGCACACTAATCGTGTAGCTGCTGAGCTGGGGGCCCGCTGTCAGTGAAGTTTCTAAAATGGGGTAATCTTTGGGTGGTTTCTATTGTGTAAGCTTCTGAAAGTGACTTCAGAACTGAACTGGTCCTTAAAAAAGTTGATTTTGGAAATTCTTCTTCTAACGTCCTAAAAGAATAAAATAACATTATTAAAATGATGCCAACATAAAGTAGACATGAGGTGAATGTTAATTAATAACTATTTTATGAAATATCACTTAAAAACAGAGAGATTCAAATTTAGAAAATAGTAAATTTTTCCAAATTTTCTGTAAATTTAGATTTTTTTTACAATAAAAATAAAAAGGTAAAAATATAAAGGTAAAACATATTGACTAACATTTACAATTAACAATTTAAAGGCTTGTTCACATCAACATCATTATAACGGAAAATAACGGAATCCACAAGACGGAAATCAAAACGGACACCTTTAGAGGCATTCTGCTTTGATCAGTCATAATAGAAGTATATAGGCAAGCATAACGGATCCGTCTGGTTTCTGTTATGCTGGACGGAAAACAAAACTCTGTCGACCAAACTTTGTTTTCCGTCCAGCATGACAGAAAACAGACGGATCCGTTATGCTTGCCTATATATTTCTATTATGACTGATCAAAACGGAATGCCTCTAAAGGTTTCCATTTTGATTTCTGTCTTGTGGATTCCGATTTTTCCGTTATAACAATGTTATAAGGGAAAGCCAGAGCGGAATCCATAAAGTTCATGTGAACAAGCCCTTACATGGTGTTCAATGTATAACAAAAAACAATCTTAGAATGTATTGGATAACTAAAAGGATTGCAAAGTTATTACCACATAAAGTGACACATGTCAGATTCAAATTAGGCTTGGTTGGGAAGTGGGTAAATGGCCTGGTCTGGAAGTGGTTAAAAAAGAAAAACTTTTTTTTTTTTCATATTCTGACCCCCATAAGTTTTTTTGGGGGAGGTGACCTAAAAAGGCAAATCAGCCATTTAGATTTTTTTCTTTCATTATCTCATTCACCAAATGGGATAATTTTTAAAGATTTTAATAGTTCAGGCATTTTGGGACTCAGCGATACTTATGATCTTCATTGTTATATTGTTTATTTTTCATTTTTAAATAGGAACAGGGGAGGGTATGATTAGAATGTTATCTTTTTGTTCTTTTTTATATTTACAGTTTATTTAAGCTTTTTTTTTAACATGCGATCATCTGCTCCTTAACCCCCTAAACTGCAATGATTCATCATTGCAATCTATGGGAGAATCACTACATTCCTATCAAGCGCTGGTACAGACAAGGCTTGATAGGAACTTTGCTATGGCAGGCCTCAGATTCTTTAGAGGGTCTGTCATCAATAACAACCAAATGGCTGCCACACGGCTTGTTTTGGGAAAGCTGTTCAGTCACTGGGAGTACAACACTCCTAATAATTGAACACTCAAATCCTGTGGTCACAATTGACCGCACCGGGTGCTTGCTGTGTAAAAGAGTGTGCACTCGGCAGCTATGGCATCCACTCAGCTCTCAGTGGGTACCATCTTTAAAGACTCTACATCTGCTGTATATGTACAGCTGATGTTGGGAAGGAGTTAAAATTTACTTTAGGTAACTTTATGTATTTTTTTTACTTTAAGAATCGACTGGGTTTATAAAGTGTTTTTAATGTGAATGTCTACCCTTTTTACCTATATAGGTTGAGAATCCTTTGCTGATTCATTTCTATCTTTATAATGAAGAAAAAATAAATAATACATAATATATTAAATAATATATTAAATAATATATTAAAATATGTCAGGAAAACCATGATTTTCTCATCTTTAAGAACCTAACATGATTGGATGTACTATGTTTTCATTTCCTTTCCAGTTAATATACATGACTTATTGGCCATTTCCCTCATCCAATATGGTGGCTGTGACAGTTTCTATCACAGTGCACCTGTGTGTGAGGCTCCCCCGTTTGCCACTTTATACAATAGTCACTTGTGATTATTTTAATGTTGTGTGCATGTCACACATGTGCTATGGATATATCAGCTGAGGACATCCGTAGTTCTCTTTGTTGAACGCCGCTGTTTGGTGTGATCCTTTGATTTTTCTTTTGCCCCTGTTGAATTATCTCTTTCTCCTCCCTGTCATTTCTGAGTGCGACATTACGTACACATGTTTCACATACATGGCATTCGTTTTATTAATTATGACAATTATCTTGATTATAAATTTGCACTATTTCATGATCATGAAAAGTGATCATGTCTTGTATTATGTGACATAATCATGTACACTGTATCTACCTCCATATACTATGTCAGCACTTTATTCCACTGTTATATGTGTAATTATGTTTATTAATTGATTATGATATACACATAAACTTTACATTGATATATGACATACTCGCTATCACAAGTTGCTTAAGAAAGGCTCTAATGTTGAGCCTAAACATCGCGTCCTGCATGGGTGAATAAATCTACTTTCTTTTTTATATGTGAGAGTGCTACCTTTTTGCATTTTTTGTTTATTTGGACAATAGTTGTGTCCCATTGGGCTTGCACCTTCCTCTTTCGCCATCTTTTGTCTAGTGCTGTAATTTTTAAGCTTTATATTGGAGATCTATTTTTCTATATACAGAGCTCCAAATTTCCTCAATAGACATAACCTATACATACTGCTATACCTTGAACTCATTAATGACACAGTATACAATCTGCTTGTAAACTCCCTCTAGTGGATGGTAGCTGAATGATGGAAGAGCTCTATCACTACACTCCCAGCGCCGTACATGTACGGCGCTGGGGCGATGCGGGCACATGGCGCCTGCTCGCAAGTGCGGCGGGCGTCATGGCCGGCAAGTCTCTGCTGTTTCTAACAGCAGAGACTTGCTGCTACTTACTTGATTGGCGGCGTCTTGCTGGGCGGTTAGATGCCGTGATCACACGTGATCACGGCATCTAGTTGCGTCTGAACGAACGCTTCCGGGTGGTGTACAGACACCCCGTGTGGCCCATCGGGGTGTCTGTACACCATATGAAAACTGTAATCCTCGCTGGTGAGGATTACAGTTTTCAAAGTGCAATTCTTATTCTGGCCACTAGATGGCAGGCCAGGATAAGTGACGAGCAATTCTTGGATTTATCTGAGTCTAGAACATCCCTGATTGCTCATAAAGAAAAAAAAAAAGCCACAATATATCAGCTCATATTTGACCTTTCAAATAGTAAAAAAAAAATTAAAAACAAATGTTAAAAAATATATAAAAAATAAAAAAGATATAAAAGTTCAAATCACCCCCCTTTCCGTATAATTAAAAAATAAATACCTAAATAACAATAAATATAGACATCATGGGTATCACCGTGACCGAAAACGCCCGTACTTTTAAAATATAAAAAAAAAATTCCAATACGGCGAATTGTGTGGCGGAAAACAGCGTCCAAATGGCGATTTGCCGTTTTTTGTTGCTTTTTTTTTCTAAAAAAAATTAAATAAAAAGTGATCAAAAAGTCATACACACCCCAGAATGGTATCAATAAAAACTTCAGATCGCCCCGCAAAAAATGAGCCCCCATACAGCTCTGTACACATAAATACCAAAAAGTTATAGGGGTCAAGATATGACAAGGAAAAAAAAAAAAAGGGCAACTTTCTAATTATTTTATCACTATCAAAACGCAGGAAAAACTATACATATTAGGTATTGCCGGATTCGTACTGACCAGTAGAATGAAAGTAATGGGTCAGTTTTAATGCACATCAAACGCTGTAAATAAGAAACCCGTAGAACTGTAGCGGAATAGCGGTTTTTTTGCAATTTCACCTGATTTGGAATTTTTTTCCCGCTTCCCACTACACCATATGCAATATTAAATGGTGGCGTTGGAAAGTACAACTTGTCCCGCAAAAAACAAGCCCTCATACAGCTATGTGAACAGAAAAATAAAAGCGTTATGGCTGTTTGAAGGCAGGGAGCGCAAAACGAAAATGCATAACCGAAAAAACCTCCGGGAGTGAAAGGGTTAATCTTAGAAACATAGAATGACAGAAGAAAAAGACCATATGGTCCATCTCATCTGCCCCGCTATTATTTTTCTCTTAGGATATTTGCTTATCCTCGACATGTTGTAATTCACATACTGTTGATTTTCCAACTACATCTGCTGAAAGTATTTTGTAAGCAGCTGTTATTCATTCAGTAAAACAATATTTTCAGACATTGCTTCCGATTTCTTCTTTCCCCCGACTATTTTTGGCTTGTGTTCCTACGTGCTCATGTTCAGTTGCTCATTAAAGTATGTTTCTGGACCTTTTATATTTATGTCCAAGCTTTAAAATAGGCCATCAATAGCTGATTGGCAGGGGTCGAACACTCCACATCCCCGCTGATCAGCTGTTATGCAGTAGCTCCAGCCGACCAAAACTACAGCTCCAATTATTGTATTTACAAAGAAAAAAGAGAAATTTCAGTCAGCACATCCCAGAGTGCAGATGCTGGTTGCTATGGCTAAATACATGTCAAAGGAAAATACATAGAATGCAACCGCACACTGCTACCAGATAAAGCACAAAATGCCATAGTGATATAGAGTATTCCAAAGCTCATGCTATGCTTGTTTGATAAATCAGAGACTCTTGGCAAATATATCTGGTAGCAGTGTGCGGTTGCATTCTATGTATTTTCCTTTGACAATTATTGTATTTAGCAGAAATTGATGATTACTGCAGTGCTGCCCTGACTGAAGTGCATGGGAGAAGCACCTGATTAACCAACTCCATTCACTACACATAATGGACAAAGCTGTAGTTCCAGTGCTGACTCCAGTGCTACAGCTACTGCAGAACAGATGATCAGCTGGGATTAGAGATGAGCGAATCTATTTGCCGCTTTGTAGATTTAATATGAATCTACGTAATTTTCCCTTCTGAAGCGAATCCGGATTTTTTCAGATTCGCTCCGTTCGATTCTAAAATGTTCTTAAAGCTTTGTACGCATACGCTACGTACTTGTCCGATGAATTGTACGCTAATGCTACGTATAAGTTACTTTATACGCTGATGCGTACAAATTCAGTTAATTAGCGAACTTTTACTGTAAGTTTATTATTCGTATTGAAATAGGCGTCAAAAAGCCCGGGAAGAAAGCGCTCACCTGACCTAGTGGGAAGGGCTTGCTCTGATAGGCTCATAGGCTCGGTAAGCCTGTGACATCAGTTGTGCTGCAACTGCTGAGAGGAGCAGAAGCACTGTCTGTGAAGTTCTGAAGTTTCTGAACTGTATTGTGGTGTAATTGTTCTGGTCATCCATAATACATATCAGGGATACTGCAGGACCAGTGCAGGGCAAGTGCAGGGCTAGTAATTAATCAGGCAGGGAGAGAGACAGGGAGAGAGACAAAGACCTGCAGGGTCACAGTCAAGTGAAGATGTCTGGCATGGAAAAGCAAAAGGGTTCCAGTTCCAGCCAGACCTCGAGCTCCAAAAAAAAAGGAGAAGATGGCACAGGGCAGCAGTGGCAAAGGACCTGTAGCCGGAGCTTCTACTTGTAGAATTCGTAATAGTTAGCCACTGTTCCACCAGGCTAATCCACCAAGGCGCAAAATTGTTGTAGTGGAGGAGAAAGTGGATGAGGTAGTGGAGTGGATGGTACACTCATCTCAATCACACCCAGATGATGTGCTTTCTTCTGCTGATATAGTATCCATATGTAGCCAGGAGTCAGGCTCAGAGCATTCCTCCTGCTCCACCATTCCGCTCCAGCAAAGCCTAGCATCGTGCGTGCCTGCGTATTACGCAATCGCTAGACAATAGTACACTGAGGATTTGTACGCAATTTGTACGCTCATGCATACGTGTTCACATAAGTAGCGTACCTTTAACAACTGTATGTTCGTTATTAGTGCGCGAATGTTCTCAGAACACTACATGATAATGTATGATTTGTACGCAGCTTCGGTCGAATAGATTCGTATGAAGTATGAATCTTTTGAAAAATTTGACGCACATTCGGCAAAGCGAATTTTGGATGATACGCTCATCTCTAGCTGGCATATGGGTGTTTGACCCTATCGGTTAGCTATTGATGGGCTGTCCTGAGGATAGCAGTGTATAAACTGTAACATGATTATTTATGGGAATGTGATGCGTCCCAAACATGAAAGTTAAAAAAACAAAAAACTAAAATTTTGCATTTTCTTAGGCTATGTACACCTTTGGGGGCAATTTTTTTTATTATTGCATTATACTTATTTTGACCTAAAATCACTTTTTAGATTGGTCTTTATTAACAATATGGAATCCTTTTTTGTGTACAGAGCTGACATGCTGTACTTGCTGCCTGTGGATTTTTTCTCAATTCCGTCATATGAGGAGCAGACGGACAGCTTATCTCTTCTCTCTCAGATCATAAACACTCATTAAAGCTCAAGCCTTACCTTACTGATAAGAATGTGACTTAAATAAGTGTTTATGACCTCTCAAAGTAAAAGTGAAAGTGAACCCTTTGTGACTGAACAGCTTAATATTTTTAATAAAGACCAATTGAAAATATGATTTTTAGCCAAAATAAGTTAAATGCAATCATAAAAAAATGACTCAAAAGGTGTACATAGCCTTTAAGGGAATGCATTGGCAGAAAGTTATATTTTCTTTTCAAGTATCTTTTTATAGATTTTTCACCAAAACCAGATAATACAGAAGGGGTATAGAAGGTTTGTTCAACAGACAGTACAATATGTAAATATCGGTGGAGCACCATTCTGTAAAATTACTCCTCATAAAACAGATTGTAGAGATGAAGAATTGTATCAAACCAGAGCAAACTTGACCCATCACAGTTTTAAGATTGTATCAGCATCTGAAACTTTGAACCTTCCAGTCAAACAGAATAAGAAAAACAAAAGAAGGGTAACGGGAATGTAGGGAAAGGGGATAGGGGAAAATAGAAGTTGGGAATGGTGGTGTTGTGAGCATCACATGGTAAAACTCATCTCAGAGATTATTAAAGAGGACCTTTCACCACTCCTGACATGTCTATTTTAATATCTTCATTAGAGATGAGCGAGCACTAAAATGCTCGGGTGCTCGTTATTCGAGTCGAACTTTTCCCAATGCTCGGGTGCTCGTTTCGAATAACGAACCCCATTGAAGTCAATGGGAGACTCGAGCATTTTTTGCAGGGGACCAAGGCTCTGCCTAGGGAAGGCTGGGTGAAAACCTGGAAACATCAGAAAATGATGGAAACACCACGGAAATGGACAGGAAAGAGCAGGGGCAGCATGCATGGATGCCTCTGAGGCTGCCTAATCCCACCATTACCCCAAATTCTCAGGCAACAGCCTGGTGGTTACCCTCATGGCAATTGTGCTCACCCAGACCAAGAAAGGCGAGGCAAATACCCATCACATGTTAGGGAAGCACCCAAATAGGTGCAACGAAGGTCCATCACTGCCTGCAAGTGACACCACTGCTCATGCTGGCACTGCTGTGCTATCCCCCGCCCCACGACGCAGGCATAAGCCTGACACATCATGGTGACAGCGTAGTGACACCAACAAATGACCAAGTTAGATTGAGATAGCAGTCAGATGTCTGTAGGCGAGCCTCCAAAAAATTTGTTTTGGAGTGTCCGAAGTTGACCCTCCTAAAAAATTGTTTAGGAGTGTCTGTAGTTGACCCTTCTGTAAAATATTTTATTTGTTTTCCCTGTTATTAGTTAATGTACAACCCATGGCTGGCATGGTGGGAATATATATAGGGAAGCACCCAACTAGGTGCAACGAAGGTCCATCACCCATGCCCATGCTGGCACTGCTCTCCTATCCCCAGCCACACGATGCAGGCATAAGCCTGACACAGCATGGCAGTGACACCAACAAGTGACCAAGTTACATGAGTTAGCAGGTGAGCCACCCAAAAATTCAGACAGACGCAGCATGGCGGTGACAACAGAGTGACCGAGTTAGACTGAGGTAGCAGGAGGTGAACATCCTCCAAGTGGGCAGTACATGAGCGGCCCCAGGGTCAGACTCGGTCAGAGTATGTGAAATGTTCAGGGTGGCCGAACGGCGGGTTATCGATTGTCGAAATGTTGGCTGACATCAAGTTTAGTATCTGTTCTTATCAGTTGCTGTGGCTGTTGGTGGTAAAGCAGTTGACCCGGGTTCGATTCCCGTCTATCGCAGGAGGCAATTAAAAGAAGAACCAAATAAAAATCAGTACAATATTTAATACGTCCCCTACCCGGGTAAATTGTTTGGAGAGAGGGCCTGTAGGTGGGGGGCAGGCTGGGGGGAAGGAGGTTGAGCTGGAAGAGCCAGAGGAGTGCCCCATGGGCAAGCGTGTGTGGTGGTGACAACAGCCGGATGGAGTTCGAATGACGACGCAGGACCCCAACTTAAAAATTTAGCATCAACCGGTACAATTGTCAATTATGAGCTCGATCAAGTGTGGCATGTGTTCTATGTATTCTTCTCAGTTTAATACCGTATATGGCAGCTATCCGGAAAAATAGTTTGGAGAGAGAGAAAGATAGGAAAAAGACGTAAATTGTTTGGAGAGAGGGCCTGTAGGTGGGGGGCAGGCTGGGGGGAAGGAGGTTGAGCTGGAAGAGCCAGAGGAGTGCCCCCTGGGCTAACGTGTGTGGTGATGACAACAGCCGGATGTAGTTAGAATGACGAAGCAAGACCCCAACTTAAAAATTTAGCATCAACCGGTACAATTGTCAATTATGAGCTCGATCAAGTGTGGCATGTGTTCTATGTATTCTTCTCAGTTTAATACCGTATATGGCAGCTATCCGGAAAAATAGTTTGGAGAGAGAGAAAGATAGGAAAAAGACGTAAATTGCTTGGAGAGAGGGCCTGTAGGTGGACCTCTGGAAAAATTGGAGAGAGGGCCTGTAGGTGGACCTCCGGAAAAATTGTTTGGAGAGAGGGCCTGTAGGTGGACCTCCGGAAAAATTGTTTGGAGAGAGGGCCTGTAGGTGGACCTCTGGAAAAATTGTTTGGAGAGAGGGCCTGTAGGAGGACCTCCGGAAAACTTGTTTGGAGAGAGGGCCTGTAGGTGGACCTCCAGAAAAATTGTTTGGAGAGAGGGCCTGTAAGTGGACCTCTGGAAAAATTGTTTGGAGAGAGGGCCTGTAGGTGGACCTCCGGAAAAATAGTTTGGAGAGAGGGCCTGTAGGTGGACCTCCGGAAAAATAGTTTGAAGAGAGGGCCTGTAGGGGGCCCTCCTGAAAAATTGTGGTAAAAGAGTGCCAGTTGGACCTCTAAAAAATGGCGTTTTTTTGG
Organism: Rhinella marina; assembly: GCA_900303285.1. Lineage (NCBI taxonomy): Eukaryota > Metazoa > Chordata > Amphibia > Anura > Bufonidae > Rhinella > Rhinella marina. The sequence goes on from ONZH01012245.1 coordinate 34,725, forward strand.
GCAGCGTTAGGCAAAGACGACAAGGAGGAGGAGGAGGAGTAGGAGGAGTAGAGAAGAGGAATCGGATACATAAGTTATTTAAATCTTTAGCTGCTTTCCCCCAGAGGAGATTTGAATTCCGGTGAAATCCAGGCTTTGTTCATTTTAAGCGTCAGCCAGTCAGCGCTGTCAGTTGACAGGCGTGTACGCTTATCGGTGATGATGCCACCAGCTGCACTGAATACCTGCTCTGACAGCACACTAGTGGCAGGGCAGGCCAGCACCTCCAAGGCGTACAGCGCCAGTTCAGGCCACGTGTCCAGCTTTGAAACCCAGTAGTTGTATGGAGCAGAGTGATCGCTACGGACGTTGGTATGGTCAGCTAGGTACTCCCTCACCATCTTTCTGTACAGCTCCCCCCTACTCTGCCTAGACTGGGGACAGGTGACAGTATCTTGCTGGGGTGACATAAAACTGGCAAAGGCCTTGGAGAGCGTTCCCCTGCCAGTGCTGGACAAGCTGCCTGCTCGGCTCCTCTCCCCCACTACTTGGCCCACAGAACCATGCCCTCTGCCGCTAGCGGCGTCAGATGGGAAGGATTGTTTCAGCTTGTGCACCAGGGCCTGTTGATATCTATTCACTCTCATACTCCTTTCCTCTGCAGGGATGAGAGTGGAAAGGTTCTGCTTGTACTGTGGGTCCAGGAGAGTGAACACCCAGTAATCGGTGTTTGAAAAAATGCTTCTAACGCAAGGGTCACGGGATAGGCAGCCTAACATGAAGTCTGCCATGTGCGCCAGAGTCCCAACACGTAAGAATTCCCTCTCCTCACTGGCCTGACTCTCCATTTCCTCCTCCTCCTCCAAGTCCTCCTCTTCAGCCCATACACGCTCAAGAGTTAAGGACTGAGAACTGGTACCCTCTTCTGTCTCGCCGACATTCTCCTCCTCTATCTCCTCATCCCCCAACTCCGATACGCGCTGAGAAACAGACCGGAGGGTGCTCTGGCTATCAAGCGACGTATTTTCCTCCACCGTCTCTTGTGACAAGCGCAAAGTATCCGACTTGATGCTGAGCAGTGAGTTTTTCAACAGGCAAAGCAGCGGGATGGTGAGGCTGATAATGGCGGCATCGCCGCTAACCATCTGTGTTGACTCCTCAAAGTTGCTCAACACCTGGCAGATATCAGACATCCACGTCCACTCCTCATTGTAGACTTGAGGAATCTGAGTGACCTGACTACCAGTTCTGGTGGAAGTTGACATCTGGCAGTCTACAATCGCTCTGCGCTGCTGGTAAACTCTGGATAACATGTTTAATGTCGAATTCCATCTCGTGGGTACGTCGCACAACAGTCGGTGAGCGGGCAGTTGTAGGCGGTGCTGCGCTGCCCTGAGAGTGGCATCTGTGGTCGACTTGCGGAAATGCGCACAGATGCGGCGCACCTTGGTGAGCAAATCAGACAGATTGGGGTATGTCTTGAGGAACCGCTGAACTATTAGATTGAACACGTGTCCTTGTAAGTTGAGACATGAAGCTAGGGAGTGTAGCTCTGCTGCTCCCTCATCAGCAGGTACTGTCTCACCCTGCCCAGGACCACGGCCTCTGCCCCCTGCAGTAATTGAATGCCCACGCCCACGCCCTCGTCCTCGACCCTTAGCCCTGGGGTTCAACATTTTCTATATATAAGTGTATTATATAAAAAAAATAAATAAATGGGCCTGCGGTACTGAAACCCACAAACTTGTTCAGTCTGGTTTAAATAAGTGACGTACAGAATGTGTAAACTGGACAGAAAATACGGATTGTAGTGAGTGGACAGCTGAACTGTGACACACAGATTGGTTCCACGCAGCTGTGTGAAATGGATTTGTATCACTGAGCTAAAACAACAAAGAAACTATTTTTTTTATATATATATTTTTTTATATTTTATTTTAGTTTTTTTTTTTTTTAACGTGACGTGCAGAAACTATCGTAGACCTAACTCACACCCTGCTGACGGTGGCTATTTTAACTGCGACCCAGACAAATGTCGCACAGAGATTTTTGTGATCAAGCTATATACGTGAGAGCAAAAGACCTTGTTGGATTAAATGACGTACAGAAAGTGTCACCTGGACAGAAAAAAACGATTGTAGTGAGTGGACAGCTGAACTGTGACACACAGAATGGTTCCACGCAGCTGTGTGAAATGGTTTCGTATCACTGGGCTAAAACAACAAAAAAACTATTTTTTTTTATATATATATTTTTTAAATATTTTTTTTTAGTTTTGTTTTTTTTGGAACGCGACGTGCAGAAACTATCGTAGACCTAATTCACACCCTGCTGACGGTAGCTATTTTAACTGCGACCCAGACAAATGATGGGGGATTATTCCTCACATATTAATTGTTGATGAATTGTGATTTGATCATGATTTATTTTGTGATATAACCATGTACTGTACTTACACATGTTGATTTGTATTGATTATGTATAATCGATTTTATAGGTCTGTCGTTCAATCACGTTTATCATTATTTATAGATTGTCTTTATTTGATATGTATCATGGAATTTTGTACTTTTGTAAGTCGGTATTTATATTATATTAAATATTACATATTTTTTACACTGCACTTTTCCCTTTTTTGATGCACGTCCCTGCATGGGTTATTTCGGCACTCACCTGCACTTTACTCACTTTTATTACACTGGCACTGTTATTACCTTTATTTTTTACTTTGGTTTATATTTGTTAATTTAATATATTGTTAATAACAATTATGAATATATAATGTCCATATTATCTGTTAAAGTCAGCTGGTTTTGTCCTCATTATCCTAGTCTATAGTTGATAATCTAATATATGGTTAATAGTAATTGTGAATGTACAATGCCTATATTACCCACTGAATATATAATGCCTGGCTTACCCACTGAAGCCATCTGGTTAACTCTACATTTTCGCGCAGCACACGTTAATGTGCGCAAGCGCTGATACCGGGAAGGAGGTCTGAGCGTTCCATGTTGGAACGCAGGTTAATGCGCATGAGCGGATACACTAGGTGGCTTGTCCGGTAGTGACGCCGGCGCTGCGTTTCCTGGCGCGCTCCAACCTGGAGCGCACCAGCGTCAGATGAACACTCCGTTTTGTTCCTATTGGTGCCGTCCGACCTGGTGACGTATGAGTGCCCTCATAGGCTTGGAACTGGAGGGGGCTGTGTCTAGTGGGTTTGATTGGTTTGTAGTTAATCAATCCTGGTATATGCACCTGTATGCTCACAATATAAGGCGGTGTTAGTAATTGTTTGGTCTACTCCCCGGAAGAAGCCCTGTGTGGCGAAACGGCGTTGGGACTGTGACGTGGTGTGCAACCTCCTCCCTCCATCTGTGGCATCATTACTTTGGGTAACTGCTTTATGGTCTTTGTTTTTGACTTTAGGCATTCTGCCATTTTAGCTTATATGGTTGCTTTTTCTATTTTTCCTGCCAATTTTTGATGGAGGACGGGGTGTGCGCACCGCGTCCCTGTTTCTTTTCCAGTAATCTCCATGCTATTGTTCTTCTGTCTCTGTGTTTATGCATTGTTTCTTTGTTTATAATTTCAATAAAGCATACTTATTATGATTGACGTCTGGACATTTTGTGGACCTATTGGTGTTTTGATATAGCTAAACTGTCCTATACCTGCGACTGGTTTTTCCAGGCAATTGCAGATGGTTTGGTGTACATACTATATATGTGAGAGCAAAAGACCTTGTTGGATTAAGTGACGTACAGAAAGTGTCACCTGGACAGAAAATACCAATTGTAGTGAGTGGACAGCTGAACTGTGACACACAGAATGGTTCTACGCAGCTGTGTGAAATGGATTCGTATCACTGAGCTAAAACAACAAAAAAACTATTTTTTTTTATATATATATTTTTTTTATATTTTTTTTAGTTTTGTTTTTTTTGGAACGTGAAGTGCAGAAACTATCGTAGACCTAACTCACACCCTGCTGACGGTGGCTATTTTGACTGCGACCCAGACCAATGTCGCACAGAGATTTTTGTGATCAAGCTATATACGTGAGAGCAAAAGACCTTGTTGGATTAAATGACGTACAGAAAGTGTCACCTGCACAGAAAATACCGATTGTAGTGAGTGGACAGCTGAACTGTGACACACAAAATGGTTCCACGCAGCTGTGTGAAATGGATTCGTATCACTGAGCTAAAACAACAAAAAAACTATTTTTTTTTATATATATATTTTTATATTTTTTTTTAGTTTTGTTTTTTTTGGAACGTGACGTGCAGAAACCATCGTAGACCTAACTCACACCCTGCTGACGTTGGCTATTTTAACTGCGACCCAGACAAATGTCGCACAGAGATTTTTGTGATCAAGCTATATACGTGAGAGCAAAAG
>ONZH01012246.1:0-85225 GCA_900303285.1 Rhinella marina
AGTGCCAGCATGGGCATGGGTGATGGACCTTCGTTGCACCTAGTTGGGTGCTTCCTTAACATGTGATGGGCCATGTGCCTCGCCTTTCTTGGTCTGGTGAGCACAATTGCCATGAGGGTAACCACCAGGCTGTTGCAGGAGAATTTGGGGTAATGGTGGGATTAGGCAGCCTCAGAGGCATCCATGCATGCTGCCCCTGCTGTTTCCTGTCCATTTCCGTGGTGTTTCCATCATTTTCTGATGTGTCCAGGTTTTCACCCAGCCTTCCCTAGGCAGAGCCTTGGTCCCCTGCAAAAATGCTCGAGTCTCCCATTGACTTCAATGGGGTTCGTTACTCGAAACGAGCACCCGAGCATCGGGAACAGTTCGTCTCGAATAACGAGCACCCGAGCATTTTAGTGCTCGCTCATCTCTAGAAATAACTATTCTTGCGTTCCAACGTGGAACGTTCAAAGGAACTAAATTCTAACAAAGTTCAGAGTTTTAACACATATTAACCTGATGAACTACTGATAAATATAATAAATAAGTATATCAATCCATTACAAATATCATATATCAATTCGTTTCATAAATAAAAAACGATGAATTAATAGAGGGCTGAATAAATAAATAAATGAATGAATAAATAATTGGATAAATTAGATGTGTATATGTCATATTAGAATGTGAATAAAAATATATAATACTAATAATGATAATGAACATATTGCAAGGGACTGTAATATTATGGATAAAAATATGCCTGTATGGATGTAAATAAAATTTAATTTAAAAGATAGGTAAGTAATGATAAAAAAGTTCCTATAAAAATTCATATTTTAGGTTCATGAACTAAAAGAACTCCTAGCGGTATATAAAATATATAAAAATGTATATACACTTGACTACATCTTGTTTATGTTCACCATGTTTTAGTAGTAGTTTATCTACATGCGTACACATCTGATCCTCCTTAAGAGCCCGCATACACGTGTACATGCACGTGTGTACATATATATATATATATATATATTATATATATATATATATACACAGTACAGACCAAAGGTTTGGACACACCTTCTCATTCAAAGAGTTTTCTGTATTTTCATGACTATGAAAATTGTAGATTCACACTGAAGGCATCAAAACTATGAATTAACACATGTGGAATTATATACTTAACAAAAAAGTGTGAAACAACTAAAAATATGTCTTATATTCTAGGTTCTTCAAAGTAGCCACCTTTTGCTTTGATTACTGCTTTGCACACTCTTGGCATTCTCTTGATGAGCTTCAAGAGGTAGTCACCTGAAATGGTAGTCCAATAGTCTTGAAGGAATTCCCAGAGATAATAGCACTTGTTGGCCCTTTTTTCCTTCACTCTGAGGTCCAGCTCAACCCAAACCATCTCGATTGGGTTCAGGTCTGGTGACTGTGGAGGCCAGGTCATCTGGCGTAGCACCCCATCACTCTCCTTCTTGGTCAAATAGCCCTTACATAGCCTGGAGGTATGTTTGGGGTCATTGACCTGTTGATAAATAAATGATGGTCCAACTAAACACAAACCAGATGGAATAGCATGCCACTGCAAGAAGCTGTGGTAGCCATGCTGGTTCAGTATGTCTTCAATTTTGAATAAATCCCCAACAAAGCACCCCCACACCATCACACCTCCTCCTCCATGCTTCACGGTGGGAACCAGGCATGAAGCATGAGTCCATCCGTTCACCTTTTCTGCGTCACGGTGGTTATAACCAAAGATCTCAAATTTGGACTCATCAGACCAAAGCACAGATTTCCACTGGTCTAATGTCCATTCCTTGTGTTCTTTAGCCCAAACAAGTCTCTTCTACTTGTTGCCTGTCCTTAGCAGTGGTTTCCTAGCAGCTATTTTACCATGAAGGCCTGCTGCACACAGTCTCCTCTTAGCAGTTGTTTTAAATGTGATGAGATGTGTCTGCTGCTAGAACTCTGTGTGGCACTGACCTGGTCTCTAATCTGAGCTGCTGTTAACCTGCGATTTCTGAGGCTGGTGACTCGGATGAACTTATCCTCTACAGCAGAGGTGACTCTTGGTCTTTCTTTCCTGGGGCGGTCCTCATGTGAGCCAGTTTTTTTGTAGCGCTTGATGGTTTTTGCGACTGCACTTGGGGAATATTTCAAAGTTTTCCCAATTTTTCGGACTGACTGACCTTCATTTCTTAAAGTAATGATGGCCACTCGTTTTTCTTTACTTAGCTGCTTTTTTCTTGCCATAATACAAATTCTAACAGTCTATTCAGTAGGACTGATCAGCTGTGTATCCACCTGACTTCTGCCCAACACAACTCATGGTCCCAACCCCATTTACAAGGCAAGAAATCCCACTTATTAAACCAGACAGGGCACACCTGTGAAGTGAAAACCATTTCAGGTGACTACCTCTTGAAGCTCATCAAGAAAATGCCAAGAGTGCGCAAAGCAGTAATCAAAGCAAAAGGTGGCTACTTTGAAGAACCTAGAATATAAGACATATTTATAGTTGTTTCACACTTTTTTGTTAAGTATATCATTCCACAGGTGTGATGGTGTGGGGGTGCTTTGCTGGTGACACTGTTGGGGATTTACTCAAAATTGAAGGCATACTGAACCAGCATGGCTACCACAGCATCTTGCAGCGGCAAGATGTTGGACCATCATTTATTTATCAACAGGACAATGACCCCAAACACACCTCCAGGCTGTGTAAGGGCTATTTGACCAAGAAGGAGAGTGATGGGGTGCTACGCCAGATGACCTGGCCTCCACAGTCACCAGACCTGAACCCAATCGAGATGGTTTGGGGTGAGCTGAACCTCAGAGTGAAGGCACAAGGGCCAACAAGTGCTAAGCTTCTCTGGGAACTCCTTCAAGACTGTTGGAATACCATTTCAGGTGACTACCTCTTGAAGCTCATCAAGAGAATGCCAAGAGTGTGCAAAGCAGTAATCAAAGCAAAAGGTGGCTACTTTGAAGAACCTAGAATATAAGACATATTTTCAGTTGTTTCCCACTTTTTTGTTAAGTATATAATTCCACATGTGTTAATTCATAGTTTTGATGCCTTCAGTGTGAATCTACAATTTTCATAGTCATGAAAATACAGAAAAATCTTTGAATGAGAAGGTGTGTCCAAACTTTCGGTCTGTACTGTACATCTCTTAATAATATAAAAATGAGTTTCTGTCTGTCTGTCTGTCTCTCTGTTCTCTATGCGCGACCAAACTACTGGACCGATTTTCACCAAATTCGGCACATAGGTACATCAGGTGTCCGGGAAGGTTTTAGACCAGGTCTCATCTCTCTAGGACGTACCGTTCCTGAGATATTCCCAAAATATGATCTCCATTAGCCAACATTACAACTGGGAACTTTGGTTTTAAACTCCAACTGCCATTCTCTGCAAAGGCACACACAGGGAGGGCAGGTTTCCATAACAACCAGGTAATTATCAGCAGCTGAGGATCTCATCCATTTCTATTTACTGACACTGTTAAAGGTATTCCGGTTACCATAAATATAACTTATGTGTTTTTCTATTACTACAGTTCAGTAGTAATAAAAGATGTTTTCCTCCACTGCTGCCTATTGCGCGGGCTCATAAATAAGCATGGTATTGACCTTTAATTCAGGCCACCCTAAAAGAAGCACTTAAACCCCCCGCCCCAGGTCTCACTAAGCCACACCCCCAACTCTGTCAGGCCACACCCCCTTTCACTCCGTAGCCAACAGAGATTGAAAAAATAAAGGTAAAAATCAACTTCTGTCAGCTGCAGGGATGGGTGGGAGGTTGACTTTCTTTCTGCAACAACACACAGAAACATTAAATAAAATAGATTAAATACACCCATGCGAAGCGTCTTGCTAATCCACGCCCTCGACTCTGTCAGGTCACGCCCCCTCCCACTCCGCAGCCAATGGGAATTGAAAAAATTAAGGTAAAAATAAACTTCTGTTTGCTGCAGGGGTGGGAGGGTGAATTTCTCTCTGCAACGACACACAAAAATTTTAGATAAAATAGACTAATTATAGACTACAACTGTTTGAATCGTCTTGCTAAATCACGCCCCCAACTCTGTCAGACCACGCCCCCTCCCACTGCAGCCATTCTTCAACGACACACAGAAACATTAAATGAAATAGATTAAATCACCTATGCGAAGCGCTTTGCTAAGCCACACCCCCAACTCTGTCAGGTCATGTCCCCTCCCACTCCGCAGCCAACAGGGATTGAAAGAATTAAGGGAAAAATAAACTTCTGTCAGCTGCAGAGGTGGGAGGGTGAATTTCTCTCTGCAATGACGCACAACATTTTAGATGAAATAGACTAATTTCAGACTACAACCGTTCGAAGCATCTTGATAATCCACACCCCCAACTCTGCCAGGCCACGCCCCCTCCCACTCTGCAGGCAACGGGGATTGAAAAAAATCAGCTGCAGGGGTGGGAGGGTGAATTTCTCTCTGCAACGACACACAAAAATCGTAGATGAAATTGACTAATTTTAGACTACGACCATTCAGTACTAAAAATAGATGTTTTTTTCCACTGCTACCCATTGCGGGTCCCCATAAATTACCATGTCATCGACCTGTAATTCATGCCACTCTGACCCCCGCCCCAGATCTCGCGAAACCACGCTCCGACTCTGTCAGGCCACGCCCCCTCCCACTCCGCAGCCAACGGGGATTGAAAAAATGAAGGTAAAAATCAACTTCTGTCAGTTGCAGGGGTGGGAGGGAGGTTGGATTTCTTTCTGCAACAACATACAGAAACATTAAATGAAATAGATTTAATATACCTGTGCAAAGCAATGTTTTCTTCCACTGTTACCCATGGCGTGTCCTCATAAATTACCATGGCATCGACCTGTAATTCTGCCCACCATCAAAAGAAGGACTTAAAACCCTGCCCCAGGTCTTGCAACGTCACGCCCCCGACTCAGTCAGGCCATGACCCCTCCCACTCCGCAGCCAATGGAGATTGAACAATTGAAGGTAAAAATCAACATCTGTCAGCTGCAGGGATGGGAGGGAGGATCACTTTCTCTCTGCAACGACACACAGAAACATTAAATGAAATAGATTAAATATACCCGCGCAAAGCAATGTTTTCTTCCACTGCTACCCATTGTGTTTCCTCAAATTACCATGGCATTAACCTATAATTCAGGCCACCCTGAAATGAAGGACTTAACCCCCCCCGTGTCCCATTAAACCACGCCCCCTCCCACTCCGCAGCCAATAGGGATTGAAAAAATGAAGGTAAAAATCAATTTCTGTCAGCTGCATTGACTTTCTCTCTGCAACGACACACAGAAACATTAAATAAATAGATGAAATATACCGGGTCTTTCTGCTAGTATATATATATATATATATATATATATATATATATATAAACATGCATCTCCAAGAGACTGTGCATATTAGTAATTGACATACTCTAAGGATTCATTCTATCTAAAGGGGGTCAGTGTGTTAAATTGGTAGATTCTGAACATTTCCCTTCGGCATAATGCCTGATAAGAATAGGTGATCCAGTCGATAGGGGTTACTTTTAGAGTCGCAGGGTTTCCTTCGTGATAAATAGCAAAATGTCTCGAGACACTATGGGTGCCGACTCTTCTTGTTATATTCGACCTGTGTTCGTTCATACGTTCACGTAAAGCTTGGGTTGTACGCCCCACATAGTACAAGTTGCACAGGCATTGGAGTAGATATATTACGTTAGAGGGGCCAAAATGCATATTGTGTTTCAGTGGAATGGGGTCTTTCACTGCTGGTATTTTGATCTCCTGTAGTCCGTTAGAGATCATTTCACAACATTTGCACCTTTTAACGTTACATTTAAAGGAGCCTATAGTCTTAGAACTTGCCTTTATCAGTGGTTTATCCTGTTTCTCGTGAAATATCTTTGGACAGGAGGGTGCTAACAGGTTTTTTAAGGTTTGTGCTTGTCTAAATGTTAACCTTGAAAGCGTGGGAATACTCTCACCTACAGTATTATTGGGTCTCTTTTCAAAATAGCCCAATGTTTCATTAAAATATTTTTAAAGTCCTTATGTTTAGTGTTATATCGTGTAATAAGATTTAAAGGTGGTGGTTTAGAGTCTATTCGTTTGATTTTATCCTTTAAACTCTCTTTTTGTGTCTCGGAGGAAATTCTTCTTACTGATTCTTTAATTCGTTTCTTAGGGTACCCCTTTTCCTTAAATCTTTTACTGATTGTATCTATCTGGCTACGCATAACTTTGTCGTCAGAGCAATTTCTCCTCATCCGCTTCATCTGACTAAATGGGATGTTATTTTTCCATCTATAATGGTGGCAGCCTTTAAAATCAAGAAAGCTATTTGTATCCACCTTTTTAAAATTTTTAGAGCGTTTTAGAACGATGGCTAAAAATTAGTGATGAATGCTCTAGAAATCTTATATCAACATTAATCACTAAACGTAAAATGATAAGCTCAGGTCTGGTAATAAAACTAAAAACTTTCCTGCACCTGAGAAATGCCAACCCAGAAGGAAAATACACTTCTTTAGCCCTTAAAAGAGAATCATTAAGAACATTTGAATATAACGAAGTTAGTAATAAATATAACATACTCCGGAGGGATCTTCTTGATTATAGAAACAAACAAGTAAGAGTATGGGAACACAACCGCCATAGGATACAACAATCAAACAAAAATACAAACACTTGGCTACAGGCAAATATGACCAAGAACAGAGAGACATCAGATATATGCTCATCCAGAAACCCTGACTCCTCTGATCCATCCACATATACTTACTCCGATATTGTTAAAATACCACAGAAGGGGAAAATAGTATACAACAGTAAGATCAGTAGAAGAAACAAAGAATCTTTGGGTTATAATAACCACTCCAATAATATAGAAGGACAGCTATTTGTAAAAAACAGAAACAAACTTGAACATAGAACAAGTACAATCACAATAGGAAAGCATATAACATCCAAATCTCGTAGCATGTTTAATCATTCAGAAACTCCCATATCAGCCCTCTCTCAAACACCATCCATACAAATCAAGAAGACTAATATCACTGTAACCAATGAAACCCAAATGCAAAATAGTGCTTCAACAGACAGTAACATTAACACATTGGATATTAATAATAGGATTACGAATAAAAGAGGCCAGACCTATTCTGAAAAAGATACCCGTAACATGAAAAATACTATATCATTCCCCACTGCAGATAAAACTATCATGCTATTAGGGAAGAAAGGATCCAGCCAGGTACTAGAACCAATAGAGTTAGAACACAAAAACTCTCCCACCAACTCATCTTTGTCTGAAGACTAACTAAAAGATATATCTACCTATTCTTTATCTTCCACAAATTCAGAACCATTTTTAGCCCTTCCACATAATTTCACTGACAGCCCTTTTTTAGACAGTATATCCCCCTCACCACGACCACCCGATCGAACCTCAACTCTGCCCATCAGGAAAATATTAAGCAGCACTTTAACCTTGAGCCCCCTCATTCAACAGACAAACCTTCCATAACCAATCACTCCGACAACCACCCGATCCCTAAAAATTACTCACTTCTACACTCCAATTTCTTCCTTAAAAAAGAAAAGACCAAACACAGACCTAGAGGGTGCAGAGGGGGAAGAAGAAATAGAACCATTGAACATAAAAACTAAAACCAAAACATTGAGCAAACAAAAAAGAGATGGACAAAGATATGGAGATAGAAAGTAGTATATTTAATATATCCAAACACAAATTGACATTTCATGAAATCAAACTCCTTAAAAAAAAGGCTATCATTCTGTCCGTCCAATAACCCGGATCTTTTTGAATTGTTTATAGACCTTAACCAATTCATAAGGAAATTAACCCTTTACCGACACTTCAGGTTTAAAGAATTACAACAACCAGAACCACATCCCAAACAAATAGAGAATACCTTTCCACTTATAGAAAAGGAACCCAGTATATCTGCTCTGATTAATTCAAAACCACCTTTAATGATCCAATCCACTGCTAAGATCAAATCTACTTTTTATCCAGTTGTTTACGGAATACAAAAAATAATTATTACACCTTATAGATGAGGGTTTCACCATGGACATAATAAATAAAGAGGAGAAAACTAGAGATGAGCGAGCACTAAAATGCTCGGGTGCTCGTTATTCAAGCCAAATTTTTCCTGATGCTCAGGTGCTCGTTTCGAATAACGAACCCCATTAAAGTCAATGGGAGACTCGAGCATTTTTTGCAGGGGACCAGAGCTCTGCATAGGGAAAGTTGCGCGAAAACCTGGAAACCTCAGAAAATGATGGAAACACCACGGAAATGGACAGGAAACAGCAGGGGCAGCCTGCATGGATGCCTCTGAGGCTGCCTAATCGTACCATTATGCCAAATTCTGGGCAACAGCCTGGTGGTGAAACTCAAGGCAATTGTGCTGACCCAGACCAAGATGGGCAAGGCACATGCCCATCACATGTTAGTAAAGCACCCAACTACGTGCAACGAAGGTCCATCACCGCCTGTGGGTGACACCACTTCCCATGCTGGCACTGCTGTCCTATCCTCCGCCCCACGACGCAGGCATAAGCCTGACACAGCGTGGTGACAGCGTGGTGACACCAACAAGTGACCAAGTTAGATTGAGGTAGCAGGTGAACCACCCAAAAATTTACCCTGACACAGCATGGCTGTGAACCCAGAGTGACCAAGTGAGACTGAGGTAGCAGGTGAAGCACTTAAAATTTTACCCTGACACGGAATGGCGGTGAACATCAGACGTCAGGGAGAGTGTTAGGGCCTGAATTTAGATGTTGGTTAGGCAGGAATCACCCACAAAGAACCCAACAGCCCTTCTAAGGGCTACGAGCACCTTTTTTTTTTTTTTTGGCTCCTCCTGGCTGCTGCATGAGATTAGGGATAGAGCTGCTGTCTGTCAGGTAGAGTTCTAGGGCCTCAATTTAGATGTTGGTTAGGCAGGAATCACCCACAAAGAACCCAACAGCCCTTCTAAGGGCACCTTTTTTTTTGGTCTCCTCCTGGCTGCTGGCTGGAACTTGTAGTGCAGCTAGCGCCATCTTGGCTGCACACTGTTAGGGCGTGAAAATAGAATGTGGTTAGGCAGGAATCATCCACAAAGAACCCAACGGTCCTTCTAAGGGCTACAACAACCTTTTTTTTGGCCTCCTCCTGGCTGCGACTTGTAGTGCAGCTACCGCCATCTTGGCTACACACTGTTAGGGCCTCAATTTAGATTTTGGTTAGGCAGGAATCACCCACAAAGAACCCAACGGTCCTTCTAAGGGCTACAACAACCTTTTTTTTTGGTCTCCTCTCGGCTGCTGGCTGGGACTTGAAGTGCAGCTACCGCCATCTTGGCTGCACGCTGTGCACAGTGACTGGTGGTAGAAGGGACAGCACGTGGTCCACACAGACCCAAAAGAAATTGCCCAAAGTCCTCTCAGTACTCATTTTTGCTGCTGCTGCTGTACCTTGGCTTGCTGGGATCTGTAGTGCAGTCTAGGGAATACGATTTTTCTATCATTTCCATACACTACAGTCAAGTGAACAATTATGTAGTGTACTGTACAGTAGCATCAGTGTAGGGAATACGTTTTTTCTCAGTTATATGTACTCCAGTCCAGTGAACAATTATGTAGTGTACTGTACAGTAGCGTCAGTCTAGCGAATACATTTTTTCTCTCAGTTATATATCCTACAGTCCAGTGAACAATTATTTAGTGTGCTGTACAGTAGCGTCAGTCTAGGGAATATGTTTTTTCTCTCAGTTATATATCCTACAGTCCAGTGAACAATTATTTAGTGTGCTGTACAGTAGCGTCAGTCTAGGGAATACGTTTTTTCTCTCAGTTATATATCCTACAGTGCAGTGAACAATTATTTAGTGTGCTGTAGAATAGCGTCAGTCTAGGGAATACATTTTTTCTCAGTTATATGTACTACAGTCCAGTGAAAAATGGAGTGGTTTGCGGTAAAATAGCCGCCATTTAAAGACTACGTTTTTTCTCAGTTATATGTACTACAGTCCAGTGAAAAATGGAGTGATTTGCGGTAAATTAGCCGCAGTCTAAAAATTCCTTTTTTTTCTCTCAGTTATATATACTACAGTGCAGTGAACAATTCTGTCGTGTGCAGTATAGTAGCCACACTCTAGTGTTGACACCAACAAGTGACCAAGTTAGTTGAGGTAGCAGGTGAAGCACATACAATTTTACCCTGACTCAGCATGGCGGTGAACCCAGAGTGACCAAGTGAGACTGAGGTAGCAGGTGAACCATATAAAATTTTACCCTGACACAGCATGGCGGTGAACCAAGAGTGACCAAGTTAGACAGATGTAGCAGGTGAAGCACATAAAATTTTACCCTGACACAGCATGGCGGTGAACCCAGAGTGACCAAGTGAGACTGAGGTAGCAGGTGAACCACCCAAAAATTAACCCTGACACAGCATGGCGGTGACACCACCAATGCCTTGGTCAGACTGAGATTGCAGTTAAATGGCTGTAGGTGAGCCTCCCAAAAAATTGTTTTAAAGTGTTTGACGTTGACTCTCCTAAAAAATTGTTTTTGAGTGTCTGTAGTTGACCCTCCTAAAAAATTGTTTTTGAGTGTCTGTAGTTGACGCTCGTAAAAAAAATGATTGGAGAGAGGCCCTGTAGGTGGCCCTCTATAAACATTGTTTGAAAATAGAGCCAGCAGGCCCTCTGAAAAATTGCCTGTTGGCTCAGTGTTTGTGTACGAAGAGAAGGAAGAGGAGGAGGAGAGGAGAGGAATCGGATACATAAAGAATGTTCATGTTGAGCTGCTTTCCCCCGGTGGAGATTTGAATTCCGGTGAAATCCAGGCTTTATTCATTTTAATAAGCGTCAGCCTGTCAGCACTGTCTGTTGACAGGCGTGTACGCTTATCAGTGATGATGCCACCAGCTGCACTGAAGACCCGCTCTGACAACACGCTAGCGGCAGGGCAGGCCAGCACCTCCAAGGCGTACAGCGCCAGTTCGGGCCACGTGTCCAGCTTTGCAACCCAGTAGTTGTATGGAGCAGAGTGATCACGCAGGACGCTGGTATGGTCAGCTATGTACTCCCTCACCATCTTTTTGAGCAGCTCCCCCCTACTCTGCCTAGACTGGGGATGGGTGACATAGTCTTGCTGGGTTGGGCTTGTCCAGAACAGTTGCACTGGGCAAAAAAAGAGAGAGCGCACAATAGGGTAGTATGTTCGATTCAATAGTAGACAATTACATTAAATCAAAGAAATGGAGGCTCACCTTTAATGGTTGTGCAAATGATAGGCACGACACTAATGTAGGCTCATAGTAGTTAAAGATCCTAGTGACTGGTTGATGCTGCCATAGGAGAAAAATCCCTGGTGTTCAGGATGCCCAATCCCACAGGGAGAAAAGTATGCAGATTCAGAAGATCCTATTCGGGCGCAAGAAGACCGGACCAGGACGACTCTTGGAGTAATCCAATTTTTATTCCAGACAATATACAACGCGTTTCAGGGTTCTCTGGCCCCCTTCATCAGGTATGAATGCATACAAACACAACAAGCCTTTAAATACGTACAAAAAAAATAGAAAATTCAAAAAAAGCGCCAAAAAGCACATGTTAAGGGCGGGGGCGGTCCTCAAAAAGAGGAAAAAACACACCCTATAGTTTAAGGTAAAAATGACCACAAGAAACATACTAGTACATAAACCTATCCAGGTGGCATAATAGAAGTACCATATATTACTATAAATAATCATAAAATTAATAGTATACGTATATATATTTGCAAAATCGCACTGTGTCACATGACCGCAAGTTAGCGGTCACGTGACCGTTGCCACAGCGACCGAAATAACAGCCGAACCAAGGGGCCGTCCCGGAATCTTCCGGTCATGTGATTATCAGATCCGCGATCAAGGGGGGGGTAGGGGGGTTTCAGCAAAAAGAAAATTACAGTGAGGATGACTAGACAAGACATAAGGGCCTTGGGTATCTTCAATCTCTCTTCGTATGAACTAAACAAGAGTGAGATACGCCTATTAACAAAGGGGCTTTCGTTCTGTCCAACAAGTCAGATCAATGAATTCAACCTATTTCTAGATTTAAATAAATAAATAAAAAAACTGACCATCAAAAGACATTTTAAATTGATGGAGAACAATTCTAAAAAATCATTGCCCTCCACCAGTAGTGCTACACCAACCACCGGGGATATTACAACTATCCCCTCGGGACTTAAGCCTATATCTAAGTTTTATCCCACATATCTTAAGGGAAACTTCATTGACACTTTCTATACAGTGGTCGCGGACGAATTTAGACAAATTAACAAACTAAATAAGAATGAGCAAAACCTTATACGGACAGAGAAACAGGCTTTGAACAGATTAAAATCTAATAGGGAAATTGTGATCAGAAATGCAGACAAGGGTGGGGGTATTGTGATACAGGATAGAGAGGACTATATCAGAGAGGCTCTCAGAATCCTATCGGATACTGAATATTACAAGCAGCTTCAGACTGATCCCTCTGAACTAAATAGAAAAGAGTTCTCCCAACTCCTGAAATCAGGCGAGGTCTTTTTAGATAAAAAAGAGAGAGAGTACTTAGAAGTTGCTGATTCAGAACTAGCACTATTTTATCATCTGCCCAACATCCATAAAAACACAGAAAACCCCCCGGGGAGACCTATTATTTCAGGGGTTCATTCCCTAACACGGAATCTTTCACACTATATAGACACCTTTCTACAAAAATATGTGTTAGGTTTGGATTCCTATTTGAAAGATTCCACCGCATTAATTTTGGAATTACAAAAGATGAAATGGGAGGATAACTATTTTTTTCTCACTCTAGATATTTCAGCACTCTATTCGAATATATCTCATGATCTCGGCATCAAATGTGTAACGGAATATCTTGTTCAGGATCACATAATGCCCCTAGACCAAAGGGAATTTATCATCAATAGTATAAGATTTATCCTAACACATAATGTCTTTAAATTTCAAGAACAGATATACCAACAAATGAGGGGTACTGCAATGGGGACGCATTTCACACCAAGTTTTGCGAACCTCTTTATGGGCTCATTTGAGAAAGTTCACATTTATGATACTCATTTTTGGACGGACAATATAAGATTCTACAAAAGATATATTGATGACCTAATATTTGTATAGAAAGGTGATGAGAGCTCAATCGATTGGTTTCTGGAACATCTAAATAAGAACGAGTGGGGTCTGAATGTTTCAGGCATCCACGACAGGCGTAAAGTGGAGTATCTAGATCTGGAAATATTCGTAGACGGTACGGAGATCTGTACCTGTACATATTTTAAAACTGTTGACAGTAACAGCTATCTTGATTACCAGAGTGTCCACTACAGGAAATGGAAACAAAACATTCCCTATAGCCAATTTAAGAGGGTTCGAAAAAACTGTACTAGAATGGAAGACTTTGAGGAGCAGAGCAAAAGCATTTCCGCGAGATTCCTAGATAAGGGCTATCCAAAAGAATTAATTTCAGGAGCTTTGAAAAAAGTGTACACCCTCTAACAAGTTGATTGCCTGTCTTCTGGCTGAGATAAATCTAAAGTTAATCAGGATACCTATGCATGTAGTTTTGTCACCACTTATAATCAAAATTACAGCAATATCAGGTTGATCTTGACCAAACATTGGTACATTCTAAAGAAAGACCCTGTCCTAACGAGCATTATTCCAGAAAAACCATTGCTCACATACAGACGAGCTACCGCACTTAAAAATACTCTGGCCCCTAGTAAACTTAAAGAACCAGTGGAATCAACG
Source organism: Rhinella marina (assembly GCA_900303285.1). NCBI lineage: Eukaryota > Metazoa > Chordata > Amphibia > Anura > Bufonidae > Rhinella > Rhinella marina. The sequence continues at coordinate 13,845 of ONZH01012246.1, forward strand.
AGAAGAGGAGGGGACACGGGGGCTAGACACATGGGCAGCTATAAATGTGGACAACCAAAATGCCTCTGTTGTAAGTCCATCTGCCAAAGAATTTCCTTCATGAACCATAAGAAGGATGAAACTTTAATTATAAATGAAACATTGAATTGTAAATCTACACACGTGATTTATCTCCTCGAGTGCCCGTGCAAATTACAATACGTTGGTCGCACTATTCAAACACTCAGAAATAGGTTGAATAAGCATAGGTCTAATGTAAAGAAAAAATTTCTCAATCATAGTGTATCCAGACAAGCCGCTGAAGTCCATGATGGCTCCTTTGTAGGTTTCAGTGTCACACCGATTGAACAAATATCGCTATATGAGCGTAAGAATTCCAGTTTCATTAAGAGACGAGAAATGTACTGGATTTTTAAATTAAATACCCTCAAACCCTTCGGTCTTAATGAGGCGTTTGAGGTCAATCTGTAAACATTAGATTTTATTTCAGATTTTATTTTATATGTATATTTATTTACCAATAGTCTTCTCACCATTAGACTTTTTATTTATCAATTGACCATAATAGTATGGTTTTATGATAGGATTTGTATCTATCTATACATTACTTGACATAATTTTTCCTTTATATATATTTTCATTATTTTTTTATATTTTTAGGCTAATATATATATATATATATTCTGCATATTATAATGACCTTTCTGTAGATGGAACCCCCTCTGCAGAGATTGTAGCGTTTTTAAGCATCTGAGTACGATCCAGGCCGTGGGGAACTTGACTATAGATCACGTGGTCGCGATACTGCGATCGCGTGACCGGAAGATCTGAAGGCATTTTCGGCTCTCCACTGGCGTCTCGGTCTCCTTGACGACGGTCACGTGATCGTGGATCTGACGATCACGTGACCGGAAGATTCCGGGACGGCCCCTTGGTTCGGCTGTTATTTTGGTTGCTGTGGCAACGGTCACGTGACCGCTAACTTGCGGTCACGTGACACAGTGCGATTTTGCAAATATATATACGTATACTATTAATTTTATGATTATTTATAGTAATATATGGTACTTCTATTATGCCACCTGGATAGATTTATGTACTAGTATGTTTCTTGTGGTCATTTTTACCTTAAACTATAGGGGGTGTTTTTTCCTCTTTTTGAGGACCGCCCCCCTCGCTCTTTTTGAAGTCTGCCATGTGCGCAAGAGTCCCAACACGCAAGAATTCCCTTTCCTCAGTAGGCTGACTCTCCATTTCCTCCTCCTCCTCCAACTCCTCCTCTTCAGCCCATACACGCTCAACAGAAGGAATGAGCATAGGTACCCTCTTCAGTCTTGCCAACAGTCTCCTCCTCTTCCTCCTCCTCCTCCAATACGCGCTGAGAAACAGACCTGAGGGTGCTCTGGCTATCAAGCAACGTATCTTCTTCCCCCATCTCCTGTGACAAGCGCAAAGCCTCTGACTTCATGCTGAGCAGTGACTTTTTCAGCAGACAAAGCAGCGGGATGGTGATGCTGATAATGGCGGCATCGCCGCTGACCATCTGCGTTGACTCATCAAAGTGGCTTAACACCTGACAGATATCAGACATCCACGTCCACTCCTCATTGTAGACTTGAGGAAGCTGACTAACCTGACTACAAGTTCTCGTGGAAGTTGTCATCTGGCAGTCTACAATGGCTCTGCGGTGATGGTAAACCCTGGCTAACATGTGTAATGTAGAATTCCATTGTGTGGGCATGTCGCACAACAGTCGGTGAGCTGGCAGTTGTAAGCGCCGTTGCACTGCCCTGAGGGTGGCAACATCTGTGGTTGACTTACGGAAATGTGCACAGATGCGTCGCACCTTGGTAAGCAAATGAGACAAATTGGGGTAGGTCTTGAGAAACCGCTGAACCACAAGATTGAACACGTGGGCCAGGCATGGCACATGTGTGAGCCTGCCAAGATGCAGAGCCGCCACCAGGTTACGCCCGTTGTCACACACAACCATGCCTGGTTTAAGGGTTCAGCGGCACCAACCAAAGATCGGTCTGCGCCGTGATGCCCTATAACAGCTCTTAGGCGGTGTGCCTCTTGTCATCTAAGCTCATCAGTTTCAGCACCACAGCTGCGCCTGGAGCTACCGACTGAAGGCGCTGTGCTCACGGATGGTAATTGAGAGGAGGAGGAGGGGTTGGAGGAAGAGGCATAATAAGCCTGAGAAACTGTGACCGAGGCAGGCCCCGCAATCCTCGGTGTGGGCAGTACATGAGCGGCCCCAGGGTCAGACTCGGTCCCAACCTCCACCAAGTTAACCCAATGTACCGTCAGTGAGATATAGTGTCCCTGCCCGCCAGCACTTGTCCACGTGTCCATGGTTAGGTGGACCTTCTCAGTAACCGCGTTGGTCAGGGCACGGATGATGTTCTCTGACACGTGCTGGTGTAGGGCTGAGACGGCACATCGGGAAAAATAGTGGCGGCTGGGGACCAAGTACCGAGGGACAGCCACCGCCATCAGGTTGCAGAAAGCCTCAGTCTCTACTAGTCTATTGGGCAGCATCTCCATGCTCAACAATTTGGAGATGTGGACGTTTTACTGCTTGTGCATGTCGGTGGCTGGAATTGTATTTGCGCTTGCACTCAAATGTCTGCTGCAAAGACAGCTGAATGCTGCGCTGGGACACATTGGTGAAGGTTGTTGGGGATCGAGGAGGTGAAGGGGTGGTTGTAGGGTGGCAGGCACTCGTACCGGAGTCCTGGGCGGGGGGTTGACTCGCCGAGCCAGCATGTGACACAGGGGAAGGGGCAATGGTGTGACCCGCAGGAGGTGAACGGCCTTGGTTCCACTGAGTCGGGTGTTTAGCACTCATATGCCTGCGCAAAATTGGTAGTGGTTAGGCTGGTAGTGGTGGCTCCCCTGCTGATCCTGGTGTGGCACAGGTTGCACACCACAGTCCGTCGGTCATCCTCACTTTCTTTAAAAAACCTCCAGACTTGCGAACATCTAGGCCTCGGCACGGCAGCTTGACTCTGTGAAACAGTTGCTGATCTACCTGCTCTGGCCCTGCTTCTCCCTCTGGCCACTCCACTACCTCTTCCAACCTGTTCTGGTGCTGCACTTGCCTTTCCCTCAGAAGCACTGTCTTGAGTTGGATTACCAACCCAGCTCGGGTCAGTCACCTCATCATCCACCAGCTCTTCCTCCGATTCCTCACTCTGCTCCCCCCTCGGACTTACTGCCCTGACAACAACGTCACTGTCTGACAACCGTGTCTCATCATCATCATCATCATCCGACACCTCTTCACGCACTACTTGCACTAAGTCCACACTCTCATCACCCACAGACTGTGAAAGTTCTAAATTTTGGGCATCGGGACAGAGCAACTGCTCAGGTTGCTGTTGAGCAGTGGTTTGTGTCTCTGGGTAGGGTCCTGAAAAGAGTTCCTGTGAGTATGCCAGATCTGAATCCATACTTTCCGTGGGGGGGGGGCAGGCTGGGGGGAAGGAGGTTGAGCTGGAGGAGCCAGAGGTCTACTCCCTTGGCTAGCGTGGGTGGACTGCGTGGAAGACTGGGTGGTAGATAAATTACTGGACGCATTGTCCGCCATCCACGCCATCACCTGTTCGCACTGTTGTGGTTTCAATAGTGGTGTACCACGTGAACCATTAAGTTGCGAGATGAAGCTAGGGAGAGAAACTCTGCGGCGTTCCACTGCTCCCTCATCAACATGTACTGTGTCACCCTGCCGGGGACCATGGCCTCTCCCCTCTACACTACTTGAACGCCCACGTCCACGCCCTCGTCATCGACTCTTAGCCCTTGGGTTCAACATTTTGTATGTTCACTGCGCTGTATGATATATAACTGAGAGGAAAAACATATATTTTTTCTATACTCCGGCTAGTGTGCAGCACACGACAGAATTTTGCACTGCACTGTATAATATATAACTGAGAGAAAAAAGGTATGTTTTCTACACTCCGGCTAGTGTGCAGCACACGACACAATTTCGCACTGCACTTTAGTATATATGACTGAGAGGAAAAACGTATATTTTCTACACTCCGGCTAATGTGCAGCACATGACAGAATTTTGCACTGCACTGTATAATACAGTGCCTACAAGTAGTATTCAACCCCCTGCAGATTTAGCTGGTTTGATAAGATGCAAATAGGTTAGAGCCTTCAAACTTCAAACAAGAGCAGGATTTATTAACAGATGCATAAATCTTACAAACCAAAAAGTTATGTTGCTCAGTTAAATTTTAATAAATTTTAAACATAAAAGTGTGGGTCAATTATTATTCAACCCCTAGGTTTAATATTTTGTGGAATAACCCTTGTTTGCAATTACAGCTAATAATCGTCTTTTATAAGACCTGATCAGGCCGGCACAGGTCTCTGGAGTTATCTTGGCCCACTCCTCCATGCAGATCTTCTCCAAGTTATCTAGGTTCTTTGGGTGTCTCATGTGGACTTTAATCTTGAGCTCCTTCCACAAGTTTTCAATTGGGTTAAGGTCAGGAGACTGACTAGGCCACTGCAACACCTTGATTTTTTCCCTCTTGAACCAGGCCTTGGTTTTCTTGGCTGTGTGCTTTGGGTCGTTGTCTTGTTGGAAGATGAAATGACGACCCATCTTAAGATCCTTGATGGAGGAGCGGAGGTTCTTGGCCAAAATCTCCAGGTAGGCCGTGCTATCCATCTTCCCATGGATGCGGACCAGATGGCCAGGCCCCTTGGCTGAGAAGCAGCCCCACAGCATGATGCTGCCACCACCATGCTTGACTGTAGGGATGGTATTCTTGGGGTCGTATGCAGTGCCATCCAGTCTCCAAACGTCACGTGTGTGGTTGGCACCAAAGATCTCGATCTCATCAGACCAGAGAACCTTGAACCAGTCTGTCTCAGAGTCCTCCAAGTGATCATGAGCAAACTGTAAACGAGCCTTGACATGACGCTTTGAAAGTAAAGGTACCTTACGGGCTCGTCTGGAACGGAGACCATTGCGGTGGAGTACGTTACTTATGGTATTGACTGAAACCAATGTCCCCACTGCCATGAGATCTTCCCGGAGCTCCTTCCTTGTTGTCCTCGGGTTAGCCTTGACTCTTCAGACAAGCTTGGCCTCGGCACGGGAGGAAACTTTCAAAGGCTGTCCAGGCCGTGGAAGGCTAACAGTAGTTCCATAAGCCTTCCACTTCTGGATGATGCTCCCAACAGTGAAGACAGGTAGACCCAACTCCTTGGAAAGGGTTTTGTACCCCTTGCCAGCCTTGTGACCCTCCACGATCTTGTCTCTGATGGCCTTGGAATGCTCCTTTGTCTTTCCCATGTTGACCATGTATGAGTGCTGTTCACAAGTTTGGGGAGGGTCTTAAATAGTCAGAAAAGGCTGGAAAAACATGTGAAGCTCATTGTTCTTTGTGCCTGAACTACTTCTTAATACTTTAGGGGAACAAAACAGAATTCTGGTGGTTTGAGGGGTTGAATAATAATTGACCCACACTTTTATGTTTAAAATTTATTAAAATTTAACTGAGCAACATAACTTTTTGGTTTGTAAGATTTATGCATCTGTTAATAAATCCTGCTCTTGTTTGAAGTTTGAAGGCTCTAACTTATTTGCATCTTATCAAACCAGCTAAATCTGCAGGGGGTTGAATACTACTTGTAGGCACTGTATATAACTGAGAGGAAAAACGCATATTTTCTACACTCCGGCTAGTTTGCAGCACACAACAGAATTTTGCACTGCACTGTATAATGTATAACTGAGACGAAAAACGTATATTTTCTACACTCCGGCTAGTGTGCAGCACACAACAGAATTTTTCACTGCACTGTATAATATATAACTAAGAGGAAAAACGTATATTTTCTACACTCCGGCTAGTGTGCAGCACACGACACAATTTCGCACTGCACTGTATAATATATAACTGAGAGGAAAAATGTATATTTTCTACACTCCGGCTAGTGTGCAGCACACGACAGAATTTTGCACTACACTGTATAATATATAACTGAGAGGAAAAACGTATATTTTCTACACTCCGGCTAGTTTGCAGCATACTACACAATTTCGCAATGCATTGTAGTATATATGACTGAGAGGAAAAACGTATATTTTCTATACTCCGGCTAGTGTGCAGCACACGACAGAATTTTGCACTGCACTGTATAATATATAACTGAGAGGAAAAACTTATATTTTCTACACTCCGGCTAGTGTGCAGCACATGACACAATTTTGCACTGCACTGTAGTATATATGGCTGAGAGGAAAAACGTAGTCTTTAGACAGCGGCTATTGCACCGCAAACCACTCAACTTTTCACTGCACTGTAGGATATATAAAAAACGTATTTCCTAGATTGACGCTACTGTACAGTACACTACATAATTGTTCACTGGACTGTAGTGTATAGAAATGAGAGAAAAACGTATTCCCTAGACTGACGCTACTGTACAGTACACTACATAATTGTTCACTGGACTGTAGTGTATAGAAATGAGAGAAAAACGTATTCCCTAGACTGACGCTACTGTACAGTACACTACATAATTGTTCACTGGACTGTAGTGTATAGAAATGAGAGAAAAACGTATTCCCTAGACTGACTCTACTGTACAGTACACTACATAATTGTTCACTGGACTGTAGTGTATAGAAATGAGAGAAAAACGTATTCCCTAGACTGACTCTACTGTACAGTACACTACATAATTGTTCACTGGACTGTAGTGTATAGAAATGAGAGAAAAACGTATTCCCTAGACTGATGCTACTGTACAGTACACTACATTATTGTTCACTGGACTGTAGTGTATAGAAATGAGAGCAGCGCGGGACCAGATTCTTATATTCCCAGGTCATCTGATCTGGCCAGTCAATCCCTGCTATCGACTTGTAGGGGCCCCACGTGATTCTAGGAGGTACCAAAGACTCTCCTGCATGTTGATTGGCTGAGAAAAGGTGCCTAACATGCCGGAAGAGGAAGATGCCATTTCCTCGAGGATCGCGATATGCTCGTCCGAGTAGCGAGCATATGCGAATACCCTAATGCTTGAACGAGCATCAAGCTCGGATGAGCATGTTCGCTCATGTCTAGAGAAAACATTTCTGAAAACATTACACCCAACTACCGCTAGATTCTACTTCCTACTAAAGATACATAAGTTGGTCACAAAGCCACCAGGAAGACCGATCATATCGGGTATCGGTTCTTTAACATTCAACCTTTCTGAATATGTGGATGGGATCCTTCAGAGATATGTGGTATCTGAGGTATTACCCTCATACCTTAGGGATACTGCACATCTAATTAATTCATTAGAATCATTTCAATGGGAGGACTCCTATAGGTGTGCAACACTAGATGTTGCCTCGCTCTACAGTAATATTACACATGAATTTGGATTATCAGCAATAGATGAAATCCTGGAGAATGACCCCGCTATGCCCCCGACCCAAAGAACCTTCATATTAAAAGCTGTAGAGTTTATACTCAAACATAACTATTTTACGTTTAATGACAAGATTTATTTACAGAAAAGGGGAACAGCGATGGGAACTAAATTTGCGCCATCCTACGCTAACCTATTTATGGGGGTCTTTGAGAGGAAGATGGGTTTATTAAAACACCCGAACATCAAATTTTATAAGCGATTCATAGACGATCTTATTCTGATTTGAGATGGGGCAGCTGAAAATCTACAAACATTTGTAACAATGATAAATACAAACAAGTGGAATATATCATTAACTCTCGAACAAAACAATAGTGAAGCTATTTTTTTAGACCTCCACCTAACGGTCATAAACAACCAGATTTCCACTAAAACGCATTTTAAAAAGGTAGATACAAATAGCTTTCTTGATTATAAAAGCTGCCACTATTATAGATGGAAAAATAACATCCCATTTAGTCAGATGAAGCGGATGAGGAGAAATTGCTCTGACGACAAAGTTATGCGTAATCAGATAGATACAATCAGTGAAAGATTTAAGGAAAAGGGGTACCCCAAGAAACTAATTGAAGAATCAGTAAGAAGAATTTCCTCCGAGACACAAAGAGAGTTTGAAGGATAAAATCAAACGAATAGACTCTAAACCACCACCTTTAAATCTTATTACACGATATAACACTAAACATAAGGACATTAAAAATATTTTAATGAAACATTGGGCGATTTTGAAAAGAGACCCAATAATAGGTGAGAGTATTCCCACACTTTCAAGGTTAACATTTAGACGAGCACAAACCTTAAAAAACCTGTTAACACCCTCCTGTCCAAAGATATTTCACGAGAAACAGGATAAACCACAGATAAAGGCAAGTTGTAAGACTATAGGCTCCTTTAAATGTAAAGTTAAAAGGTGCAAATGTTGTGAAATAACAGAATACAGGACATCAAAATACCAGCAGTGAAAGACCTCATGCCACTAAAACATAATATGCATTGTGGCACCTCGAACGTAATATATCTACTCCAATGCCCGTGCAACTTGTACTATATGGGGCGTACAACCCAAGCTTTACGTGAACGTATGAACAAACACAGATCGAATATAACAAGAAGAGTCGGGACCCATAGTGTCTCGAGACATTTTGCTATTTATCACGAAGGAAACCCTGCGACTCTGAAAGTAACCCCTATCGACTGGATACCCTATTCCTATCAGTGATTATGCCGAAGGGAAATGTTCAGAATCTACCAATTTAACACACTGAACTTTTTTTATCATTACATACCTATCTTTTAAATAAAATTTTATTTACATCCATACAGGCATATTTTTATCCATAATATTACAGTACCTTGCAATATGTTCATTATCATTATTGGTATTATATATTTTTATTCACATACTAATATGACATATACACATCTAATTTATCCAATTATTTATTCATTCATTTATTTATTTACCCCCCTATTAATTCATTTTTTATTTATGAAACTAATTGATTATATTTGGAATAGATTGATATGCTTATTTATTATATTTATCAGTAGTTCATCAGGTTAATATGTGTTAAAACTCTGAACTTCGTTATAATTTAGTTCCTTCGAGCGTTCCACCTTGGATTTCCTTTCTAGAGCTTGACGCGCTCCTATGTGGAACACATGAAACCGGAACTATGCGTTCCAACTTGTTAGTCACGCGAAATCTGGCTTCCGCTCCTCTCCCTCGTGTACCATATAGCGCACAGCCCAATCCGCCCCTCCTTCTCATGCGCCGCATTGAGCGCTCCCTCCGGGTGAGTAGGACAACAGTCCACCCTGGAAACTAATACCTGCGTTTCACTGTGAAACGCAAAACAGTCAAAGCCTCATTTCCGGATTTTCCTCCCGCCATGGAACGCCTCCACGTGGACTCCATTGTGACTTGTACACAATATAAAACCAAGTGCAATTTTATACTTGATGTTTGTTACCACATATTTGCTCCTGAAGAAGGTGGAAGCAAAAAGCCCCCGAAACGTGTTGAGCTTATTTTGGATGAAATTTGCCAACATCAGCCTGTTATCGATGTTACTGATCTACACGTGCCTGTGATGAAAATGCTTCAATAAAGAGATTGATAAGAAGCGCTGGATTGCGTGGCCATCAATCTTCTAGCATCTTATATGCGATCCTGGCCGGGAGGAACGGTCTAAGGTGTTTTGTGCTTATCCTGTTGACCACCCCCCGAGTGAAGTGAGTTCATCCTATTTTTACTATAATTTTATTATACTTTCACCATTTTATGATATTTAATATATACTAGATCATATTCTTCCTTCATTGCATTTTTATTGGGACCTTCCCTTGTTCCTACCTTATGTACCTATATTGTATCTTACTGGGACAATCCCCTGATCTTATGTTGTGCACAACCTGTCTATCTAAAAAGTGTGTTTATCTCTACCCACAGTACATTAGCGGTCAGTGGCTCTTTTGGGTAAACCCCTTTTTTGTGTGAGACAAGAGAAGGAACACCTTCCCCCCTCTTGATCTCATATTTTTTACTTATTGTGTTTGAGTGCTTGGGCTCACAGCACTTTTACCCAGAGGCTGCCTTCTCCGCTTCTTCTTCTACGGAATTGCAAAACTATTTAATTAAGTAACATCTAGATTGTATCTACTGATATACTCTGCTAACTTACTCCCATCTCCCTTTACCCACCACTATTGGCGCCCATAGTTTTTCACTTTTCCAAGGGTTGTGCGACCTCTGGAGATTTTGATTAACCTCCTCCACTATTTTTTGTTTTTGTTTTGTATAAACCCAAGGAGAAAAAGAACTGGACTGTTGCTCAGTGGTCAAAGGTGTTGTTCTCAGATAAAAGTAAATTTTGCATTTCATTTGGAAATCAAGGTCCCAGAGTCTGGAGGAAGAGTGGAGAGGCACTCAATCCAAGCTGCTTGAGGTCTAGTGTAAAGTTTCCACAATCAGTGGTTTGGGGAGCCATGTCATCATCCGGTGTAGGTCCACTGTGTTTTATCAAGACCAAAGTCACTGCAGCCATCTACCTGGAAATTAGAGCACTTCAAGCTTCAAGCTTTTTGGAGATGGAATTTTTATTTTCCAGCAGGACTTGGCACCTGTCCACACTGTCAAAAGTACCACTACCTCTTTAATAACCACAGTATTACTGTGCTTGATTGGCCAGCAAACTCGCCTGACCTTAACCCCATAGAGAATCTATAGGGTATTGTCAAGAGGAAGATGAGATACACCAGACCCAACAATGCAGGCGAGCTGAAGGCTGCTATCAAAGCAACCTGGGCTTCCATAACACCTCTGCATTGCCACAGGCTGATCGTCTCCATGCCATGCCACATTGATGCAGTCATTCATACAAAAGGAGCCCCAACCGAGTGTAGATACTGTACATACTTTTCATTTGGCCAACATTTCTGTGTTTAAAAAAAAATTACAGTTGGTCTAATATAATATTCTAATTTTCTGAGATAATGACTTTTGGGTTTTCCTTGGCTGTAAGCCATAATCATCAACATAAATAAACACTTGAAAAAGTTCACTCTGTTTGTAATGGCTCTATACAATATATGTGTTTCACTTTTTGAATTGAAATACTGAAAAAAAAAAACTTTTTGATGATATTCTAATTTATTGAGATGCACTTGTATTTGCATTTCAGTTTGTTTCAGTTCATTAATGGGGGTGTTCAGGGTATAATTGTCTTAGAAAATGCTTTCAAATAATTAAAAAAAACAACAATACTTGTCTCTTCAATATCTTGCTGATCCTATGGTCCCTGGCAGTCTCTGCATATAGTACTTATATGTAATTGATCAAGTGCCATCAAACCACTGCAGACAATTACTCAGCTCTAACAGACCCCCTGAGGCTAGTGATTAAAAGTATAAATAAACTGTTGAGGACCATCGGATCAGTGGATAAAGAGGTTAGCAATGGTTTTTATTTTTTCTTAGTTATGTTTCATACCCAGGAAAATCGGTCAGTATGACAGGCAGGTGAAAGGCGTCACTATTAGGTTTAGATCACACATCACCTATTTGGTCAGTTGCAGGTCAAAAACACAGAACAGGTGCAAATCTTTTCATGATACCTTATCTGAGAGTAGGGTTGGTTCCTGATTTTGGATCACCATACAGTAACTGCTGGAATTAAGTGACCAAATAACTGAAGTGTGAACTCAGCCCTACAGGTCAATGTTAATGTCAGGTATAATGTACTTAACCGAGCAGTGTCCCAAGATTCTATTACAGAATGAAAGAGTTGTCTCATTTTACACTGTCTGCTGATTCCGCACAGATTGCTAGAAAACCTGTTCTGACAGAGTGGGGAGGGTATCCACAACATCCACAACGGCAGCATCTACACAAAAGCAAATTTATTCTTCAAAAAGTCATCAGAACATGTGCAAGAGTGGGGAGGGTATCCACAACATCCACAACGGCAGCATCTACACAAAAGCAAATTTATTCTTCAAAAAGTCATCAGAACATGTGCAAAAATCGCCAATAAAGAGCAACGTTTCGGTTACATGGTAACCTTTCTCAAGTCTTGGATGGATCTAAGGGTTGAATTGGCTGTTGCATTCCACTAATGGTCTGAAAGGTATCAGGTGCTGCTCTCAGTTATTATTTTTTACAGAGTGGGGAGGGTGTCAGCAGTAAATTTGTGTTGACATCACTGTTTATTTTTCCCTTCTTCTGATCCGTCAGAAGAACAACCCACAAAAAAATGGATCTTGCCTTTTAAGCATCCGCCTTCCCACAGTAAGTATTTGGTCCGTAATTGATCAGTATTGGTAAGACAAAAACAGGAGTGGATCCAAAACAGAGATGACACGTGATATAAATATTTGCTTGTCTTCTGTGTTGTGAAAAAGAAATCTTGCATGCAGGCCTTTAATGGTCTCTATCAGTATTTGGTCAGTTTTTTGCATCAGTATTTGATAAGTCCGAAACAGAGATGACACATGATGGAAATGTTTGTATGTCTTCTGTGTTTTGAACCCACTCCTGCTTTTTGCTTCGAAATCATGATCAAATCTTGTTCCATATACTGATCATGTGATAGATGCCTTATGGATGCTCCAAAGACAGGATCCATCGTGTTTTTTATTTTTCGGTTCCTCTGACAGATCAGAAGAAGGGTAAAAAAAAATGGTGATGCCAACAAGGCCAAACAGGGACACTAGTGGCCCCCTTACAGCATGGCAAGGGTGGCAACAGCAAGAGGAGTCAACATAGTAGCACAGTCACAGAATGAGGAGGGTGGCAACAGCATGAGGTGTTAACATACTGGCCCAGTCGAAAAGTGTTGAGGGTGGCAACATCGAGAGGAGTCAACATATTGGCCCAGTCACAGAGTGGGGAGGTGGGGGGCAACAGCAGTAGCAGTAACAGCACAAGATGGTGGCAGTAGGAAAAGACGGCAGCAGGTGTGTGGCATCAGGCGAGTGGCAGCATCAGAAGCACATGGCTAGTCTGACGAATCAGGCCCTGGAGTGTGGAAATCCTGGCTGATTCACGCCTGATTCATCTTTATATAGGTTAAACGCTCTACATTTTGTGTTGAAAGGCAAGTTCTCGTTAGGGAAATTATGCCCTCTGCCGCACTAAACAACCGCTCTGATGCCACATTACTGGCAGGGCAGGAAAGCTTGTCCAGGGCAAACCTAGCCAGTTGCGGCCACAATTTAAGTTTGGCTGCCCAGCAATCCAGGGGATCTTGGATCTGGGTTACAGGGTGTACTCCAAGTATGCCACCACCTGCTGGTTCAGGTTCTGCTCCATGTCCTGCTGCTGGCTCATTTCTTCAGTTGGCAGGTGAAGAAATGTGCTCATCAAAGCCTGGAGACTCAAGTTACTGCTGATGGAGCTGATACTGCTCCTGCCACCCCCCCCTCCAGCAGTCATACAGTGGATCGTGAGGGCAGAGGGTCCCCCCAGTCAGTCCTTCGTGAGGATGGGCAATAGCGATCTCAATAGTAGTTAAGTTTATCATCCCTCTCAGCAGGTGGAAAAAAGGGCCCCATTTTGGCCCGGTGGCGAGGGTCTAACATCGTGGAGTTATTCAGTATTCATCTTTATGCTGAATGGTGATAATGCGACTGTCACTATGCAAGCAACTCAGCATGCATGTGGTCATTTGCATAAGGGAATCAGAGGGACTCCCTGCCTCAATCTCCACTGCATACTGCCACGGTCTGTCTGGGTCATCTGATTGGTCTTCCTCATCACCCTCCAGCTCTTCCTGCTCCTCTCTTGTTGCTTTACAGATAAACCACCTATTTCTGTATACATTTCCTGTGCGCTAATGTCCTCCTCCTCCACCAGTTAATGGCGCATGGGTCAGCCCTTCTTGACGCAGCGGCAACAGAATGTTCTTCCAGTTAACTGTGACTGTTTCCAATTATCCGTTGACGAGGAGACGAGACAGGATTCAATTTCTTGGTTGATGATATTGAGCAGTTCCTCCCCGGTAGGCTGAGGACAAGGTGGAGGATTAGAAGCCAGAGGTGGCCATTGGCACAGGAATCACATCATAAGAAGATGGAGGCGACATTGCCATCACCTGGCCAAGTTGCTGGTGTGCCTGGGCCGGACCCACATTTTACCCAGTGGGCTGTGAAGGACATATATTGTATTTGATCATAGTTATAGCTCCACACATTAGTGCTGACATGAACTGTACCAGACACAGACAGGCTGAAGAAATGTCCCACCTTCTGCTTCTGTGCTGTTGGATGAGTGCATGCATACTGTTGTCTTTTTGCAATCACCTTGGTGATCAATTGCTGGTGAAAAACATGCAGAGGTGTAGGAGGAGGAGCATCTGGACCAGTAGACAATGGGATGGAACACAGTTCCCTTCGGCTGAGGTTGTGGAGCCCTGACTGCTGGAGAAGGGATGCAGGCCGCTGGTAGATGTGTCAGGCTGTACCACTACATTAGTGCCAGGGTTTTCCCAGGCCTCTTTATAGTGATGCTTCATGTTTTGACACAGGGCTATGGTGCCAACATTGGCACCCTGGCAGTGCTTCACCTTCCGCCCATATATCGTAAATATGGCCACACTAATGTCCTATGTACTATCTATGAAACAAGGTGGGCACCCCAATAACAGTTAATTTACACAACTTATTCACTCCAATTTGAAAATCAAGGCCTAATGGAATCAATTATCTATTAAACAAGGTGTACACTGTTCAATTAGATATATCTATGCCCTACACAGGGATTGATGCAAAGTGGGCTGTCTCCTATGGATCCCTTCAGCTTCAGATTACAAAGTCTGCACTGTCCCTGCAGTCTCCCTACAGTGTGTAAAAACTCTCCCTAAGATCTCCCTACACTGTTCCTGCACATTTCCTATCCAATATTCCACAATTAAGGCATCTTGAACACTGTCTCTATGTAACAGCAGCGACTGTGCACCGCTGTTCTCCTGATTACTGCTGTGGTCCTGGGCACTGTGTTCAGTGGTGTTCTGTTACCTGTGCCTCTCCATTCACCACTGCAGTCCTGTGCTTTGTCCTTGCAAGTACTGTTTGTTCTGGGATCCACTCCACAGATTCCCTTCAGCCCTGGCCAAAGCATGCTTACTGCTTCTTCCCTGCAGCTCTTCCTTAAGGGCTGGCGCTTGTCACTTCCTGTGTTTTATGGGTAAGATCATGTGACCTCGTTGACCAATCCTAGCCCTCCTGCATGTATATAACTGGCTCAGCCACCTTCCTAGATGCCTCAGTGTTAAGGTCCTTGTATCCTGCAAAGGTTGCTGATTTATCTGCTTGTGTTTCTGTGTACCCGACTCATGCTTGTGTACCTGTGCTACCTGCCCTGACCTATTGTTTGTTTGACGTCGCCTCTGCCTCATGCTTCGGTCCTGCACTGTTGCTCCCTGTTCGACTCAGCCTGCTACTACTTCTGTACCTCTGGTACCTTGCTCGGGTACCTCCTGGTCTGCCTGGACCAGCTAACTCGTGTGCCAATCCTCCTCAAGAGGTAGCGACCTGGTGTTCCTCTCGGGAAAGCCTATCCCCACCACCTGGGGTACTGTGAAGAACGAGGGGTTCACTTCATGCCTGCTGGTTCCTGACACTCTAGCGCTTGTCAAGTCTCTCCCTATGCTCAGATCACAATGAAATGGTAGAAACCGCGTGCAAGGAGGCTTTTAAAGGTCTGTGACATCACAGAGGATGGCATGGCATTATGGGTCATATCACATTCCTGGGCTTCTTACTTTCACTTTGTAACCAAGAATCCGCCATTTTAGGAATAAACTGATTCATTACCACAAAGTGTGAGTAAATTCGGATTTATTGCAAATGGAATTTTTCCTAAACATCGGATCAAATTCCACTTCGGATGCTTCGATTCGCTTAACACTTGTGATGGTGTGTCGCTAAGAGTGCTGGTGTAGATCTCGGTCCCCTTCACTGTGTTTCCTTTGCACAATTGCCTCTGGCCACCTGGCTGTGCAGGGAAATGAAGCACATCTGCATTCAAGTAAATGGGGTCAGTACTGTATCCTGTACAGCTGAATGGCCAGAAGCCACCACTGTGCAGGAAAAATTAGATGGGGATGCATTGCTCAACCAGTACTACATCCACTTCTTTCTCAGGATTAGTGGTGGTCTCAGAGGTCCATCACTTTATGAGTTGGAAAAAAAACTTTACATTTTTTACAGCTTTTATTGAATCATAACCTTGAGGAACACATTGATCAACATCTTGTTTTTTTTCCTGGAATTTAGACACTTTTAATAGTGGAATTTTGTATGAAATGCTACGCCTACCGATATTTTATATCACTTACAATAGTATACAGAACAATGTTTGGCATAGTACATCAACAAAAGAATAGATTTTACTGAGAAGAAATAATTGTCCTTTTCATTTTTAGAGAGGAATTACATTTCTCCCTGGCAAAACTTTTATTGTACATATAACTCTAAAGGCATTATTTAGTTTATTTGTACTCTGCTAGCATTCTTATAAATGACATACTTTGTTGTGTTTGTCTTGTATGATTGAATACCGATGTATAAGATCATTTATTATTCAGAGTACATCAATACTGCATGAACGTGACAATGCAGATGACATCTATTTACAGCATTGTGCAGTACAAAAGAGCAAATAAGATACTCAACGCAGCCGAAAATTATATTTATTTTTCTCCTTGTGTTTGCAAAGCCGTAATCATTTGTAAGATGAGGATAATAAAAAAATTACATATAGCAAAATCAGCTGAAGCATAATAAAAAATTAAAATACAAACTCTTATCCCTTTTAAAATCTGATAATTATCTTACTTTTTGGTCAATCATTCTACTGGCCTAAAAGATTCTCTATGCTAACTTATTGCTAATTCTCCTTGATTAAAGTATAAGTCTACACAGAGGAATATGTCATCACAAAATAGATGCTAACATTGCTGAAAGCAAGATCTTGAGCTCTTCAGACACCAAAGGGGAAACATGACAGACCAATCAATTAGGATGGGATAGGATTTATAAAAATAGCTCTATTAAACCAGGCATATTGCATGGTAGGGTTGATCATGCTGATTAAAACAATGCCTTATTTATCTTTTTAGTTTAAAGCATTCCCGAGATATGAGGATGTTTATCTTTATACAAATCAGGCAGTTGGAGCACCAAGGAGCGAGCCATAGTTCTTCAAGCACCACTACATCTAAGCCCCTAGTGCTCATTACGCTCCCCCTCCCTTTGATTGACAGGGATAATAGCTCTGTCTAATGAAGCCTGCTCTGTGACTCACTAATAATTATTGGTGGTCCAGCATTAATATGTTATATGAAGTTACTGGTGTCAGTGAGTTTTATCAAGTGGCTGCTGAGAGGGAGGAGGAGTCATGATGTGGGGAGGAGTCAAGCAAAGATATGCTGGAAGGAGGAGCTTACAAAGAAAGCTGTGTAGGAGAGCAGTTGCACGGTGCAGAAAAAGTGCAGGTAAAAATATTTTGGTGGTTGATGTACTTGCAATTTTAGGATTCTCCCTATTTAAATTTCATCTTTATGAAGAAACATTAATAGAGTCTGTTGAGATTGTGTCATGGTATTATTTTATTGGAAAAAATAGAGCTACATGCTGAAACCTAACTGAACCTCCAAGGCAGATGTGCACAGAGCCTTAATTAGAGATTTTCTATTCTGTGTAGTGGAAATACTCAATGGCTCCTTACAGCTACTCATAGACATTCACTAGATGCAGTCCTCATTGATGTCTATGGATATGTCTTCCCTGGAGCAAAAATTAACTTAGAGAGAGCAAAGTGACCTCACTCCATTATTATGACTTTGTAATCAAAGTCATTTCTGTGGTAGCTCTGATATGGCAGATGTGTTGGATTGTTTACCTGTCTGTGTCTATCTACAGTGCCTTGAAAATGTATTCATACTCCTCAAACATTTCCACATTTTTTTCACATTACACCCACAAACTTAAATGTACTTCACTGGGATTTTATGTGATAGACCAACACAAAGTAGCAAGTATGTGTGAAGTGAAAAGAAAATACATGGTTGTCCAAATTTTTAATAAATAAAAAACTTGAAAAGTGTGACATGCATTTGTATTCAGCCCCCTGTGCCCTGATACCCAAACATAAAATCCAGTGTGACCAATTGCCGTCAGAAGTCACCTAATTAGTAAATAGAGTCCACCTGTGTTTAATTTATTCTCAATATAACTACAGCTGTTCTGTGAAGGCCTCAGAGGTTTGTTAGAGAACATTAGTGATCAAACAGCATCATGAAAACCAAGGAACACACCAGACAGGTCAGGAATGAAGTTGTTGAGAAGTGTTAAGCAGGGTTAAAAAAAATATCCCATGTTCTGAACATCTCAAGGAGCACTGTTCAATCCATCATCTGAAAATGAAAAGAGTATGGCACAACTGCAAACCTACCAAGAGATGGCCATCCACCTAAACTGATGGCCCAGGGAATGTAATTAGAGAAGCAGCCAAGGGGCCCATGGTCACTCTGGAGATGCTGCAGACATCCACAGCTCAGGTGGGAGAATTTGTCCAGAGGACAACTATTAGTTGTGTACTCCACAAATCTGGCATTTATGAAGGAGTGGCAAGAAGAAAGCCATTTTTGAAAGCAAGCCATAATAAGTCCCATTTGCAGTTTGCCACAAGCCATGTAGGGGACTCAGCAAACATGTGAAATAAGGTGTTCTGGTCAGATTAGTCCAAGGTTGAACTTTTTGTCTTAAATGCAAACCACTGTGTGTGGTGGAAAAGTTAAAATGCGCATCACCTTTAACACATAATCCCCACCGTGAAATATGGTGGTGGAAGCATTATGCTGTGGAGATGCTTTTCTTCAGCAGGGACAGGGCAGCTGGTCAGAGTTAATGGGAAGATGGATGGAGTTAAATACAGGGCAATTCTGGAGGGAAAACCTTCCTTACATGGTGCACTGATCCCTTTGCACAGGTGTTGTGCAAAGGGATCAGTGCATTTCATACCTCCCAACTTTTGAAAATTGTGGAAGCAAGGCCCCCACCACTCCTCCTCTTCCCACATAGCTTGACAGTTGAATGTAATCCATCCTATTCACAATCTAGGACAGGTTGTTAGTGCCAATTTTAAATAATTCCCGGAGAACCTCTTTAAACATGCACCAAATTAAACAGACTTCGACATTTGATAACTTTGGGGCAACACAGACTCCTGCAAAAATGTCTTTAAAAATTAGCCACATGATAAATCTCCCCAATTTGGGGATTAGTATTGGCAAATAATTGCACTTTTTTCTTACCTTCCTTAAAGGTTTGAGTTTCGTTTCCATTACAAAATCATACTTGCAAAGTTCACAGCAACGTGTGTCTGAGCTTTTAATCCACTGATGTAGGCAGGCTTGATGTACAAATCTTAATGTTCCTGTACAGTGACATGGTGTAATTAGGGGATTTTCATCATCTCCCTCACAATGGCAAATTCTGTAAAAATGCAGCAGCATTAGTTTATACTTTAAACAAGTCCTACTCCTATAACACAACATATTAGATGAATGTTTCTTTAGTACATGGCTATATCCATTTATAAAATGGCTTTCATATGTATAGAACAAGGGACAACAGAAGATTCTGGGGCAGATTTACTAATCTCGTAAATGGTGTAAACGTCAGTAGACCTTCATCAGATTTATCACAGAGGCTCAAGCTGGATGATACATGTGGTGCAGGGAGAGACACTTTTGTCTAACTCTATACCAACTCTTGGTTGGCCTATTTTGAGACAGAATTTCACACCATCCTTGTGGTGCAGTTAATTAAAGAGGTTGGCCATTTCTTGGCTACTTTTGACCAATATGTATGTAGGATAATTATATGAAACTTACTAATAGTCTTTGTTAGTATTCTGTGCTGTTTGCTATATGTCATAAGCCATGTCCCCTCGTTAGGCAGATCTTCTTTGCTGTCCACACAGAGGTCCTGTCCATAAGATGACCACTGATGGAGAGTCATTCAACCAGGAAAATCACCTCCATGTGACTGGAGGTGCAGTATATTTGAACAGAGGAGACATCACATGGAGGTGATCTGCCTGGTCACATGACCTTCCATCAGCAGCCATTTTATGAACAAGGTCTCGATATGAACAGCACAAAAGGGGGCATGCCTTACCAAATATATAAAATCATGCAGAATTTCAATTAGTAAGTGCCATATAATCATCCTACAAACACTGATCAACAGTAACCAGAAAGTGGTCAACCCCTTTAACTGTGGTGCAGTTAATTATCAACAATTTCTATAATTGTTCCATAATTGTTCATAATTATTAAAGTATTATGAAACAGACACTTTTACATGGTTCTTCAGACATTTCTAAACGTTGTGAAAGGGTGAGTGCCTTAAGGAATATATTTAAAATATTTAATATAATATAAATACATTAAAAATTTTAAATATATTCCCTGAGGCACTCACTCTTTCATTCTGTACCTATTTTGTTTGTCTTTTGGCACCAGACAAGTGGGAGACCTCTGAGTATGTTTATAGGTAGAATTTAGTTTTTAACACATTTTACACATCCCAGACATTACTGTAAATCTGAGGTGCATTGCAGGTGCTGGCTATGAAATACAGCTGACAATGGGCAATGATAACTCCAAACCTGGTAATTTAACCCTTCACATACAGTGGTCAATAGTGTCTGAGCCACCTGGGTGGTTAGACAAAGGGAGAGGGTTCAACCTGCCCTCCAATTGGCGCAGTGAAATCTCAGGGTTCCAATCAGTTACTATGGCAGCCAGGGGCACTGTGAAAACATGCAGACATGCTATAGCAAACTACCTGTTGAGCCCTATCTGCAGCAGGACTTAATAGGCATTCAGTAGAAATCACATATTAGTGCAGTGTATAGTATGTGCAATTAATTGATCAAATGTTAAAGACCACTAAGGTGATTAAAATGAAAAAAAAATGTTTTATAATTAAAAAAATATATTAAAAATCGAAATTGCACCCGATCCCAATTTTACATATAAACATAAATAATAAAAATAAACATAGTTGGTAATCACTTGTTCAAATATGTCTGAACTATTAAAATATAAACATATCTACCTTGATCAGTGAATGCTGTAATGGGAAAAATAAAAAATGTCCAATTTGAATGAGTTGTGACCAAAAAGTCATATGTACCCTAACACTGCACCAATAAAAACAACAGCTCAGCCCGGAAAAAAACAAGTTTTGACATAGTCGGAAACATAAAAAAGCTAACAATATCAGAATTTAGCAATGAAAAAAATGTTTGCAAAGGTTTTTATTTTTTTAAGTATGGAAACATTATAGACTATATAAATTTGGTAGAGCTGTAATTGAACTGACATGCAGAATAAGGTTAGAGATATATTGGAAAAGCACACCACATGTAGGGTGCGGTGCAACCAAAAAGGGTTCTTCAACCCTATTCGAGTATTGAATGGATTCATTGCACAATGTGGATAATTTTTTTTTTTTATGAGATATTTGTACATAATTTCCATTGCATCAGCAAGAAAATGAAAATTAAAAAAGGGGAGAACATTCATAATTTCAAGAATCATTTCTCAGCATGATTATGATGTTTCAGTCATGGTGACCTTTTTCAAGTCTCATCTGCTCAAAGGAAAAAAGGAAAAGATAAGAAGCATGGGAAGGGCGTTGGAAAGAAAAATGGAAATGAAAAAAAAATCTCGTCAAAGATTTTAAAAAATACAATTTTGATCCACATTGGTGTTTGCCATGAATCCATTCAATGCACAGAATAAGCTTGTCACCTCATTTCTTGCGCATAAAGTACACTGTAAAAACAAACCCAAAAAACAACTTTTTTTTTCATTTTCACCCCACAAAGATTGTTTTCCTATTTTTAAATACATGAGTACAAATAAAAAATACAACCTGTCCCATAAAAAGAAGCCCTCATCCAATGATGTGAACAGCAAAGTAAAAATGTCATGAAAAAAGTAAAAAAACAGAAATGAGAAAAAAAGAAAGAAATCTGTCTGTATCCGAAAGGGTTAAACAGATTAAATTGTATATTATACAGTACTAGAGATGAGCGAATCTATTTGCCGCTTCGTAGATTCGTATCGAATCTTGGAATTTTTCAGCTGCGAAGAGAATCCGAATATTAGGTAATTCGCTTCGCTTTTGTACGCATTCGCTACGTAGTGTGTCCTATAAATTATACGCTATTCTAAATATAATTTAGTTACTCTATACGCTGTCGCGTACGAATTCAATTCAGCGATGCAAACTTTTCCCTGGTAGTTACTCTATACGCTGTTGCGTATGAATTCAATTCAGCGATGCAGACTCTTCCCTGGTAGTTCCGCCCCTTTCTCCAGCGCGGGAGGATGACGAGGCAACTCAGGAAATTAAGTTGCGCATTTGTGCGCCTCATCCCTTTTTCCCACTTTTCAGGTTATTTGGGGAGCCCCTTGAAAGAGGGTTTTTTAAGAAACCTTTGCTGCTTTTTTTTTACCCATTTGGATTACAATTTTACCTATGTGGATTACAAATTGCGACTGAGTTTGGGACTCTGCTCCAGTTCTATGACAAGCGTCAGAAGAAAAGAGACTTAAACGTGTCCGTGAGCATACTAGGTAGGTGATATTTAAAATTTTTATATTATACCTATAATAATGTATTTGCACTTTACCATATATGTTTGTCTCGAATATTCGCTCTGCCTCTGAGGAGTGCACGCCGCGGCCTCTCATCATGCGTGCCTGCGTATTACGTAATCGCTTAGACAATAGTACGCTGAGATTCGTAAGCTATGTGTACGCTCATGCGTACGTCTTCTAAGAAGCTGCGTACATTTTGTAAATGAACGTTTGTTATTAGTGAGCGAATGTTCGCTAATAGCACATAATAACGTATATTTTGTACGCAAATACAACAAATCTATTCGTCGTATATACGAATCTTAGGAAAACTTCGGCGAATGTTCGGCGAATAATTTTTTGAATGATTCGCTCATCTCTATACAGTACCTAACCTCAGCAGCTACTGAACCTCATGATGCACACCTCCAATGTAGATGAAGACTTTGAAAAATGAAGTATAAAGGCATCTTGTCAATTAATGGTTGAAAGGAAACTTCTTCCTATTCTTACAATAAAAAGTTCTGAAGCAACTAAGGTGGATGAATAGTGAATAATATACCCTTTACCCCAAATTTTTAAGATTAGTGTAACCCACCTCACAATTCCATGACCTGTAGAAATGTACTCAGACTGTAGCTTTATGCTTTTGTTCTGTCATAATCAGGGGCGTTGCTAGGGTCTCAAAAGATCCGGGGCCCAAGCCCCAATGAATGTGGCCCAATTCTCTATGTCGACCCTCATCCCAACCCTGCTATACAGGAGAACATATCTCACATCCAGGGCCTCCCAGGTGACGTCTTCTGTGATGTATATCTTCTCTGTCATCATCTTCTACATTCGGCCCGGACAACTTCTCTCAGCCGCCTCGTCTCTGCAGAGTGTGACACACAGACATCTTAGCTTCCTGACATTTCTATCATCATCCCCCAACCTGGAGTCCCCACAGTCTTATCCTGATGCTCGCTGTGCCCCCCAAAACCTCCAAATACTATCCTGGAGAAATAATAGTGCCCCCCATAGTAATAGTCCCACAAGTAGTAATTCCATCATTAGTAACACTGCACCCTACAGTGACCCCAGCACTGATAATGCTCCCCAAGATTGTCCCCATTAGTAGAAGAGTCCTCCAGTATTAATAATGCCCTCACAGAGCTCCCAGTAGTAATAAGGCCCCCTATTGTCCATCCAGTGGCAATAAAGCTCTGTACAGATCCCTCAGTAGTAATAATGCCCCCCATAGTGCTCATAGTTGAAATAAGGCGGATCTATAAGTCTCCCCTATAAAGCCCCCAGTAGTAATAAGAACGTCTAGTGTCCCCTGGATTTATAATACCCCTACAGTGCCCCCAGTATTTATATTGTTCCCCCTACTGTTATAATGCTCACCCTGAAGTGCCCACTGTAGTTATATTCCTTTAATGTCCTCAGAAATTATAATTCCTCAGCCCCTCCACCACACAGTCCCATGTAAATAAAGCTATTTCCCTCCTGTGTAAATAACATCACACCATCTCTCCAGCCCGCTCCAATATACAGTCCCATGTAAATAACATCATTCCCACCCATAGCCGTCATCAACATACAGTCCTATGTAAATATCACTCCCTCCGACAGCCGCCTTCAACATATAGTCCCATGTAAATAACATCACTCCACCCCACAGTCCCGTGTAAATAACATAAACCTACCCTCAGCCACCTCCAACATTCAGTCCCATGTAAATAACATCACTCCATGCCACAGTCCGATGTAAATAAGGGTACTTTTACACCAGCGTTTTTGCTGGATCCGTCATGGGTCAGCAAAACGCTTCTGTCATGATAATACAACCATCTGCATCTGTTCTAAACGGATCCGGCTGTATTATCTTTTAAAAAGCTAGTTTGGATCAGTTTCTTCATGCGGACACCAAAACGCAGCAAGCAGCGTTTTAGTGTCCACCTCCAAAACGGAATGCTGACTGAAGCAAAACTGATGCATTCTGAACGGATCCTTTTCCATTCAGAATGCATTAGGACAAAACTGATAAGTTTTGGACCGTTTATGAGAGCCTTTCATGGCAAGTGTGAAAGTAGCCTAATGCTAGTTTCACATCTGCGGCAGAGGACTCTGGCAGGCTGTTCCAGCGGGTGAACAGCCCGCCCGATCCGTGTTGTACATGCTGTACTTCTGGCCGCCTCTAGGCAGGGTTTGCCGTGCTGCGGTCAAATCCATGGCCCGCCCCCATTACAGTGAATGGGGCCAGAGTGTAGTTCTGGCCCCACACGTGCATCTGCGGCGGCAAGGATCCGGAGTCCCATGCCGCAGGTGTGAAAGTACCCTAACAGAACCCTGCCCAAGTCACCTCCACTGCACAGTCCCATGATAACATCCCTCCCTTCTGCCCTAACATACAGTCCAAGTTAAATAACCACAACCATAATCATCCCTCTGCTTCTCCCTTCACTTACCTCTTCTGATGTAGCAGAGCTCACTGCAGCTTCTTCCCCACAATTCTCCTCTTCAGTTTAGAAGACGGGTTGAAAAGGACCTGCAATGATGTCACAGTCATGTGACCAGTGCAGGATTGGACGGCACTGATCACATGACCTGTGATGTCATCACAGGTCCTACATATCTTGCAGTGTGTTAGATTCAATTGAACTGCCGTCCTCAGGACGGCAATACAATTGAATCTGTCTAACAGGCAGGACATTTGGGGCCTGGGAGAAAACATCAGGGGCCCAGGCCCCGAATGTTTTAGCCTAGCAACGCCCCTGGTCATAATGGAACTCGTAAAAATAACTAGTAAAATTAATTAGTGTTACATTATATTCACACTTGCCCATATTATTTACAGATAAATACAGGCTAATAAAATTGGAGATTATTTTACGCTGCATTTAATGCAATCACTAACATTTTAGATGTGGTAGACTATGTGTAGCATAATAAGACTTTTTTCTACCTTGAGGAACTCATACACATTAGATAAATGTTAACAAATGCCAACAGTTTAGGTATGACCCTCCAATAAATGTCTCATTGACTGCTCCCTTTCCATACACACAACCCCAAAGGATTTTTTTCCCATAAAGACATTTATGTCATATCCACAGGATATGCCAGAAATGTCCACTAGGTGCAGTTCCAATCACAGGGATCCATTCCTATCTCACAAATGGGGTCACGTAGCGTGCCACCAGCAATATAGAGGAGGCCCAAGCATGCACAACCCTCCATTTACTGCTATGGGACTTTCAAAGATAGCAGAGTAAGCATTATGGATATTCCCATGAATATGCTATAAATGTCCAGATGGGACAACCCATTTAAGTGTTCAGCATTCATCTATCTTATGTGTATGTCGCCATTGCAGGACATTTTTAACCCCTTGAACACCAAAGGGTTTTTTTGTTGCGTTTTCATTTTTCTTTCCTATCTTCCTAGAGCTGTAACTTTTTTATTTTTCCATTCACGTATCCATATGAGGGCTTGTTTTTTGTGGGACAAGTTGTACTTTCTAATGCCACCATTTAATATGGCATACTATGTAGTGGAAAGCAGGAAAAGAATTCCAAATGGGGTGGAATTAGAAAAAAAATTTAATTCTTCCACCATTTTATGGGTTTTGTCTTTACGACATTCCCTTTGCAGCAAAACTGATCTGTTCCCTTCATTCTCTGGGTCAGTACAATTGCAATGATACCACATATGTATATGTTTTTTATGTCTAAATATAGTGTAAATATAAATGAAAACTTTGAAAAAAATGTGTTTTTTTTACATCATTATAATTAATTATTATTTTGATCCCCATAACTTTTCTATAGTTATGTCTACTGAGCTGTGTGGGTGTTCATTTTTTGTGGGACGATCTGTAGTTTTTACTGATACCATTTTGGAGTGTGTTTGACTTTTTTTAACCACATTTTAGTACATTTTTGGGGTAAGAGAAGCCATGAAAAAAATGGTGAATCGGCCATTTTGACCGTTTTTTCTCTTATGCCATTTGCCGAATTGGAAAAACATTTTTATATTATAATAGTATGTGTGTTTTTGGACACGGAGATGCCCATGGTGTTTATATTTTTTGTTATTTATATTTTTGTTGTTTTTTGTTGTTTTATATTCTACGGATTTAAAATTTTTTATTTTTTCAATTTTTTTAATATATTTTTTCAATTTTTTTTAATGTTTTTGTAGCCAATGTTTTAGGCTTCAATTTTTTTTTTATTCAATATTATCATGTTTCATAAAGAACCATGTTATTAGCCGAATTGCTCATATCTGATGTTGGCCTGCCACCTGCTGGCCAAAATAAGAATTGCAGCTCCAATACCCTCTCTTTTTTTCTTACTGCCCCACCCCTTCCCCTCTGTTCCCCCCCAATCAGTACTCAGTGTTGTCCTGAAATACACAGTCCAGACTTATATGCCATGCTAACTTGATAGAGTGGACCCCTGTGAGAATGTACAGCTGTCCAGACAATGTATTTCAGTGTATCTTTGAGCACTAGCAGCGGAGTTATGGGGGGCAGTAGGAAAATATAAAAGTTTTCTGGGCTCCTTATCTGCAGTACTTCTCATGTATTACTACAGATAATAGTTCAATATCCTGGTAACAAATTTCTTTGAACATTTCTTTTTTTTTAAAGGTCTTGTGCCTTTTAGAGTCCTGCACTATTCAATTGACATGCCCGTATGTATCTTTGTGAAGATGACTTTTTATGATTTTTCTATTTTATGTAGGAAAAACAGCTACTAGGCCTAGTTCACACTTTAGATTTAGGGCTTTAGATTTAGGGCTCATGCACACGACCGTATGTATTTTGCGGTTGATGTCCGTGTGCATTCCGTATTTTGCGGAACGGAACAGCTGGCCTCTAATACATCAGTACTATCCTTGTCCATGATGCGGACAATAATAGGACATGTTCTATTTTTTTGCAGAACAGAAATACGGACATACGGAAACGGAATGCACACAGAGTAACTTCCGTTTTTTTTGCGGACCCGTTGAAATGAATGGCTCCGTATACTGTCCGCAAAAAAAACGGAACAAACACGGAAAGAAAATACATTCGTGTGCATGAGCCCTTAGTTAGTGAGTTTCATCATTAAGGCCCCATTCACATGACCGTAATTTTTGCTCCGCATCCAATCCACATTTTTTGCAGATCAGATGTGGAACCATTCATTTCAATGAGGCTATGCTGTCCGCATCCGTATGTCTGTTCTGCAAAAAAAGATAGAATAAGTTTTATTCTTCTCCATTTTGTGGACAAGAATAGGCATTGTAACGAAGGGTCCCCCCCCCCAAAAAAAAGGATGCAACATGAACGTCATGCACATTTTTTTTTACCACAAAATACATACGGTCATGGAATGCACCCTAATTGTGAGCCATAACCAGGTGCAGGTAAAAAAAAACATAGAACAGGTGCAAATCTTTCTATTTCTACCTTATTTCTGTCTATCCTCCACTCCTGGTGGCTCATTATCAGCGTTGGAAATCACTGACCACATCACTGAAGTGTGAACTAGGCCTTAGGCCTCGTCCACATTTCCGTTTTTCACTGACGTGTGCTGTCCGCATTTTTCACGGACAGCACACGTACGCATTGATTTAAATGTATCTGTTCACATTTCAGCATCTTTCTACTGAGTGTGGGTCAGTGAAAAAAATCACTGAGACATGCACTACTTTGATCCATGATGCGGACCTAGCACGCCCATTGAAGTCTATGGGTCCGTGAACATCTGTGTTGTGTCCGTGATGCGTCCGTTTTTCACTGATGACTAATAGGAGCTTCTTTGGAAATTATTTTTCAGCTGAGCAACGTCAGTGATTAACGGATGCCACACGGATGGTAAAAACGGACACACGGACCAACCACGGATCCTTCACGGACAGCTTCACGGAAGAAACGCGTACGCTTTTTTTCACGGATGTGTCACTGACATAGAAAAGTGGACGAGGCGTGGAGTGGACAGTAGAAATGTCTCACCATTTTGAGCAAAGTTAACGAAACATTTATATCAATGTGATGTCGGCTTTGACCAATACCAGGAGAGCCATAATTAAATTCATCAGCTATGTACAAGTTACTGATTACTAAATGTTACCATCTGATCCGGATCAATATTCACTTTACATCATTTAATTTATTGTCCTTGTAATATAAAGAATTCTAACTTTGCCCGTTAATATATTCTGTTAACATATTTCTTTTATGAAAAATGATACATTGATAACTTTTTATTTCAATATGAAATATTCTTCTCAACCATGTCAAAATATTTCATTAAAATATATATCTTTGAATTCTTTGTGACATGCTGACAAAAGTGATTAACACGTTGAGAGCCATAAATCTACTCTGCATTTTAATTACTGCACTCTCAAAGTACTGTACGTAATGTTTAAGTGATTGCTTTATTCTGAACATTGTAGTATTTCGGGATTTCACATCTTTTATCTAAATTCTATCAGGCCTCTTACATTATCTGACACCTCCTCTAGCTCTGATGTGACACGTTCCCAGTTCTGTAAAAGTTCCAACTTTATTTGTTTTGGTCCACATAGACCTTCCTCAACGGTTAAAACTATAATGAAATATATTAAAAATATAAAACTTATTACACTAAATACTCAAATGCAATTAAAGTGTATATAACAAGATGCACAAAAATTAGAGTATAAATAACCAGAATAAAGACAATACAAAATAGGTTAGAAAAGACAAACTAAATTACAATAAATTTAGATACAGTACAAGATTATTTAAGAAAATAGTGAGGGAAAAAAAAATATAATATATAATAATAATAATAATATTTTATATATATATATATATATATATATATATATATATATATATATATACCGTGTTTCCCCGATAGTAAGACACCCCCGATTATAAGACGTATCGGGGGTTTCAGGGGGGTCGGCTAATATAAGCCGTACCCCGAAAGTAAGACATATGTCTTACTTTCGGGGAAACACAAGGGTATTGCCGCCTCCCTCTCATCTAGCTGCGCGCCGCCTCCTGCCCACGTCCGCACCGTCCCCCTCTCCATACGTCGCCGCGTCTGCTACCTCCCTCTGATCTTAATGAGCGCCGCCTCCTGCCCACTTCCGCGCCGCCCCCCCTCCATACGTCACCGCGTCTGCCGCCTCCATCTGATCCAAATGAGCGCCGCCTCCTGCCCACTTCCGCGCCGCCCCCCCTCTCCATACGTCACCGCGCTGTCCCCCTCTCCATACGTCACCGCGCCGTCCCCTGCACTTGTCACTGCCGCCTCCTGCTTAAAATACGGTAATGCACACAGTATTAATCATACATCAGTAAAACATACACACTGGCATACTGGGGTATCATCTGCTGTATATAACCCAGTGGGTATCAGCAGGTGTCACACTGGATTAAATACAGCAGGTGGTACTGTATCACACTGGGTTAGATACAGGTATAGGTACAGGTTTGCACTTTGCTGTGCCCACATGAGCTGTTTGACAATTTTTTTCCAATATAAGACACCCCGAAAGTAAGACATAGTGGGGCTTTTGGGGATAAAAAGAAAGTAAGACACTGTCTTACTTTCGGGGAAACACGGTATATATATATATATATATATATATATATATATGTATATAGTATATTTACTATATTACTTTCTGCAGTATTACAATATGAAATGATATCTGGCTACATATAAGGGACCTACAGAAATATACTGTAAAGCACAGTACATAGGTAGTAGACCACGTTGGTCAATCAAGGAACCCATTATAAATAAAGGGGCACATTTATTAAAACTCGCTTGTCTTAATAAAGCCTCATAGCTCAGGGTGGATCACCGAAGTTATGAAGAGGCACAGGCCTCTTTATACGTAACTGCAGCACATCCAGGGCCAGATCTAAATGTAAGACAGCTTCCTTACATTTAGACCATCCCCTTCCCCTCCCACACCACTCCCACAATTCTAGACCTGGCGTGAGTGGGGCGAAGTCGCAGATACACTTAGTTGTGCCACCATCTGCTCTTGAAATACGCCTAATTTAGGCGTATTTCAGAATAGTAAATGAACCAAAAAATGTACAGTATGAGGGAAGAATTAGAATATCAAAGAATGTTATATAGCTGTACTTAGAGTAGCTATATAGAATTATATATACCTATACAGAATATAGCTAGTTTGGAGTCCATTGGTTCATATGCCGTCATTGTCATGGCACTATGAAAGTAATAGAAGAGCTCAAAGGTGCAATATAAAATAAATGAGCAATTATGTGCTTGTAAG
The DNA here is from genome assembly GCA_900303285.1 of Rhinella marina. NCBI lineage: Eukaryota > Metazoa > Chordata > Amphibia > Anura > Bufonidae > Rhinella > Rhinella marina. The sequence goes on from ONZH01012246.1 coordinate 44,755, forward strand.
ACCCCGGCATCTGTGAATATGCAGGAAGCATGCAATCAAGGGAAGATATGCAGTGATGTTTACTGCATCATTATTGTGGTAATAGGATGCTGTACATGGGCAATAGGAGCATTGTAAGGCGTGGATATGAGAATACTGTGGTTTAATATTACACTAGGAGAAAAAAACATTTCAGCAGAGATAAGGAAAGGTGAAAATATAGGTAAACTGATAATTTTAATGAAAATGTCCTGATGAAACGTTGAAATGCCCCTGTGTGACATTAAGGAATAGACTATGTGAGGTAGTATGGAAGAAGATGGAAAAGGTGGAGGGGGGGAGAAAGAAAAATAGGATGAAGGATAAAGAGAAAAAAAGAGAGGTAGAAAGAAAAAAGAGGGGAGAAAAGAAACAGATGCAGAAGAGAGGATGGAGCAAGTGGAAAGAAGAAAATAAAAGGGGGTGGTTTTTAGAAGGATTTGAGGGGGGGGAGGCAGAAGGGAAGAGGAAAGGAAACCGGGGTGGGGAAGGGTAGGGGAAAGAGAAAAGGAAGAAGATTAAGAAGAAAAAAGAAAAACATGAAAGGAAAAAAAGAAAGAAATGACAAAAAGGAGAAAGGGATGAGTTTTCTTAACCTCTTTATTAGTCCATAATTGTACAGCAATTGTGAAATTCATTTTTTTTCAATAAAGTGGCTGGGGATAGGTAATAGAGTATATCCCTGTTGAATTGTAGGCTTGTCTTTCAAGACCCGGTCTTGTGTTGTGTGATGTTGCCAACATAGAACAGACCACATAAACATTTCAAAATGTAAACAGCAAATGAAGAATCACAAGTAAAAAATATATTTGATCAAAAATGGCAGTCAGTGTGAGGATAGGTTACATAATCCCCTTTGATGACACCCCAGCACTAGAGAGGGAAAAACTGCTTGGAGCAGATATTGGTAGTTTGGCTAAAGTTTCCTGCCAATTCCTCCGGAGTCAGAAACGGGGCACATATCTCAATATCAAAGGGAATTATGTCATTTATGCTCACACAGGTCAACAATTTCACCTGTTGTTCAACTATTGAAATGTCTATGTGGTCTCATTTATGGTGGCGAAACCACATAATACATACAAGACCAGGTCTAGAAACACAAGTCTCAATTTCGACAAGGATACACCATACTACCTATCCCCAGCCACTGTATTGAAAAAAAAATGTAATTTCACAATTACGATTTCAGGTTTTAGAACACGTACGGTAGCCCAATCACATTGTAACAATAACAGAATATCTCTCTTTAACCCTTTCACCCCCGGAGGTTTTTTCGGTTCTGCATTTTCGTTTTGGGCTCCCTGCCTTCAAACAGCCATAACGGTTATATTTTTCTGTTCACATAGCTGTATGAGGGCTTGTTTTTTGCGGGAAAAGTTGTACTTTCCAACGCCACCATTTAATATTGCATATGGTGTAGTGGGAAGCGGGAAAAAAATTCCAAACCGGGTGAAATTGCAAAGAAAACGCTATTCCGCTACAGTTCTACGGGTTTCTTATTTACAGCGTTCGATGTGCATTAAAACTGATTCATTACTTTCATTCTACTGGTCAGTACGAATCCGGCAATACCTAATATGTATAGTTTTTCCTGCGTTTTCATAGTGATAAAATAATTAGAAAGTTGCCCTTTTTTTTTTTCCCTTGTCACCTCTTGACCCCTATAACTTTTTGGTATTTATGTGTACAGAGCTGTATGGGGGCTCATTTTTTGCGGGACGATCTGAAGTTTTTATTGATACCATTCTGGGGTGTGTATGACTTTTTGATCACTTTTTATTTAATTTTTTTTAGAAAAAAAAGCGACAAAAAACGGCAAATCACCATTTGGACGCTTTTTTCCGCCACACAATTCGTCGTATTGGAATTTTTTTTATATTTTTAAAGTACGGGCGTTTTCGGTCACGGTGATACCCATGATGTCTATATTTATTGTTATTTAGGTATTTATTTTTTAATTATATGGAAATGGGGGTGATTTGAACTTTTATATCTTTTTTATTTTTTATATATTTTTTAACATTTTTTTTTAATTTTTTTTTTACTATTTGAAAGCTCAAATATGGGCTTATATATTGTGGCTTTTTTTTTTTCTTTATGAGCAATCAGGGATTTTCTAGACTCAGAAATCCAAGAATTGCTCATTTCTTATCCTGGCCTGCCATCTAGTGGCCAGAATAAGAATTGCACTTTGAAAACTGTAATCCTCACCAGCGAGGATTACAGTTTTCATATGGTGTACAGACACCCCGATTGGCCACAAGGGGTGTCTGTACACCACCCGGAAGCGAATGCTTCCGGGTTCAGACGCAACTAGATGCCGTGATCACGTGTGATCACGGCATCTAAACGCCCAGGAAGACGCCGCCGATGTGGGTAAGTAGCGGCAAGTCTCTGCTGTTAGAAACAGCAGAGACTTGCCGGCCATGACGCCCGCCGCACTTGCGAGCGGGCGCCATGTGCCCGCATCGCCCCAGCGCCGTACATGTACGGCGCTGGGCGTGAAGGGGTTAAACAACAAGAATCCTTCTAGATAAACAGGCTGGATGTACTGACTGCTAAATGATTAAATAGAGAATGTGATTTTTTTTTATTTTATTAATCCTTAATGTGAATTAACATTAGAGATGAGCGAATCTATTCGCCGCTTCGTAGATTCGTATTGAATCTTTGGATTTTTCAGCTGCGAAGCGAATCCGAATATTAGGCGATTCGCTTCGCTTTTGTACGCATTCGCTACGTAGTGTGTCCTATAAATTATACGCTCTTCTACGTATAATTTAGTTACTCTATACGCTGTCACGTACAAATTCAGTTCAGCGATGCAGACTTTTCCCTGGTAGTTACTCTATACGCTGTTGCGTACGAATTCAATTCAGCAATGCAGACTCCTCCCTGGTAGTTCTGCCCCTTTCTCCAGCGCAGGAGGATGACGAGGCAACTCAGGAAATTAAGTTGCGCATTCGTGAGCCTCATCCCTTTTTCCCCCTTTTCAGGTTATTTGGGGAGCCCCTTGAAAGAGGGTTTTTTAAGGAACCTTTGCTGCTTTTTTTTTACCCATTTGGATTACAATTTTACCTATGTGGATTACAAATTGCGACTGAGTTTGGGACTCTGCTCCAGTTCTATGACAAGCGTCAGAAGAAAAGAGACTTAAACGTGTCCGTGAGCATACTAGGTAGGTGATATTTAAAATTTTTATATTATACCTATAATAATGTATTTGCACTTTACCATATATATGTCTTGAATATTCGCTCTGCCTCTGAGGAGTGCACACTGTGGCCTCTCCTCGTATGTGCCTGCGTATTACGTAATCGCTTAGATAATAGTACGCTGAGATTCGTAAGCTATTTGTACGCTCATGCGTACGTCTTCTAAGAAGTTGCGTACATTTTGTAAATGAACGTTCGTTATTAGTGAGCGAATGTTCGCTAATAGCACATAATAACGTATATTTTGTACGCAAATACAACAAATCTATTCGTCGGCGAATGTTTGGCGAATAATTTTTTGAATGATTCGCTCATCTCTAATTAACAAGTTAGTTTTTCTTTCAGACTTATTGATTACTCATAAAACTAAAGATGGTGAAAAAACACCTTTTTTCTCTCTTTTTTCCCTTTCTTTCTCTTTTTTCCTCTCTCATCTTCCTTTTCACTTTCCCCTCCCCTTTCATTTTTCTATTTCCTTTCCTTCCCTCTTCTATTTTCCTTTTCCCCCCAATTTCTACTGCATGTGTTTCTTCTCCTTTTTCTCCTTTTCTATTCTTTTTTCTTTTTCTCCTTCATCCTATTTATCTTTCTTCTTTCTCACCCCCCCTCTTATTCTGTCCTCCTCCATACACCCTCTCATAATCTATTCGATAAGTCTATTTTTCTCTATATCTCTACTTTCCTCTATTTTCATTACCATGTCAGATAGCAACATTTCATTAGGAAAATTTCACTCAAGTTATCCATTTACCTATATGTCTGCTTTTCCCTTTTCTTTTCTCTGCTGAAATGTTCTTTCTCCTATAATTGTAATATTATACCACAGTATTCTCATATACACGCCTGTGCTCCTATTGCCCATGTAGAGGGTCCTATTACCATAACAACAACGCTGTAAACATCACTCCGTATCTTCACCAGACGCATTCACCCTGCATATTTACAGGCGCCAAGGTCTTACCGTCACATAATTGCTCATTTATTTTAGATTGCGCTTTTGAACACTTCTATTACGTTCATAGCATCCCATTACCATGACAACAGTGCAGCATGCTTCGCTACGCAACTTTGATGGGTGCATGGCACATATTTACAGACGCCAGGGTCTTCCCAGCATACAATCCAGAGGTCTGTAAACTAGCTACGTATATTTTGGTTACAATTAATCTAGACACAGCTATATAACATTCTTTAATGTTCAGTTTCCTCTTGCCTGATTTACCAACATGGCAATTCCTCTTGCCAGGGGACTAGCAATAGGGGAAGCAGGGGAAGCAGCTGCTTTGGGGCCCAGACCCACAAGGGGCCCCCTCAGGAGGGAGACTAAAAGATTTTATTGTCAGGCCCCCCTCAACAGTATTATGCAATGACATTATATACAGTGACACTATAGAAAGCGGATGGAGCGGCTGTCAGGCCTTGTCTGGGAGAGATCAATCTTGACTAGCCACAAGAGTGAGTGTTGCATGTGAGTTCGGGGTTGCGAGGACGTTTCTGGGGGGGGCCCCATTCAAACATTTGCTGTGGGGCCCAGTTAGTTGTAGTTACGCCACTGCCTCTTGCTTCTATACTTCCATATTGAGCTTTTCTATGTGTATATCTAAATCTATCTATTGTTAAAGAAATTTAGTTAGTTGGTGAACACAATTGTGCTAGGGTTGTATTTCATTATCAGGTGGTCTCCATCTCCATATCTCTTATATCTTATAATCTCTAATCACCATTAGATGTCACATATGCTTAAAAATAAAAATGACTCATAATCACTTGATATGTCTGAAAGAAAACAGGAACTTAGCAGAAGTTGAAATATGCATATGGAATTTCCCAGATAGATGAAGTAATGTATTACGTGTCCTCATTAGAATTGGGCGGCTACCATCATCATTCTTTTGATTTGATTTCATGTCACATGTATACTTGTATGATTGTGATTGGATATATTAAAATTTATGACAAAGGGGGGTGCGATTACACCAACATGTATTTCTAATAAAATTAGCTCTCTGGGTGTAACCAGGAGAGATATGCATGATCAGCAATGAAACAACTGGACGTGTATTTCTTGTGCTGTGGCCGCACCCTCTTACCATGAAGGGGGAAATTTAACATAATTTGAACACCACAGACAACTGAGTATTAAGTCTAATTTGGGACTTATCCTAAATTGCATTAACACTATCTATAGACGATATATATATCTATCTTGCACTATATCTGGATTAATTGTAATTTAGTTTGTCTTTTTTAACTGTTTTTGTGCTGTTTATTTATACTATAATAACTCTTGTTATATACACTTGCATCTGGGTATTTAGTGTTATATGTATAAATATTTTCAAATATATTTCGTTATAGATTTAAAGGCGTTGTCCGCATTTTTTTATACTGATTACCTATCCTTAGGATAGGTTATCAATGTCAAATCGATAGGGGTCAACTCCCAGCTGCCCAACAATCAGCAGTTTGAAGGGAACGCATTGCTCATGTGAGCACTGCCTTCTCTTCACTGTTTACCTGCTCGCGGTCACAATTGCAGCGGTCTAATTACAACTCCACCATCCCGTTCATTTCAATGAGACGGCTTCTTCCTATTTACTTGAACAGGAAGGAGCCATTCTATTGAAGTGAATAGGGATAGAGGAGCTGCAATTACACCTGCTCACTGCTGCAATTGCGATGGTGAGCAGGTAAACCGTGTAGAGAAGGCAGGGCTCGTCAAAGCGACACATTCTTTTCAAACGGCTGATCTATGGGGATGTCGGCATTCGGCACCCCACCAATCTGATATTAATGACTAGAGTTGAGCAAACTGAATCCAATTAAGTAGAATTCGATCCAAATTTCAGGATAAATTTGATTCACCGCAAAGTCGAATTTCCTCGTACTTCGTAGTAGCGAATCAATTTAACCTGAAATAGTGTAAAAAGACAAAAAAAATCATACTTACTTCCACCATTTGCTAATGACGGTCTGGCCGATGTCATCTGAAGGGTACAATGATATAAAACATTGCTATCACTGCTTTCATTGCACCCGCTACTCACAAAAAATGTATTTCAACACGTAGTAATTTGCCTCAGCTGAATAGAATTTTCCAAAACTTCACTCAGCTCTATTAATGACCTACAGTATGCTGTGTATAGATCATCAATATAGAAAAAAAGCAGATAACCCTTTTAACCGTTGACGAAAGTTCATGCAGACCAAAACATCCAGTTTGACATGTTTAGTGGCTTTTTCCCAATTGATAACATATTGCACACATCTGTATAGTTATTGACTATTCACAATAAAATATGAATTAATTGCTTCATAATTTTGGAGTGTTGTGAATCCGAATTGTGAGATGACTGATAAGTCCTTCACAAGCCCCAACTTATAAAAAAGTGTGCAGACCTTGCACCTATGGAAATGTTCTAATTTCTGTGTACAGTAGGTTACCTTCAGGATGACATCTGTAATGAGCTAAAAGGCATTAGAACAGCAACAATATGAAATAGATATGCAGATTCATGGTAGAAATGGTAAAACAAATGTGTTGCCAACTAAAATACTACAGTTGAAGACTGACCTGCAGACTTCTAAATCATCATCCCAATCATCACAGTTAACAGGTGAAGCAGTACTCTCATACTGGGCAGCAGGAATTGGCGCCAAGGTCTCTACACCAGCACCTTCCTCCCTTACATTTTTCTTAATAACTTTCTCTTTTGTAATGTTACATTGACACTTCTGAGCATCAGCACAACAAGGTTTTACTCTTCTTTTCAGTCTTCTGTTAGGATGTCGCTTTGTTTCAGGTAGCGATCCAGATGATGTAGGGCTGGACTCTTTAACCTTTGATGGTTTTCTTCTTCTGTAGTAGGAAGAATTGCTGGGAAGATTACTGATTTGCTGCTGCTGTTGATGGGGATGGTGATGAGAATGATGTTGATTAAACTTTTGTGCTTGTGAGGCTTTAGAACTTAGAGCAACCATTTCAATGGCATTAGAGTCAGAAGAAGCATCACGTGATTTATCCCGTTTTCTTCTTTGTTTATGAGGATGCAGAGTTTCATTTCTTCTAACTCTTGTAGCCCATTGTCTTTCATCTGATGAAGAGTCTGTGTCTATCACATCTAGTTTCTGTGTTACATCAATAGCTTGTATACTTTGCTTTGCTGTTTGGGCACAGGTGGTACAATTCGCTCTTTTACGTCTAAACCTTCGTTTTACTTGTTTTTTACCAGGCTCCCTACCAGAAGGTGCAATTGGTATGACAGGTGTGGTATGATTAAAGTCATCTTCTGAAACATCAAGCAACGAAGTTCTAAAAAAATGAATCCATGACCAAAGGACATGCAAAAGTAATGAAAGAAAAGATAAGAAATAAAGATATATGGAGTATCAACAAAATATGAATCTACATGAAATGATGGGAAAATTGGTGAATCAAGTTTTTAAATAAAAGTGGAAAACAAAGATATATTAGGTTCTCACCATCACTAACTGTATTGATCATTTAGAAGTATACAATAAACATTTTACATACCTACAAATATCCTGAGTAGATGGGCAGACAGATGTTTGTGAGTGGCTCCTTGGGGCTGTAACTGTGGTTGGACTGCTTGCCTAAAAAAAAAAAAATGAAATATTAGCAGTAGGCAATATGTTCAGATCTATCTGTATACCATATACTTTATTAGTATATATTCTTTTACATAAAATAAATGCATTTTTTATTCATTTAATTAATTGTTTGGCTAAAATATTACTTCTTAAAGTGGTTTAAGAAAAAAAAATACACTAATTGGGGAATTAACAGAACAATTACCTGGTGCCAGTGGCATAACTAGAAGTGATTGGGCCCCATAGCAATTTTTTTCAATGGGCCCCTGTTTTGCTGATAAGAGCAAGACTTCAGGTTCGGATACTCTTTAAAGAGAGACTCTTAACTGAACTACAGCTACACTTCAAAGGAAGGTTTATAATATGATTTTATTAAATATAATAAGTAATGTATAGATATAGTGATATAATGTCCTTATTTTGCACTTATCTATATACAAAGGATAAAGAACATAATACACAATTACATCAACACTTCATCTAGAGTCCTGACTATATCCAGAATGATACATACATCACCGATGGAGTTATCATCATCTGACAGCAACATCAGCTGGGAAGCCCTTTCAGTGAAAGCAGTCAGAGTCTCAATCGTGAAATCACCGGTCCCTATGCGAGGCGTCACCCATAGGATGAGCTTCTGACTTTTTTCCTGAAGGGTTACAGCTTTATACCAATTAAACAAAGAGCTCCATTCCCTAGTGGAACGTAGCCAGCACATGCGCTCTATAATGGTCACTGTGTACGTGTTGTTCATCTGCTTTCACCCCAGACCTTGGAGCGGCCAGTTCCCAGGTCCGCAGCGAGTCAGTATCCCAAAACAACGATGAAAAAATACATAGACTAAGCCTTACTCCCTTGCACCTGCATTCACAGGTCATAAATCAACACTTTAACTGAACAGATACAAAATGGAATTCAAATCATCAGAAACTTCATCTTCACACTTTAGCCCCTCCTCCCTCAGGTCCCCTTAATGCATACTTCTGATTGAACAAAAAAATTACTCAGCTCTCTTCTCCTGTGGGCACCTCTGCATTTCGCGCAGCACTGAGTCTAGGCATGCACTACACTGTGACCTGACATTGCACAGTCAGTTCATATTGTTCTCCTAAGCACACTACATCCCATCCTGAAGCCATGCGCTGCCAGGACCAAGACAAGTTCTTCTCTTCCCTGGCCCCTTCCTGAGTTTGGACCCCTTTTTCATTTTTTTTCAGCTGCTGATCTACCAATTCCTTGACTCCTCTTCTACCATTCAAGATGACTGCACCGCTTCTCAGACTATCTGATGCATACTGTTTATTTGGTAGGTCAACACACTTCCTGCTGCCCTCAGATTGGCCAGCACTGCTCACATGAGCAGTGCTGTCCAATCCAAGAGCAGGAATGAACTAGCAGAAAGTATATTTCAGCTAGGGTTGTATATTTCATTATTAGGTGGTCTCCATCTCCTTATATCCATATCTCTTATATCTTATAATCTCTAAGCTCCATTAGATGTCACATATGCTTAAAAATAAAAATGACTCATAATTAGAGATGAGCGAGTAGTGTTCGATCGAGCCAGTATTCGATCGAATACTACGCTATTCGGCATACTCGATTTCAATCGAGTATAACGGAGATGGCGCACTTAGAATTCGTTTCCCCTCCCACCTTCCCTGGCGCTCTTTTTCCACCAATCACCATGCAGGGGGGGTATGACAGGCCCGCGGAGCACGCTGGCAGTGCGAAAACGGCGTCTACATGCATTGGCTGGAAAAACCATGTGACCTCAAATCATAAAAACTCAGCTCTTCCTGCTCGTTTGCATATGCTGCGTGAACTTAGTGAACTGTCAGGGACAGAGGCTGGAGAAGGGAGAGATAGGTTTTAGCTGTTGGACAGGCAGGAGCGTGATTAAAAGCCCTTATCAGGGCTACTATAGTGCAGTACAGTGATAGCTTTACTACTATATACACTCTGCAGAGAACGGCTGCTGTATTCAGGGATAGCTGCTGGAGTAGGGACAGAGAGAGGCATTAGTGGTGTATTAGGTGCTCTGCTACATACCAAACTATATTTGGCACTACTGTTCTGCGTTCTTTTTGGCTGCAAAACCCTGTTATATACCTAGTGTGTATATGCACCATCTGATCTGGCAGTATACGGCTGTGTACTTTTTTTTTTTTTTAAATACAGTTTATTTGGCTCTAGTGTTCTGGGTTCTGTGTGCCTGCAATACCCTTTTTGTATACCAGGTGTAAATACCCACCGTCTGACCTGTTAGTACACGGCTGTGTACCTAGAAATATAAAAAAAATAGGCCTTTTCATTGGCACCTGTACTGTGCGTTCTCTTGCAAAATAATTTTATATACGTGGTGTTAATACACACCGTCTGAACTGTTAGTACACGGCTGTGTACCTAGAAATATAAAAAAAATAGGCCTTTTCATTGGCACCTGTACTGTGCGTTCTCTTGCAAAATGATTTTATATACGTGGTGTTAATACACACCGTCTGAACTGTTAGTAGACGGCTGTGTACCTAGAAATATAAAAAAATAGGCCTTTTCATTGGCACCTGTACTGTGCGTTCTCTTGCAAAATAATTTTATATACGTGGTGTTAATACACACCGTCTGAACTGTTAGTACATGGCTGTGTACCTAGAAATATAAAAAAAATAGGCCTTTTCTTTGGCACCTGTACTGTGCGTTCTCTTGCAAAATAATTTTATATACGTGGTGTTAATACACACCGTCTGAACTGTTAGTACACGGCTGTGTACCTAGAAATATAAAAAAAATAGGCCTTTTCTTTGGCACCTGTACTGTGCGTTCTCTTGCAAAATAATTTTATATACGTGGTGTTAATACACACCGTCTGAACTGTTAGTACACGGCTGTGTACCTAGAAATATAAAAAAAATAGGCCTTTTCATTGGCACCTGTACTGTGCGTTCTCTTGCAAAATAATTTTATATACGTGGTGTTAATACACACCGTCTGACCTGTTAGTACACGGCTGTGTACCTAGAAATATTAAAAAAATAGGCCTTTTCTTTGGCACCTGTACTGTGCGTTCTCTTGCAAAATAATTTTATATACGTGGTGTTAATACACACCGTCTGAACTGTTAGTACACGGCTGTGTACCTAGAAATATTAAAAAATAGGCCTTTTCATTGGCACCTGTACTGTGCGTTCTCTTGCAAAATAATTTTATATACGTGGTGTTAATACACACCGTCTGAACTGTTAGTACACGGCTGTGTACCTAGAAATATAAAAAAATAGGCCTTTTCATTGGCACCTGTACTGTGCGTTCTCTTGCAAAATAATTTTATATACGCGGTGTTAATACACACCGTCTGAACTGTTAGTACACGGCTGTGAAGGCAAAATATTGTAACCAAAAAAAAATAAAATGCGGAGGGGGCTAGCGGAATCGGACGTGGACGAGGACGGGGGCGCGGAAATGCTGTTGGGGGCCTTGTTGAAGCCAGTGGGGATACAATGCGTGCTGGTGAGGGTCAGCCAGGATCCCACTCATCCAGAATCCCTGCCTTTATGGGACAGTTAAGCAGGGGGCGGGTTACACCGCTGTTGAGGCCTGAGCAGGTTGAACAGGTGGTGCAATGGATAGCCGATAGCGCTTCCACACAGTTGTCCACCAGCCAGTCATCCACACAGTCTCACTCTGACCCTCCTTCCTCCACACCTGGCCAACAGAGTCATCCCACCATTGACCCCTCCCAGGAGCTCTTTTCGGGTCCTTTTTCAGATGTGCCGGAAGAATCCCAGGAGCTAGCAGAGGAATTTGTTTGTAGTGATGCCCAAACACTTGAGTTTTCGCCATCTCCTGCTGATGTGGACCCTGAACCAGCATCTGTTATCATGAGCGATGATGATGATGAGACGCAGTTGCCATCAAGGGAGGCTGTTGGAATGTCCAGTGGGCAGGAGGAGGAGCAGAGTGAGGAAGTGGAACAGGAGGTGGTGGATGACGAAATGACCGACCCCACTTGGCCAGGGGTGATGTCCAGCGGGGAAAGCAGTGGAGAGGTGGTGGTCTGCGCAGCACCGAAAAAGGCAGCAAGAGGCAGAGGGATGTCCAGAGGCAGAGGGATGTCCACAGGCAGAGGGATGTCCACAGGCAGAGGGATGTCCACAGGCAGAGGACAGTCCAGACAGAGAAGTGAGGCCACAGCCAGCAGGGCCGAAGCTGTTCCCGGCAGCAGGCAGTCACGCAAAGCTCCCCCATCGAGGCCTCGTACTTCTGTGGTGTGGAGATTTTTTAATGTTTGTGCGGATGACAAACTGAGCGCGGTTTGCACACTCTGCCACTCAAAACTGAGTAGGGGCTCCGAGAAGAGCAATCTGACCACCTCAGGAATGCGGCGTCACTTGGAAGTCAAGCACTGGGCTGAGTGGGAAATAGCAAACGCAATACAACCTGCGCAAGGTCTTCCTGCCACTGCCTCTTCCCCTTTGTTGTGTGCGGCCACTGCGGTCCAGACCTCCAGCCAGGACACCTCCACATCTGCCTCTGCCTCGGCTACTTTGGGGCCTTCTCCTTCAGCCTCCCCTTCCCCCGCATCTTCGCCTGCACCTTCACACTCCTCGTCCCATCAACTGTCCATCTCGCAGGCGTTCGACTGCAGGCGGAAGTACGCCTCGAGTCACCCCCAAGCCCAAGCCTTAAACTGCCACATCTCCAAACTGCTGGCCCTGGAGATGTTGCCGTTTAGGCTTGTGGAGACGCAGGCCTTCCGCGACCTGATGGCGGCTGCCGCACCTCGCTATTCCGTCCCCAGCCGCCACTACTTTTCCCGGAGTGCCGTCCCCGCCCTGCACCAGCACGTGTCGCGTAACATCAGGCGGGCCCTGAGGTACGCAGTCAGCGCAAAGGTCCACTTGACCACCGACTCGTGGACAAGCGCTTGCGGCCAGGGACGATACATCTCTTTGACGGCACACTGGGTGAATGTTGTGGAAGCGGGGACGGGGTCGCAAACAGAGACGGCCTACCTACCACCCCCGCCCAAGATTGCCAGCACGGGTTCTGATAAACCCCCCTCCTCTTCCTCCTCCTCCTCCTCTGCCTTAACATCGCCCTCAGCCGCTAGCTGGAAGCGTTGCAGCACTGGCGCGGGGAGACGTCAGCAGGCGGTGCTTAAGCTCATCAGCTTGGGCGACAGGAAGCACAGCGCCCCAGAGGTGAGGGACGCCATATTGCAGCAGACGGAGATGTGGCTGTCGCCGCTGCAGCTAGGACCAGGCATGGTCGTGTGCGATAACGGCCGTAACCTGGTGGCGGCTCTGGAGCTTGCCGAACTCAATCACGTACCATGCCTGGCCCACGTTTTTAATCTGGTAGTCCAAAAATTTCTAAAGACTTACCCCAACCTGGCAGAGCTACTGGTGAAAGTGCGGCGCTTGTGCGCTCACTTTCGGAAGTCAACTGTAGCTGCTGCTAGCTTAAAAAAACTCCAGCAACGCCTCCATTTGCCTGAACATCGGCTGTTGTGCGACCTGCCGACTCGCTGGAATTCCACCTATTCCATGTTGGCCAGGGTGTGTGAGCAGCAGAGAGCATTGATGGAGTACCAGATTATGAATCCACGCGTGCCTCCAACTCAGCTCCCTCAGTTTGCCAACCACGAGTGGCCATGGATGGCAGACATATGCGATGTACTGCGTATCTTTGAGGAGTCCACCAAGAAGGTCAGCAGCGAGGACGCTATAGTGAGCGTAACCATCCCGCTCCTATGCGTCCTTAAAGAATCGCTCATCGCAATAAGGGAGAACGCATTGCACGCAGAGGAGACGGGGGTAGGAGGAGACGCAACGGAGCTACACAGTCAGACCACACTTTTGTCTGCTTCACGGTGGCAGTTGCAGGAGGAGGAGGATGAGGAGGAGGACGACGTGGAGGTGGCTGTGGAAGAGGAGGAGGATGCTGGCGGCGAGGGTAGCAGTCAGGCTGTGTGCGTCCCATTGGTTCAGCGCGGATGGGGCGGAGAGGAGGCGGAAGAGGAAGAGGAGGAAATGGCAAGTGATCCTTCTGGTGGGGGCAGTGACGTCATGCCTATTCAGAGTCTGGCACACATGGCTGACTTCATGCTGGGCTGCTTTTCCCGGGACACACGTGTTGTCCGGATAGTGGAGAACAAACTGTACTGGGTCTTCGCACTCCTGGACCCCCGGTATAAAGATAACGTCTCCTCTTTTATTCCGGTAGAGGAGAGGACGAATCGATTGCTGGAATACCAGAGGGAACTCGTGCAGAACATGATGGAGATTTTCCCACCCACCATCGCTGGCGGCAGAGAGGAGAGGGTCTCCCAGAGTCCCACAACATCGATCAGGCCCACAGCCACCAGGGGAACACTCTCCAAGGTGTGGGACACGTTCATGGCACCCCCTCGTGCAACTTCCATCACTGCGGGGCCCGCTATCAGCAGGAGGGACAAGTATCGGCGGATGTTGCGGGAGTACCTGGCAGACCGTACCCCTGTCCTCCCCGATCCCTCGGCGTCCTACACTTACTGGGTCTCCAAGTTGGACACGTGGCTGGAACTGTCCCTGTACGCCTTGGAGGTGCTTGCCTGCCCTGCCGCCAGCGTGCTATCAGAAAGGGTGTTCAGCGCAGCCGGGGGCATTATAACCGATAAGCGCAGCCGCCTGTCAACCGACAGTGCCGACAGGCTGACGCTAATCAAAATGAACAGCAAGTGGATTGACCCGGACTTTGCTTCTCCAACAGTGGAAAGCAGCCAAAAGTGAAGTGCCATCTGTATGAAGTGCCATTTCCTCCTCCACCTCCTCCTCCTCCTCCTTAACCGCCGTAGATTTGCTCCATAAAAAAAAAAAAAAAATTATGGCTCACCTCTTGGGCCTACAAACAATTTTTAAGAGGTCTCACCTCTTGGGCCTACAAACAATTTTTAAGAGGTCTCACCTCTTTAGCCTCCACACAATTTTTAAGACGTCTCACCTCTTTGGCCTCCACATAATTTTTAAGAGGTCTCACCTCTTGGGCCTCCACATAATTTTTAAGAGGTCTCACCTCTTGGGCCTCCACATAATTTTTAAGAGGTCTCACCTCTTGGGCCTCCACATAATTTTTAAGAGGTCTCACCTCTTGGGCCTCCACATAATTTTTAAGAGGTCTCACCTCTTGGGCCTCCACATAATTTTTAAGAGGTCTCACCTCTTGGGCCTCCACATAATTTTTAAGAGGTCTCACCTCTTGGGCCTACAAACAATTTTTCCCATGGCTCACCTCTTGGGCCTACAAACAATTTTTCTCATGGCTCACCTCTTGGGCCTACAAACAATTTTTATCATGGCTCACCTCTTTGGCCTCCACATAATTTTGAAGAGGTCTCACCTCTTGGGCCTACAAACAATTTTTCTCATGTCTCACCTCTTGGGCCTACAAACAATTGTTAAGAGGTCTCACCTCTTGGGCCTACAAACAATTTTTATTATGGTTCACCTCTTGGGCCTTAATACAATTGTTAAGAGGTCTCACCTCTTGGGCCTACAAACAATTTTTAAGAGGTCTCACCTCTTGGGCCTACAAACAATTTTTATTATGGCTCACCTCTTGGGCCTTAATACAATTTTTAAGAGGTCTCACCTCTTGGGCCTCCACTTAATTTTTTCGAGGGCTCACCTCTTGGGCCTCCATATAATTTTTTCGAGGGCTCACCTCAAGCTAACTTTGCGCACTCATTAAAATATTTTCACAACAAGGACCTAAGAGCCCTCGATGGGAGAGCTTTGTGTGGGGGCCTTTTATAGGGAAGAGATGCGGCCCTGCGGGCTCTAGCCTGCCTTCTCCATGAGCCTCTGGCCAGCCCACGGCCTCTTCCTGCCTTTTGCGGTCCTACGCATCCCTCAACATCCCCACTGCTTTACCTGCTAGACATGACACTGGGCCAGGTCGGGTCACTGACATCTCAAGCGCCAACAATTTGGGCATTTTAAGGCTTCTGCATGTGTTTGAGTTGTTTTTACATTTTAAAGAAGACATGTCTGACCACATCTCACACACACACACACAATGACAATTAGGGGTGGGGTCTATTTGCTTTCCCCTTTGCCTATGCCATCTGTGGTTGTCATAGGCAACGTGATTTTAAGGGGTGCAGAATTTTATCTTCTTTTTTGTCTAGTTTGGCTTGGGGTCCATGGCAATGTAGAGGAAAGAAGGTTTCCTTGTATGGTCTCACTTTACAGAGAGGTTACATTGTCTTTGGAGTGTATTGTTGAGAGGCTGTGATAGTGGCGTAATAGTGCGACTTGGGCGCGTTATATGCACCCAGACATGCTTCCCCTGCTGTCCCAGTTGCATTCCAGCAGTGTTGGCATCCTTTTCTGAGGTTTCAGGGTGGACTTGGTGACCTCCAAGTGGTCGAATTGAGATTTCCAAGTGGCGAGCATTTTTTTCCCATAGACTTTAATGGGATTCGATATTCGGTCGAATAGTCGAATTTCGCGGTCTATTCGAATCGAATTTCGAACTTTCGAATATTTCACTACTTGCTCATCTCTACTCTTAATCACTTGATATGTCTGTAGGAAAACAGGAACTTAGCAGAAGTTGAAATATGCATATGGAATTTCCCAGATAGATGAAGTAATGAGTATCCCATTGGCTGCCATTATCACTCTTTTGATTTGTTGTTTAATGTATACTTGTATGATTGTGATTGGACATATTAAAATTGATGACAAAGGGGGGTGTGATTACACCAACATGTATTTCTAATAAAATTAGCTCCCTGGGTGTAACCAGAGGAGATCTACATGATCAGCAATGAGACTGGACGTGCATTTCTTGTGCTGCGGCCGTACCCTCTTACCATGAAGGGGGAAATTTAACATAATTTGAACACCACAGACAACTGAGTATTAAGTCTAATTTGGGACTTATCCTAAATTACATTAACATGTGGTGCCGAAACCCGGGAAAAATCCATCAGATATCCAAGGGGACGATCGTGGAAGAGCTTTGGTCATTATGGCAACTGGGAACTGCACCTTCAAATACACAGGTAAGATATTTTTCTTACTTTGTGCCTTCCTACTTTTCATGACCACTGTTCGAGTATTGTCCTTTTCGGAATCTTTGGGATTTTAAAAGAACACCTCCTTGTCTGTGGTATAGAGTGAATGGAGTATGTGTATGATGAGATTGATGGAGATTGCCTGTGTTTTATAATATGCCATGATAGAAATTAAGGAACTGGGAAAAAGAGGAAGTTAGAATATCAAGAAAGAGATTTATTTCAATGCTTGCATTTAGTTAGTATTTAAAGTGCCCATCTCTGTGATATCTGCAGATACCCAACACCAACCCAATCTCTGCAAGAACTGTTTGATGTGAGCGGAGTTGAAAGCCCAGTACAGGACTGGGAGGATCGGTCTGCAAGAACTGTTTGATGTGAGCAGACCGATGAGCCTGCAAGAACTGTTTGATGTGAGCAGGTGGTGAGGCGAATCAGGGTATTCTCGCGTGGTGGGAGAAGGGACGGATCCACTCTTCTCCAATGGGATCAGGCAGTCGAAAGGCTCTGAAAAAGGGGCGCACCTCAAGGAGGGAGGTGACTGTAGTGGATATCATAGAGAGGCAGAAGAGGAGGAGGGGCAGTGAGAGATATAAGCAGAATATTCAAAAGAGCAGGCATATCAAAAGATGAGAAATCTGGAAATCTAGATGGTTGAAATCTGGAAAGTTCCACAGTCAGAGAAGCAGCGCATTCGTTGAAGGTTAGGCAGGTGAAGAAGGTAAGAGCAGGTGAGGAGAATGTGAGAGGCTGGGGAGCAGTGGTTCAAAGGTGGCATAAAGAGAATGATGGAGAAAGAATTGGGAAGGGAACACATATATGTATGTATATATGTTTTTACTTTTAAAAAGCAAAGGAAAGAGTTAAACATGAGTGGAGTGAAAAAAGAGGAAGTACTGGCTGCTGCTTTGAGAGGGACTTAAACGGCATTTTCTTTGTCTTCCGTCTCTTGTGGGGTCCCCGATAGTCATAAATGTATAATTTCTGTAGAAGAGGAGGATGAACCGAGAAGAATCTGATTCTTATCAGAATCTGATTATTTGATAACACAAAATTGCAGTAGTTCCCATTTCAGATATTGTTTTGGCAGATGTGGTAGTATTTGAAAGATGATGTGTCAGTATATACTGCTGCTATTAGTGATTAGGAAAAACCCTATCTTTAAAGGAAAAAAAAAATTAAGTGTTTATTAAGTTTACGTTTCAAAACTTTTGATTTGCTTGAGTATGCTTGGCTTCTTTCACAGACTTTGCGGTTTGTGAAAAAGAGGAAGTATGGATAATGTCGGTTTCTTTTGAAAGTAGATTTTCTATAAGAATTTAAAGTTAAGGTATCGATAATAATATCCAGGAAAGGAAAAAATTAGAATTGAGTCAAAAGAAAATCCACGTGGTAAAAGATGAGCTCATTCTTACATTTGATATTATGTGCACATTATTTTTCATTTTGTTTGTTTGCAAACTAAAGATTTTGTGAGTTTTATTTTATAGCCCAAATTAATGGATGTCAAGGAAGCCTATTGTTTTTCCCAAATGTTTAATTTGGTGGGGATTGTGCCTAATCTGTTTTTTAGGAGTGAAGAAAAAGACCAAGAAATCCTAATATATTCGGCAGATCTGCATAAAATATCATTTTCATTGATTCTGTGCTGAAAACTTTTCATGGAGTCATGCATATATTTTTTTGAGTTTTTATTGGAGCTCCAATGCATACTGTATTTGTTTGTGTGTGAAGTGTGTGATGGGCCCGTGTCTGTCTTTGTTTGTAATCATTATATGTTTCATGTTAAACATCTAGCTAGAAGTGATCAAAAAAGGAGAAGTTACATTTTGCCATACGACAGAGGGTGTGGTGAGTGACATAGAATTATATTATACAGAGACAGCCTCGTGTTCCTCCCTAAACACGTATAGTGTGATATGTCACTAGAGTTAGAGAAAGAGAAAAAAAATGAAATTGGTTTATTTAATTTTATCAAGTCGCATAAGCGTGCAAGTGGAAAAAAAATAAGACAATAAGATTGGTTTGTTTTAAAAACGTTATTAATATGTGGTATTCAGACAAGTGTGTTTATAAGAGGTCTGTAAGCAAAATCATCAAATAAGTATAATAATATGTGGTTAAATCAAATGGAATGTCTGAAGTAACTGTGTCACCAAATATTTAATCTGTCAATGAAAACTAGATGATAGATAAGGTTTTCCGATCGGTTTTTATTTTCTGATTATTTTGTTTTATTTTCTGAACATGATGGGAGCATTTGATTTGTTTGAAAAAAAAAAGTAACAGCATTTGAAAAGTATTAAGAGAATTGTTTTATAACAGTCACGTGGGCTATGAACACAGAGATCTGGAGGAGATACAACACTTTGAGCATCTTGAGTTTACAGAAGAATTTCTGCATTTTGATAAGAGGTTGAGTTACCAGACTACATAAAGTTTTAGATGTCATATGAACTACGGAGCAAGTACATTCAGATCTGATTCATAACTTTGTCAAATATTGAGTTTTCTCTCATAGATGGTATAGATGGATCACACAGAAGACAGGATATGCTGTCAGTGCCTAAACTGATGTTGTCACCTAAATACCACTCCCTTCTGTAATGTGAGTACAGGAGGTAGAGCTGAAGGCACTCACTGAGGCTGGTAAGATGGTTGTGGTCAGATAACTAATATTCATATAGATTTCATATATGCCTTTGGTATCTTCCATGATTATGGTCTGATCTGGGGGAGCAGAGGTTTTGTTGGATCCATGGGAAACCCATGAAGAGTGCTGAGTGTGTGAGAGTTGTTTTATGCCCTGATGCTGTCCAGAAGAAGAAAAAAGAAAAAAGACAACAAGTTGGGAGATTAAACTGCTATAACTGCAGACCTCCAGCCAATACCTGAAGCCAACCTAAGGTTTACGTGACTTGGCCAACCCAGGCCCAGAAGACCTCTAAAGTAAGAGCAAGGAGTGATAACAAGCTCTGGAGGGTAGGTAAAATGGTGCCTTCTCAAGTGCACTCTGCCCGTTGATGATGAATTCAGCACATGGGTTGATGTATGTGTCAGGAGGAGATATGGTGGGAACTCCAGGGGTCCAGCAGCGCTGCCACCAGGTTTGTCCAAGGTTACATGTGGGCCTGTAATAATGTTGGAAGAACTTTGAGAGTTCCAGAAAGGCATATACCTAGGCCATCTTGCCTATTTCAGAGATTGCAGATGGACTGCATTAAGTTTCCAAAGGTGGGGCAGCATGAATATGTCCTTGTCTATGTTGATCTATTTTTCAGGAAACACCTGGTCTGTAGTAAAAGCAAGAGTAAAAGAAGATACTGGCTGAGGTAGCAAGTAGAGAAATACTGGATGTAGAACAAGCCTTTTGACACTTTTTGTCTTTCCTAAAGTGGTAGGAGCCCTTACAGGTCAGCTCTAACTGTTGAGCATAAACATGTGTGTGATTCCTTTTTAGATCTGGACTCAAAGACTAGTACCTAGTTCATATAAAGGAAAGTCTGGATCCCAGATTTGATGGTCCCTACTGAGTGCTGTGTTCACCATTCCAACATTGGTGAAGCCAAACATATTTACATTGATAATATACTTAGTGCTTATGAAGTTTGCCAAATAATGAGAGATTATAGAATTAGCAAATAATCCACACAGTGAGAGGAAAGGTGGTGTGGACTCACTTGGATATTGTTTAATCAGGATTGGATTATTGAGTAAAGTCTGAGTATTACATCTTTGCCCCATTATGTTCATGATATTGTAATTTGTGTCCTAACTTCACTAACAAAGGTTTAAACAGATTAAAAAAAAAAAACTGGCTGGTCTATAACATACTGAAAGAATAGCAACCCACTTGGCAAGTATCGAGCAATCGAAAAGTGATGATGGTATGTGGTATGTGAAACGGATGCATATAGATGGCTGCCACCTCACCGCTCAGTGGTCTGTGCCTTAGCTAATCATCCCTGAGTTTGAAGGAAAAAGAAAAGAGGTCCTTTATAGGTTCCATTACAACATGTACCAGAGCAGATTTTATTGAGAAAGAGAAAAAGATCATACTATGCACATGCCATGATAAGGATGGTATGGTTTGGGTGGCTGCTGAAGTGGAGTATACTAAGAGGTTAAGGGAGATTTATAGAGCCACTAATTCTAAGAAAGAATTGTCCATTGATTAGACTGATTTGCTGTGTTGACTGAACCCAATTAACTGATTTAGTTAAGTAAAATGATAGGTTGATGGTTGATGCTCTCTTTGTAAAATGATACTAAATGTGTTGTTTCTGATTAAATTGGCAGTAAGGTCAGAAAGAAGATATTATCATCACCTGACTGTAATAATAACCTGTATACTGAATGTGAATCATGGAAAATCTACAAGAGAGGAATATACATATATACATCAATCCAGCCTGCGAATTCTAAACCTGACGATTCAGATGAGAACTGA
The DNA here is from genome assembly GCA_900303285.1 of Rhinella marina. Classification (NCBI taxonomy): domain Eukaryota; kingdom Metazoa; phylum Chordata; class Amphibia; order Anura; family Bufonidae; genus Rhinella; species Rhinella marina. The sequence continues at coordinate 66,116 of ONZH01012246.1, forward strand.
GACATCCTAGACATGACAACTTTGAACTCTGATGATTATTGGACATTTTGCCTCGCTTCTGATTGTGCACCTGTGCTGTGCAGGGAATAACTTGGAATAACTTAAAGGAAAATGCAGGGAAAAATGCTGAGTGTCCAGTGGAGTCTACCATAGATGATGAATGGCTTATCAGCCCTGATCTGGGGAATCCAGTCAGAATGTAGTCATTGGGGGAATCCTCTGGATACTAAAGCAGGCTGTGTACAGGAGGAGGAAGACACTTATTTACTTGTGTCTCCTTCTCCATCCCATGAACAAGAATTAACAGATATAAGATCTGCATTGATGACATGGGGTCTGTCCTGATCGATACACCTCAGATTAATGGATGGCCCATAGGCCCTGGTTTGAACTGAATATAGTCAATTGGGAAACTCTCTTTAGACTATTAGCAAATTATGTTCAAGAGGAGGAAACTGTTAAAGAAATTTAGTTAGTTGGTGAACACAATTGTGCTAGGGTTGTATATTTCATTATTAGGTGGTTTCCATCTCCTTATATCCATATCTCTTATATCTTATAATCTCTAAGCTCCATTAGATGTCACATATGCTTAAAAATAAAAATGACTCATAATCACTTGATATGTCTGTAGGAAAACAGGAACTTAGCAGAAGTTGAAATATGCATATGGAATTTCCCAGATAGATGAAGTAATGAGTATCCCATTGGCTGCCATTATCACTCTTTTGATTTGTTGTTTAATGTATACTTGTATGATTGTGATTGGACATATTAAAATTGATGACAAAGGGGGGTGTGATTACACCAACATGTATTTCTAATAAAATTAGCTCCCTGGGTGTAACCAGAGGAGATCTACATGATCAGCAATGAGACTGGACGTGCATTTCTTGTGCTGCGGCCGCACCCTCTTACTATGAAGGGGGAAATTTAACATAATTTGAACACCACAGACAACTGAGTATTAAGTCTAATTTGGGACTTATCCTAAATTACATTAACACAATGAATCTACAGCTAAAAGGTTAAAAAAGCAGGCACCAGGTAAGTGTTGGGAGGGGAGAAGGTAACTAAAAAATGGCAAATCATGTTTTTCTTTATTTTTTCCGTTATGGTGTTTATTGCACAGGGAATTTTTTAAAATATTTTAATAGCTCAGACATTTACAGATGTGACAATACCTAATATGTTTATTTTTTATTGTTTATATATTTTTATACGTAAAATTTGGAAAGGGGGCAATGTAAATATTAAAAGGGTTAAATGATGGTGCTCGGCGCAATTGCCATTCCCCATCATTGCAGCCAGGTGCCTGCTGTATGGGGTGGGTTCACAGCAGCAGGCCCCTCCATACAATTTCGGGCGCATAATGCAGTACATATATGGCATTATACGTTAAGGGGCTAAGGGCAAATTAGACAACAGAATTATCTGCAAATTATCGGGAACAAGTATTAATAGGAACGCTCATTGGCAATAATTGGCTCATTTAATTGAGTAGCCAATCAGATGACGAATGAGCAAACAGGATGAAAGATGCCCAATTATCGGCAGGACATCTTATTGTCTAATCAGGGATTTGCTGCCGATAAAGAATAGAACAGAATGAGAGAGGAACAAACTGTTCCTCCTGAATTCTGTTTGCATCGGACTGTCTAATAAGGCCAGTGGAAATGAATGTAGATGGCTGTTTATCATCCATCGGCAAACACACTGCCCATACTTCAAGCAGTGTAATACCACATATATTTTGATGACCTAGCATCCGTTTTGTTTTTTTTTTTGTGGGGGGATCAATTGTAATAATGTCTGTCCTCAAAACGGACAAATATAGGACATGTTCAATTTTTTTGCGGAACAGACATGCGGACATATGGAAACGGAAATCACACAGGGTCATTTCCATTTTTTTTGCGGACCCACTGAAGTGAATGGTTCCCCATACGGACCTGTAAAAAAATGGAAGTGAAAAAAAAATATGTTCGCGTATATATGCCCTATAGTACTTTAATATATCTCCTACTTCACATTTCTGTTGGATTCCATATGCAAAACAAGATATCCCATTTTCCATCAAAAGCCATACTATACAAATACATTGGTTCTAGGTGAATATATTTCTGTAATACAGAGCTGTACAGAGGCCAACATATGCAGTGGTTATGGCTCCACAGTATGCGTACATGACAACTTTCTCTGAATTTTATTTTATTGTTTTATGACCATTCCTGCTGGGGGGTTGCTTTTTTTATAACTTGGGCAACCCCTTTAAAAAAGATTTATACTTTCCTACTAACATTTACCAGTTAGGTTATTTTTACTTAATTTAAAGAAAACAAAACGGTTATCTTGAGTGACACTATTTGATTTTAATGAATATACAGTAATTGGCCAATCAGGTTGCTAAAGTCAAGCAAACAGTGAAATACTATATATGTACTGAAAAACTAATTGACTCCTTAATAAATAATGATTATAAATCTATTTAATGATATGCACGTTGGTTTCTGACCATTCCATCTCATAAAACATTAATTAGAAAGTACATTAATTTTTGAATGGCACCTGCATACAGCACAATAAATAGTGGAGAACAAATTATAGCATTTAATTAACAATAAGAATAATATAACATCTCTTTCATGCTACATTGTGTTCACATAAAGCATTCGTTAAATACACATAACAGCAATTCAAGACCATTTTCCTTGCAGTTGACGGAAGTTACCACATATAATACAGATGTTTTATTGAAAGTGAAATGTCAATTACAATTTGAACTTATACCATGAGTCACATGAGCATAAAGCTATATAATGACAGCATTGAGTCACTGTAATTTTAATTTCTTTTCAGTTTTTGATTAACTAAAAAAAAGAGTCTTAAGGCACATTTACACACTCCGAGGAGCAGCCAATTGACGGGAAGGAAGCGTTCCTTCCCAACAGTCGATAACGAAATGGGGATGGTTGGCTCCACTTTTGTCAAGTACGGTGGTCAGTGATGGGGTAAAAACCCAGTAGAATCAGGATTTGGAAAATCACGGCACTCGAAGTTTCAATAAAATAATAGTATTTATTCCATACTTACGATGCACATATAGAAATCACGGCCAACGCTTTGGTCCATCATGGACCGTGTTCACGGCCAAGCCAACATGGAGTAATGGGGTAGAAGGATGGCATCCTAATCATTCTCAACAGTTGACTGCTCGCTCAGTGATGAGAACGAGGGATCACCATTGTGATTGCTTCTCCTCACACAGCTGCATAATTTCTAGGCAGCAGATCTCTCTTTAGACATCACGATCTGCTGCCCATAAATGATGATTTACAGTTGTGCTCAAAAGTTTACATACCCTTGCAGAGTTTTGGCTGTCTTGGCCTTTTTTCAGAGAATATGAATGATAACACAAAAACTTTTTTCCACTCATGGTTAGTGGTTGGGTGAAGCCATTTATTGTCAAACTACTGCTACTACTACTGTGTTTTCTCTTTTTAAATCATAATGAAAACCAAACACATCCAAATGACCCTAATCAAAAGTTCAGATACCCCAGTTCTTAATACCGTGTATTGACCCCTCTAATGTCAATGACAGCTTGTAGTATTTTGTGGTAGTTGTGGATGAGGCTCTTTATTTTCTGAGATGGTAAAGCTGCCCATTCTGCTTGGCAAAAAGCCTCCAGTTCCTGTAAATTCATGGGCTGTCTTGCTTGAGATCTCCCCAGAGTGGCTCAATGATATTGAGGTCAGGAGACTGAGATGGCCACTCCAGAACTTTCACTTTGTTCTGCTGTAGCTAATGACAAGTCGACTTGGCCTTGTGTTTTGAATCGTTGTCATGTTGCAACGTCCAAGGACGTCCCATTTCCAGCTTCCTGGCTGATGAGTGCAAATTTGCCTCCAGTATTTGCTGATAACGTGCTGCATTCATCTTTCCTTCAACTTTATCCAAGTTTCCGGTGCCTTTGTAGCTCACACATCATCAGTGACCCACCTCCGTGCTTTACAGTAGGAATTGTGTTCCTTTCATCATAGGCCTCTCCAAATGTAGCATTTATGGTTGTGGCCAAAAAGTTCGATTTTGGTCTCATCACTCCAAATTACCTTGTTCGAGAAGTTTTGAGGCTTGTCTCTGTGCTGTTTGGCGTATTGTAGGCGAGATACTTTGTGGCATTTGCGCAGTAATGGCTTTCTTCTGGGGACTCGACCATGCAGCCCAATTTTTTTCAAGTGCCTCCTTATTGTGCATCTTGAAACAGCCACACCGCTAGTTTTCAGAGAGTCCTGTATTTCAGCTGATGTTTGTGGGTTTTTCTTTGCATCTCAAACAATTTTCCTGCCTGTTATGGCCGAAATTTCTGTTGGTCTACCTGACCCTGGTTTGGTTTTTACATGCCAGAGTCTGTCTGGATCCCAGAAACTCACTCAGCTTTTATACACACACACTGATTACAAGCAAACAGGTCACAGGTGAGGATGCTACTGAACCTTTAATAGCCATTCAAACCCATTTGTGTCAACTTCTGTGCATGTTATCAGGCCAAAATCAGCAGAGTACGTGAACTTTTGATCAGGGTCATTTGGATGTTTTTGGTTGTCATTATGATTTAGAAAGAGAAAACACAGTAGCTTGACAATAAATGGCTTCACCCAACCACTAACCATGAGTGGAAAAAAGGTTTTTGTTATCATTCATATTCTCGTAAAAAAGGCCTAGACAGCTAAAATTCTGCAGGGGTATGTAAATTTTTGAGCACATCTTGTAGGTGCCTGCACCAATTGCAGAATCATCCAGGTGATCAGCGGAACCTTTAGATAGGCAGATCGGTAATTGGGAAGGAGCGTTCACAGGATATTTTTGTTGTCCATAATCTGCCTGATTATGACCCAGTCTAAATCCACCTTTACAGTTTCTAACTAACTATTCACACTTGAAAGGATTGTTAAACACAGTTTATCTATTGCTAATGTTCAATTTTAAGAGCTTTAGGGTCAAAATCAGGAAGGATCATTGCTTAGCAGTTGCTTTCAATAAATCTCAATGCAGTACATAACATATAAATATGAATTTGAAGCTACCTACTCATTAATTATAACTAACTCTATATAAACCCATCAAGATTAACGATTATCTGTATCTTATATATATTTTCCAATATACATACTTTAAACCAGGGATGCTCAACCTGCAGCCCTCCAGCTGTTGCAAAACTGCAACTCCCAGCATGCCCTAATGGCTGTAGGCTATCCAGGCATGCTGGGAGTTGTAGTTTTGCAACAGTTGGAGGGCCGCAGGTTGGGCATGCCTTCTTTAAACGAATAATAACCACCACACAATGAGTTCTATTTGTATAAGAATATTTTTATTGTAGGAAATACGAGAACATACAATTTACGTTATGTGAGATATATTTACCTAATGCTTGTAACCCTTAATATGAAAATACTCAATAAAAAAAATAGTACATATCCAATCTGGGGCAGAAAAAAAAATTGATGCAGTATTTTTGTATTGAATGTATTACTATTAGCGATTTAAAAAAAAAATCATAATTAGAGAGGAGTGAAGTTCTTAAAAATTCGATTTAGCTACTTCACTGAATTTTACAAAAAATTCAGTTCTATGTACCACTGATCGCAGTAATATTAAGGCCTTTCAGGGGTTAATCATTTAAATAAAAATAAAATTGTACTTACCTTATCCATTTGAGGGTGAAGGGACTTAAATATCTAGTGCAAAATCTTGTGCGGTGCGTTATGACGTCATCATGCTGGCCAGCGTGGGAACGTCATATGCCACTGTGCGCAAGATTTTGCGTGGGATCTTCAAGCAAGATGACCGCAGCGGCTTTTTGCGCTCAAATGGTTGGGGTGAGTATCATTTCAGGGAAAATGTATTCATTACAACGACGCACAGAGAATTTGGCTTCAGGGCGAATTGAACTATCCCTGTAATTCAGATCGAAGTCCACTTCAGATACTTCAATTCACTCAACAGTAATCAAAACAATCAGAGGTCAGATGTAACCACTATTGTAATTGGAGACCCCTTTGCCAGTTATCACATATATGTACTATAGCATCCAGTCATACAGGAAGATGTGCCATCATGATCAATCACTGGTGTACAACTGCAACTGACAACAGATGTCCTGCATCAACAGCCAGGATCAGAGAAAACTCTGATCTTTGGCATTTAATGTCCACATATTGCACTCAGGCCTTTATGAACAATGATTATACCAAGTAAAATGTTTCTTCTTTTTTAGAGATAGAAATGAAAGTCTCCCCATAGGTTCCCAATGTTCACTAGATGTCCTAATAATGTACAGTGTTCTCTATATGAGAAGTTTCTAGGAGTGAAATGATTGCCTGTAAAAATGATTGAAGACCTTGTAAGTGACTGTTTTTCACTTCAGACTAACTACAAAGTAAGGCATCAGACATGAACACTGAAAAGCTGCTCAAACCGCTCTGCTTACACAGAGGAGGAAATCACTTAGGCCTCTTTCACATGGGCGTCATGGATTCAGTCCGGATGTGTTCCGGAAAATCCGCACGCATCCGCACCAATCCGCACGCAATCACAGTCAGTTTTGACTGCGATTGCGTACGTTCATTCAGTTTTTTCCGCGCGACTGCAAAGAGGTTTAATGCATTTTTCACGCGTGTGATAAAAAAATGAATGTTTACAAACAACATCTCTTAGCAACCACAAGTGAATCACGCATTGCAATCAATCACTTCAATGGGGCCAGGGTTGCGTGAAAAACGCAGAATATAGAACATGCTGCGATTTTCACGCAACGGCGAACTGATGCGTGAAAAACATCGCTCATGTGAAAAGCTCCATTGAAATGAATGGGTCAGGATTCAGTGCGGGTGCAATGCGTTCGCATCACGCATTGCATCCGCGTGGAAATCTCGCCCGTGTGAAAGGGGCCTTAGAGAAGCATTTTGATGGGAATGAGGATTGGATGAATGGGACAGCTACACAGAAATTTCTGTTTCCATCCATCCAGAAGGAAATTATTACGTGGAAATGATGCATAATAAGATTTCCATCCACATGTATCCCCAGTTTATGTAGACTGCTTTAAACTGAACAGCTACATGCTTTTTGTGTGATCTAAGTACAGTAACTGAAATTACTGTTTGTTTCCTCTAAATAAATATCACAGTTACCAACACATTTCAGATTATAGCATAGCAGCATTTACTTGAAAAACTTATAGGTATGGTTGTATTATAGGTTCAGTGGCCCAGATGATGGCCTTTTGAACTTAAGCAGATTTTCAAGGACCCCCAAACATTTTAACGAAGGCCCAGGGATGATTCCAAATAACTAGAGATGAGCGAGCACTAAAATGCTCGGGTGCTCGTTATTCGAGTCGAACTTTTCCCGATGCTCGGGTGCTCGTTTCGAATAACGAACCCCATTGAAGTCAATGGGAGACTCGAGCATTTTTGCAGGGGACCAAGGCTCTGCCTAGGGAAGGCTGGGTGAAAACCTGGAAACCTCAGAAAATGATGGAAACACCACCGAAATGGACAGGAAACAGCAGGGGCAGCATGCATGGATGCCTCTGAGGCTGCCTAATCCCACCATTACCCCATTAGTGGGGCATGTGTGGTATCGATTCTTCTCAGTTTAAAATAGTATACGTCCCCTATCTTGGGACCATATATTTCATGGATTTTTCGAACACGGAAAAGGAAAAAGAGCTTGCTCTGGGCAGGGGAGTGTCTTTTCTACTGCAGCTAAGGGGACGTGTCCATGATCTGCCTATCACAGGTCAGGAGCCAATTAAAAGAGGAACAAACAAAAATCAGTATAATATCTAATACGTCCCCTATCCGGGTTAATTGTTTGGAGAAAGGGCCTGTAGGTGGGGGGCAGGCTGGGGGGAAGGAGGTTGAGCTGGAAGAGCCAGAGGAGTGCCCCCTGGGCTAGCGTGTGTGGTGGTGACAACAGCCAGATGGATTTGGAAAAACTGTAGCATCAACCGGTACGGTATGTATTCTTCTGAGTTTAATACCATATACGGCACCTATCCGGAAAAATAGTTTGGAGAGAGAGAAAGAGAGGAAAAAGACGTGCAGTATGGAGCAATTACACGGAAACTATTAGATTAGGCAGACTTGGTCTGCTTAATTGCAACCCAGACAAATGAGAGAAAGAGAGGAAAATGACGTATTTTTAAAAGTGACGTTCAGTATAGATCAAGTGTGGTATGTGTTCTATGTATACTACTCAGTTTAATACCGTATATGGCAGCTATCCGGAAAAATAGTTTGGAGAGAGAGAAAGATAGGAAAAAGACGTAAATTGTTTGGAGAGAGGGCCTGTAGGTGGGGGGGGGCAGGCTGGGGGGAAGGAGGTTGAGCTGGAAGAGCCAGAGGAGTGCCCCCTGGGCTAGCGTGTGTGGTGGTACAGCCGGATGTAGTTAGAATGACGACGCAGGACCCCAACTTAAAAATTTAGCATCAACCGGTACAATTGTCAATTATGAGCTCGATCAAGTGTGGCATGACTTTTTAGATGGAGATTGCATGTGGTCACGTACTCCCTGGAACCCCATAGTCACGCCTTCTCTGATGTGCTACCCCAGAACATTCTCTGCCCCAATTCGCAAAACCTTTTGCAGTCTCCGTGTGCTGACAGTGGGGATTTACCAGTGTTGTCTGAGGAGGTGGTGGACAATGGCGAGACACAGGTGTCGGGGGGTGAGGTAGTTGAAAGTGAAGCAAGTTACATTGTGGACTCCTTGGGGGGACTTTCTCACGATGGGACAGATTCAATTGTGTTTAGAAAGGCTGATGGGCTTCCGTCAGCACTGTGTGTATAGAACCCCATGGTCTTTCATAAAAATAGTCTGGCGATGACCCCAAGGCAATTTTCAGGGACACGGTAATGGTGACCCACTTAAAAATGCTGCCTGACAACCTGGCGGTGAACCCCTGATTGTCTGTCTTTCAATAAGATTGCAGTGTAAAGCATGGTGGTGAGCCTCAGTATGACTTTTTGGATGGAGATTGCATGTGGTCACGTACTCCCTGGAACCCCATAGTCACCCCTTCTCTGATGTGCTAGCCCAGAATATTCTCTGCCCCAATTCGCAAGACCTTTTGCAGTCTCAGTGTGCTGACAGTGGGGATTTACCAGTGTTGTCTGAGGAGGTGGTGGACAATGGCGAGACACAGGTGTCGGGGGGGTGAGGTAGTTGTATGGGAAGCAAGTTACAGTGGGGACTCCTTGGGGGGGACTTTCTCATGATGGGACAGGAACAGTTCAATTTTTTTTTTTTTGTGTTTATTTAACTTTCATTTAGCACAAATAACCATAGAGATATTTATTCGTTATCTTCGCTGCGCAGTCTGGTGTTGGGGTTCGTCACTTTGATGGCGAGCTGTGCCGCTCTCTCCACAATGGTCTTTCGGTTCTTTGAGGAGACGTTGTGGGTGATTTCTGCACAGAAGGACTTGTTGCTCATCAACAGAACCTCGAGCTCCTTGACATTGTGGACCAGGAATTTGCGGAACCCTGTGGGCAGCATGTGTTTGGTCTTCTTGTTGCTACCGTATCCAATGTTGGGCAATATAGATATGCATGTAATATTATTTTTCACTCCTATCCCAAAAAAAAAATGTATGCAGTTTGCTCACATAAAACTGGAAACTGGAACTGGAGAGAGGGCCTGTAGGTGGACCTCCGGAAAAATTGTTTGGAAAGAGGGCCTGTAGGTGGACCTCCGGAAAAATTGTTTGGAGAGAGGGCCTGTAGGTGGACCTCTGGAAAAATTGTTTGGAGAGAGGGCCTGTAGGTGGACCTCCGGAAAAATTGTTTGAAGAGAGGGCCTGTAGGGGGCCCTCCTGAAACATTGTGGTAAAAGAGTGCCAGTTGGACCTCTAAAAAAAATGGCGTTTTTTTAGTCAGCGTTAGGCAAAGACGACATGGAGGAGGAGGAGTAGAGAAGAGGAATCGGATACATAAGTAATGTTAATCTTTAGCTGCTTTCCCCCGGAGGAGATTTGAATTCCGGTGAAATCCAGGCTTTGTTCATTTTAATAAGCGTCAGCCTGTCAGTGCTGTCAGTTGACAGGCGTGTACGCTTATCGGTGATGACGCCACCAGCTGCACTGAATACCCGCTCTGACAGCACGCTAGTGGCAGGGCAGGCCAGCACCTCCAAGGCGTACAGCACCAGTTCAGGCCACGTGTCCAGCTTTGAAACCCAGTAGTTGTATGGAGCAGAGTGATCGCTACGGACGTTGGTATGGTCAGCTAGGTACTCCCTCACCATCTTTCTGTACAGCTCCCCCTACTCTGCCTAGACTGGGGACAGGTGACAGTGTCTTGCTGGGGTGACATAAAACTGGCAAAGGCCTTGGAGAGCGTTCCCCTGCCAGTGCTGGACAAGCTGCCTGCTCGGCTCCTCTCCCCCGCTACTTGGCCCACAGAACCATGCCCTCTGCCGCTAGCGGCGTCAGATGGGAAGAATTGTTTCAGCTTGTGCACCAGGGCCTGTTGATATCTATTCACTCTCATACTCCTTTCCTCTGCAGGGATGAGAGTGGAAAGGTTCTGCTTGTACCGTGGGTCCAGGAGAGTGAACACCCAGTAATCGGTGTTTGAAAAAATTCTTCTAACGCGAGGGTCACGGGATAGGCAGCCTAACATGAAGTCTGCCATGTGCGCCAGAGTCCCAACACGCAAGAATTCCCTCTCCTCACTGGCCTGACTCTCCATTTCCTCCTCCTCTCCTCCTCCAAGTCCTCCTCTTCAGCCCATACACGCTCAAGAGTTAAGGACTGAGCACTGGTACCCTCTACTGTCTCGCCGACATTCTCCTCCTCTTCCTCCTCATCCTCATCCCCCTCCTCCGATACGCGCTGAGAAACAGACCGGAGGGTGCTCTGGCTATCAAGCGACGTATCTTCCTCCACCGTCTCTTGTGACAAGCGCAAAGCATCCGACTTGATGCTGAGCAGTGAGTTTTTCAACAGGCAAAGCAGCGGGATGGTGAGGCTGATAATGGCGGCATCGCCGCTGACCATCTGTGTTGACTCCTCAAAGTTGCTCAACACCTGGCAGATATCAGACATCCACGTCCACTCCTCATTGTAGACTTGAGGAATCTGACTGACCTGACTACCAGTTCTGGTGGAAGTTGACATCTGGCAGTCTACAATCGCTCTGCGCTGCTGGTAAACTCTGGATAACATGTTTAATGTCGAATTCCATCTCGTGGGCACGTCGCACAACAGTCGGTGAGCGGGCAGTTTTTAGCGGCGCTGCGCTGCCCTGAGAGTGGCAGCATCTGTGGTCAACTTGCGGAAATGCGCACAGATGCGGCGCACCTTGGTGAGCAAATCAGACAGATTGGGGTATGTCTTGAGGAACCGCTGAACTATTAGATTGAACACGTGGGCCAGGCATGGCACATGTGTCAGTCTGCCGAGTTGCAGAGCCGCCACCAGGTTACGCCCGTTGTCACACACAACCATGCCTGGCTTGAGGTTCAGCGGTGCCAGCCACACATCAGTCTGCGCCGTGATGCCCTGTAACAGCTCTTGGGCGGTGTGCCTTTTGTCACCTAAGCTCAGCAGTTTGAGCACCGCCTGCTGGCGCTTACCCACGGCACTGCTGCTGCGCCTAGAGCTACCGACTGAAGGCGCCGTGCCCACGGATGGTAATTCGGTGGAGGAGGAGGAGGGGTCGGAGGAGGAGGAGGCATAGTACGTCTGAGAGACCATGACCGAGGTAGGCCCCGCAATCCTCGGTGTGGGCAGTACATGAGCGGCCCCAGGGTCATTCTCGGTCCCAGCCTCCACCAAGTTAACCCAATGTGCCGTCAGTGAGATATAGTGTCCCTGCCCGGCAGCACTTGTCCACGTGTCCGTGGTTAGGTGGACCTTCTCAGAAACAGCGTTGGTCAGGGCACGGATGATGTTCTGTGACACGTGCTGGTGTAGGGCTGGGACGGCACATCGGGAAAAATAGTGGCGGCTGGGGACCGAATACCGAGGGGCAGCCACCGCCATGAGATTGCGAAAGGCCTCGGTCTCTACCAGCCTATAGGGCAGCATCTCCAGGCTAAGCAATTTGGAGATGTGGACGTTGAGGGCTTGGGCATGTGGGGGTGGAACTGTATTTCCTCTTGCGCTCCAGCGTCTGCTGTAAAGACAGCTGAACGCTGCGCTGGGACACATTGGTGGACACTGTGGAGGATCGTGGAGGCGAAGGTGTGGTTTTCCGGCGGGAGGCGCTCGTGCCAGGGTCCTGGGCAAGGGGTTGACTAGCAGAGGCAGCGAGTGAAGCAGGGGGTTGACTAGCAGAGGCAGCGAGTGACACAGGGGAAGGAGCAGTGGTGTGACCCGCAGGAGGTGGTGAACGGCCTTGGTTCCATTGAGTGGGGTGATTAGCACTCATATGCCTGCGCATGCTGGTGGTGGTTAGACTAGTAGTGATGGCACCCCTGCTGATCCTGGTGTGGCACAGGTTGCACACCACAGTCCGTCGGTCATCCTTGACTTGCGAACATCTAGGCCTCGCCACGGGAGCTTCACTACGTGAAACAGTTGCTGCTGATGCACCAGCTCTGGCCCTGCTTCTCCCTCTGGCCACACCACTGCCTCTTCCAACCTGTTCTGGTGAAGCACTCGCCTCCGCCTCAGAAGCACTGTCTTCACTCGGCTTATCAACCCAGCTTGGGTCAGCCACCTCGTCATCCTCCGATTCCTCAGTCTGCTCCCCCCTCGGACTTCCTGCCCTGACAACAACTTCACCACTGTCTGACAACCGTGTCTCCTCATCGTCCGACACCTCTTTACAAACTTCTTCCACTAACTCAACATTGTCATCATCATCATCATCATCACCCACAGACTGCGACAGTTGGAAAACTTGGGCATCGGGAACGAGGTCAGCAGCAACCTGAGAAGTGGTTTGTGACTCTGGGAAGGGTCCAGAAAACAGTTCCTGAGAGTATGCCGGATCGCATTCCAAATTTTCCTGGGAGGGGGCAGACTGGGGGGAAGGAGGTTGAGGTGGAGGAGCCAGAGGAGTGCTCCCTTGGGTAACGTGGGTGGACTGCGTGGAAGACTGACTGGTGGACAAATTACTTGAAGCATTGTCCGCAATCCACGACATCAGCTGTTCGCACTGTTGTGGTTTCAACAGTCCTCTACCACATGTCCCTGTAAGTTGAGACATGAAGCTAGGGAGTGTAGCTCTGCGGCGTTCCCCTGCTCCCTCATCAGCAGATACTGTCTCACCCTGCCCAGGACCACGGCCTCTGCCCCCTGCAGTAATTGAATGTCCACGCCCACGCCCTCGTCCTCGACCCTTAGCCCTGGGGTTCAACATTTTCTGTATATAAGTGTATTATATAAAAATAAAAAATAAATGGGCCTGGTGTACTGAAACCCACAAACTTGTTCAGTCTGGTTTAATTAAGTGACGTAAAGAAAGTGTCACCTGGACAGAAAATACGGATTGGAGTGTGTACTGAACTGTGACACACAGAATGGTTCCACACTGCTCTGTGAAATGGATTTGTATCACTGAGCCAAAACAACAAAAAAACTATTTTTTTTATATTTTTTTTTTATATATTTTTTTGTAGTTTTGTTTTTTTTTGGAACGTGACGTGCAGAAACTATCGTAGACCTAACTGACACCCTGTTAATGGTGGCTATTTTGACTGCGACCCAGACAAATGTCGCACAGAGATTTTTGTGATCAAGCTATATACGTGAGAGCAAAAGACCCGGTTGGATTACGTGACGTACAGAAAGTGTCACCTGGTCAGAAAATACGGATTGGAGTGTGTACTGAACTGTGACACACAGAATGGTTCCACACTGCTGTGTGAAAAGGATTTGTATCACTGAGCTAAAACACCAAAAAAACTATTTTTTTTATATATTTTTTTTTATATATATTTTTTTTTTATATATATTTTTTTTTGTTTTGTTTTTTTTTGGAACGTGACGTGCAGAAACTATCGTAGACCTAACTCACACCCTGTTAGTGGTGGCTATTTTGACTGCGACCCAGACAAATGTCGCACAGAGATTTTTGTGATCAAGCTATATATACGTGAGAGCAAAAGACCCGGTTGGATTATGTGACGTACAGAAAGTGTCACCTAGACAGAAAATACGGATTGGAGTGTGTACTGAACTGTGAAACACAGAATGGTTCCACACTGCTGTGTGAAAAGGATTTGTATCACTGAGCTAAAACACCAAAAAAACTATTTTTTTATATATTTTTTTTAATATATATTTTTTTAGTTTTGTTTTTTTTGGAACGTGACGTGCAGAAACTATCGTAGACCTAACTCACACCCTGTTAGTGGTGGCTATTTTGACTGCGACCCAGACAAATGTCGCACAGAGATTTTTGTGATCAAGCTATATACGTGAGAGCAAAAGACCTGGTTGGATTAAGTGACGTACAGACAGTGTCACCTGGACAGAAAATAGTGAGTTTACTGAACTGTGACACACAGAATGGTTCCACACTGCTGTGTGCAATTGATTTGTATCACTGAGATATAACAATAAAAAAAAAAAAAAAGTGGGAGACAAAAAAAAATTTCTTGTAGCCCTCAGAAGGGCTGTTGGGTTCTTTGTGGGTGATTCCTGCCTAACAGAGAACTAAATGCAGGCCCTAACACTCTCCCTGAAATGCAGCAGCTCTATCCCTAACGACATCCAGACAGCATCTGAGCCGAGCACCGCGGCCAGTCACTAGTATATTCCAGGGTCACCTGATCAGGCCAGCCAACCCCTGCTATCGACATGTAAGGGCCCCACGTGATGCTGGGTGTACCGCAGAGTCTCCTGGCTTGTGATTGGCTGAGTTTATAGGCGCCAAAAAAGCACGATGCGGAAGTTGCCATTTCCTCGAGCATGGCGAGATACTCGTCTGAGCAGCGAGCACTTACGAGTACCCTAATACTCGAACGAGCACCAAGCTCGGACGAGTATGCTCGCTCATCTCTACAAATAACCCATAGAGCTAATGCACAAAAACGTATTTTCTGTCGTGTCCGTTCTGTTTTTTTTTTTTCGCAGACAATATGCGGAACCATTCATTTCAATAGGTCCGAAAAAAAAGGAAGTTGCTCCACGTGCATTCTGTTTCCGTATGTCCGTTCCACAAAAAAATAGAACATGTCGACTGAGAGGAGATTTAATAACAATGTATAAATATATCAGGGGTCAGTACAGAGATCTCTCCCATGATCTATTTATCCCCAGGACTGTGACTGTGACGAGGGGACATCCTCTGCGTCTGGAGGAAAGAAGGTTTGTACACAAACATAGAAGAGGATTCTTTACGGTAAGAGCAGTGAGACTATGGAACTCTCTGCCTGAGGAGGTGGTGATGGTAAGTTCATTAAAAGAGTTCAAGAGGGGCCTGGATGTATATCTGAAGGATAATAATATTATACGTTATAGTTACTAGAGAGGGGTAATTGATCCAGGGAGTTCTCTGAGAGCCTGATTGGAGTCGGGAAGGATTTTTTTCCCCTAAAGTGGGGAAAATTGGCTTCTACCTCACAGGGTTTTTTTGCCTTCCTCTGGATCAACTTATAGGATAACAGGCATTGTGAAATGGTACAAACACCCAATGCAACACAAAAAATGCATAAAAAAAACCTTATAGTGTGTTTTAAAATGCATATGAGTGATGGGACTGAATTACAAAAGTGGGGGGGGGGGGCAGTAAAAACACTTCAAAATGTCAAATAATGTAAAATGGCAAAAACACCATGAAATTATGTAAAACTGTATATCCTCTTTTGGTATGTATTATGGACATCAAAACCCATTTATTCAAAAAATAAAAATAAGTTCATCAGTTCTGTTAAGTTGTTAAAACATATGCCATAGCTGCCGGGTGCCTCTTTTTCACACAGCAGACACCCGGGGTTAATGTCTGCAATAAATCATGAGTTTAGTCATCAGTATCAGATTAGTAGGGATCTCTCCCCCATGCCTGCTGATGAGCTATTTGATAAGACGGTGGTGCTCTTGCAGCTTCCCCACAGCTTACCAAGCACAGCATTGTACATTGTATAGACGTCACTGGCCTCGGAGGAGGTACAGGGTGCTGTTTTATTTATTTCTGGGGTGCAGTGCATTACATTATTTATTTTTGAGATTTAGTCTGTTATATTTTTTTATTGAAGGGACATAGTGCATTATATTATTTATTTCAGGGAGGAGTGCTATCGATTATACTGTATTTATTTATACTGTAATATTTTTTGGGGCACAGTACATTGTATTACTTACAGTGGGGAAAAAAAGTATTTAGTCAGCCACCAATTGTGCAAGTTCTCCCACTTAAAAAGATGAGAGAGGCCTGTATTTGACACCATAGGTAGACCTCAACTATGAGAGAAAATGAGAAAACAAATCCAGAATATCACATTGTCTGATTTTTAAAGAATTTATTTGCAAATTATGGTGGAAAATAAGCACTTGGTCACCTACAAACAAGCAAGATTTCTGTATCTCACAGACCTGTAACTTCTTCTTTAAGAGGCTCCTTTGTCCTCTACTCATTACCTGTAGTAACGGCACCTGTTTGAACTTGTTATCAGTATAAAAGACAACTGTCCACAACCTCAAACAGTCACACTCCAAACTCCACTATGATGAAGTCCAAAGAGCTGTCAAAGGACACCAGAAACTAAATTGTAGACCTGCACCAGGCTGGGAAGACTGAATCTGCAACAGACAAGCAGCTTGGTGTGAAGAAATCTGTGGGAGCAATAATTAGAAAATGAAAGACATACAAGACCACTGATAATCTCCCTCGATCAGGGGCTCCACGCAATGATGAGAGATTTTGAGTGCAAACCTCCTTCCATCAGCAAGGGCATTGAAGATGAAACGTAGCTGGGTCTTTCAGCATGACAATGATCCCAAGCACACCACCAGGGCAACAAAGGAGTGGCTTCGTAAGAAGCATTTCAAGGTCCTGGAGTGGCCTAGCCAGTCTCCAGATCTCAACCCCATAGAAAACCTTTGGAGGGAGTTGAAAGTCCGTGTTGCCCAGCGACAGCCCCAAAACGTCACTGCTCTAGAGATCTGCATGGAGGAATGGGTCTACATAGCAGCAACAGTGTGTGCCAACCTTGTGAAGACTTACAGAAAACTTTTGACCTCTGTTATTGTCAACAAAGAATATATAACAAAGTATTGAGATGAACTTTTGTTATTGACTAAATACTTCTTTTCCACCATAATTTGCAAATAAATTCTTTAAAAATCAGACAATGTGATTTTCTGCATTTGTTTTCTCATTTTGTCTCTCATAGTTGAGGTTTACCTATGATGTCAATTACAGGCCTCTCTCATCTTTTTAAGTGGGAGAACTTGCACAATTAGTGGCTGGCTAAATACTTTTTTTCCCCACTGTATATCTAGGGCAGAGAGCATTGTTTTAATAATTTCACAGGAAAACATGTATGTAGGGCCCTAAAAGGGATCAGCATCTGAATTGCCTTTTATTATTTTTATTAATGTAATTGGGGGAGGTCTAACATCCAGGACCTTAATGAATTGAGACCATAAGGCAGAGTTGGGGTACAGATTCCATGCACAATGTAAATTGCAGCAAAAAAATTATAATACAGAATTTGTAGTGAAATCAATATATAGAAGAGCCACATATTCTAAATGCAGATTTTGTTATGGATTTCACTCTATGCATTGCAAAGAGTGAAATCAGTGGTAAAAACAAAACTTGACACTTCAATTTCATACCACAGGTGACTTTTTTCAAATTCTTGTCCGCTTTACTGGTGCAGCATACCTGCCACATGTATTCTGCTTTCAGTAAGTAAAGGTTACACTTTGTGTAATGAAAAGTTATACGGGTTCCACATTATTTTTGTCTGTATAAATTCCTCTTTGTCATTCTCCTGCTCCTCCACCAACAACTCCTCCTCCAGTGGCAGCTCCTCATTCTTATCCTCTTTCATGAGATTTTCCCCCAACAGCTACATGGTGGCCAGAAAAAAATTGTAAGCTGTTCTTCTTCTGCCATCCCTTGTTGTATGCTCTGAGATAAATATCATGGGGATGATCAGTAAGGACCCCATAGCAAGGATCAAACCAGGCCCCCACACAGGACAGAAGGGTTTCTGCCTAAACCCTTTTCAATGACCATTGGGTCATTTTTCCACTGCTTCATTTGCTAAAAACTGTTCCTTTAGAGGATAGAGTCCTGACCAAGTTTTCACACCCAGTAGAAGAAGAGATAATCCCAACTAAGACTGGGCCCCCTCTTGCCCTGGGCCCCATAGCAGTTGCATGGTTTGCTGCTATGGTAGTTATGTCCTTGGGGATGATATTGTTTCCAGTTATGGTTATGTGATGGACACACTGATAACTGTACTGAGACCTGTATGAGACCTGCACCTGCATCATAATACATTGGCCAGAAATGTTTTTAATTCACTGTAAGTAAATGGGGATGTGGAGCCCATCGTGATCTTATCTCCCATTGTTCAACCACTGGAAGAGTCTAACTGACAGGAGTAAAAGTAAAATTTGCCTACTTGTCTCTAATTACAATTTAGTTACAGATGTCATATAAAAGAAAGTACATTGGTGGGGGACAAAACAGAATAAAAGATGCATTTTGTGCATCAATTTTACATTTACTTATTATCAGTATTTTATCAGCAAAAAGCATGCTATGGGGAGAAAATTCCACACAAGAAGTCATTAAGCCCATGGTCAGCCCTGGGGGTGGGATTATTTTCTTCTTTTGTTATCTTATTTCATTTTCTCCCCGTAAGCAATTTTTCCTGAACTCAAAAAACATTCATTAGTAACGGTAGCCCCCAGCTACATTACATGAACACTCTGATCTTTTACCTATTATAGCATAGTGTTATTGTCGGTGCGAGGGGAGAGGGTATATATTTCACTATGGCTGAAATGACTTCTAAATTGAATTTCATTTTTAGTAAGATAAACATATACCAAATCAAAGCTTTAGCCAAGCCTAGGATAACAAGAGTGGTTGTGCTTTTATCTAGCTGCATGAGAGCTGCAATACAGTGCT
>ONZH01012247.1:0-102510 GCA_900303285.1 Rhinella marina
CACCAGGCTGTTGCCCAGAATTTGGCGTAATGGTACTATTAGGCAGTCTCAGAGGCATCCATGCATGCTGCCCCTGCTGTTTCCTGTCCATTTCCGTGGTGTTTCCATCATTTTCTGAGGTTTCCAGGTTTTCAGGCAACCTTCCCTGTGCAGAGCTTTGGTCCCCTGCAAAAAATGCTCGAGTCTCCCATTGACTTCAATGGGGTTCGTTATTCGAAAGGAGCACCCGAGCATCCGGAAAAATTTGACTCGAATAACGAGCACCCAAGCATTTTAGTGCTTGCTCATCTCTAGCCCACACCTATCTCTGAAGGCTATGTTGAATACTGTACACTTAAAGTTACTATAACCATAGGGTTTTTCATATGGAAAATTGCACCTTGTTTGCTATAAAAAAAATTTACCAGCTGATTTTATAGTGGGTCTGCCATGGCTTCAGCAGTCTAATTCAGTGATCAATTGGACCTCAGGTGAACTGGGGAAATGGGGACCCAATTGTGCTGAGTCCTGTTTATCTGT
This sequence comes from Rhinella marina, assembly GCA_900303285.1. Lineage (NCBI taxonomy): Eukaryota > Metazoa > Chordata > Amphibia > Anura > Bufonidae > Rhinella > Rhinella marina. The sequence goes on from ONZH01012247.1 coordinate 520, forward strand.
GATCCTCGCCTTTTCTTTAATTTATACTGAACATATTCCAGAGTATATTAAGGATTTAACATAAATAGTTACCAAAGTAGGTTTGAATTCCTTTCCTTCTCACAGATCTTATAATTATGCAATCTATTTATTACCAGCAACAATGTTCTCGAAGGGGTGGATTTATCTTTAACTTGTCAGGCCCTGAACCCCAATATAGGTATATATTTAGGAGAGTATGCAAAAAGGGGTATATTAGACCTTCTACTTGCAATGGGCTGCTCCCCAGGTTGATTGGGTCCCAGTGTTAAGGAATGCCTAGTGTTATGTTGTGACCCTAATAATTTTGTGTCACAGTGCTTCTACCTGAATACTGTCGCTCCCCAGGGTTAGACTCCGTAGCAACAATGGAGTTGTAGTTGATGGAGTAAGTAGAGTCCAGACTTGGTAGAGTTTAACAGTTTTTACTTGAATAAATTTGTGTCATTCAAACAATACTTGATCTTTCTCTTGGCTCCAGCAGGCTAAGGGTAAACTGGTAGGTATACTAAAATACTTTGCTTTATCTCTCTGTTGCTGTGCTAATCTCTGGCTTCAGTCTGGTTTCTATAAGCTTCAGTTACTGTTTCTTATGAGAGTGAGGTATCCTGTGACTAGTGTTGAGCAAACATGTTTGGCCGAATACACTATTCGGCCGAACATGGCGGTGCTCGGGACCACGCGGTATTCGGCCATGCTCGAGTCACCTCCCCACACGCTAATTAGCCAATTAGCGTGCGGGAAGGTACTGGCATTCACTGTAATGCCAGTAGCCATGTTAGCTACTGGCATTACACTGATTGGATGGCCGGGAACGCGTCATCGGGTGCTATAAAGCACCCAGTGACATGTGACCGGCGCATACCGAGCCAGGGATAGCTGCTGCAAGCAGGGACAGACAGTGTAGGGAGAGAAGCACACTAGGCAGGGGTAGAAATCGCTCAACAAAGACCCAAAAGCCCTTTTAAGGGCTATTATATCTGGTACAAAGCAAGATTTTATTATTTTTGAGGACTTTAAAGGTGGTGAAAATAGCGCTAGGTGGCCTGCCATTAACGCCACAAGCGCTGCTGCAGCAAGGAGGGACATACACTGTAAGGAGAGAAGCACGCTAGGCAGGAATAGAAATCGCTCAAAAAAGACCCAAAAGCCCTTTTAAGGGCTATTATATCTGGCACAAAGCAATATTTTATTATTTTTGGGGTGTTTAAAGGTGGTGAAAATAGCACTAGGTGGCCTGCCATTAATGCCACATCTGCTGCTGCTGCATGCTGTAGGATACTCTCTGTATATTATATACCTGACATACTTTGCTATAATTTCTGCAGTTAAGCCCGCAGTACTTCTTTTGTGTCTTGCTGTATAACATTTGCGCAAGGAGGGACTTGTGTAGGGATAGAATTTCCATAGGCAGGGTTAGTATCATTGTTCAAAAGACACAAAAGTCCATTGTTAAATCCTTCTGCATTTTTTTTTTTTGGTGGCAAAAAAACCCCCAAGTGTGCCCTGTCAGTAACACTAGGTGCACAGCGTATTAGAACCATTCAAAATTTTATATAGCGGACATCCGCTGTTACATTTAATACCATTAATTTAGGCCTCAGTTCCTCATTTGCGTCTGCAGTTTAATTTGCCCAAGGAGGGAATTAAACTATAGGGATAGGATTTGGGTAGGTAGAAAGATTGTTTCTGTTCCAAAAAGACCAAAGTCCATTGTGAAATACGTCTGCTTTTTTTTTTTGGGTGGCAAATAAAAACCCAAGTGTGCCCTGTCAGTAACGCTAGGTGCACAGCGTTTTACAACCGTTCAAAAGTGTATGTAGCTAACATCCGTTGTTACATTTTATACCGTTAATTTAGGCCGCAGTTCCTCATTTGCGGCTGCTCTATAACGTTTGCGCATTAGAATATTGGACATTCGTTTACATTTTTCTGATCATACACTTAATAAAAATCTGCACTACTGTAGTTGTGACCAAGTTGCATATATACTATACAATATGCACAAGGCGAGCACTAAGGGACAGGGAAGTGGGCGTGCTGCTGATGGTGAACGCAGAGGCCATGGCTCTGGGCGCAGTGAAACTGTGCCTTCTGGCAGTGCCCAAGAAACAAAGTCATCCAAAACTCCTAGCTTCATGTCACAGTTTGCAGGGTGGCGCAAGACACAACTCTTGTCGCCACACCAGTGCGAGCAGGTAGTCAGTTGGATTTCAGCTGATAATGCTTCCAGTCGGTTAAGCACCACCCCCTCTTCCACAAAGTCCAGTCTCAGTAGCCAAGAGTCTGGGCAACCGCATCCTCACCCTGATACTCCTTCCTCCCACCATGCAGAGTCTGGGCAAAGAACTAATCCCACATTCGGATATTCCGAGGAGCTTTTTTCATCACCGTTCCTTGGCTTGGGCCTCTCGCCAAGGCCGCTTGAAGTGGGACATGAGGAGATATTGTGCCCTGATTCCCAACCTATTGAGCAAACAGTCTGAAAAAGATGACGGTGGGGACCGGCAACTAGCGTCTCACGAGGTGCATGATGATGATGAGACACAGTTGCCAATAAGTCAAGGGCAATTAGTGTCTCAAGAGGTTGTGGATGAGGATGAGATGCAGTTAAGTCAGGTTCTTGTTAGTTCACCATGTCAGGAGGAGGACCAGAGTGAGGATGTGGAAGAGGAGGTGGTGGACGATGAAATCGCTGACCCAACCTGGGAAGGTGGCAAGCCGAGCGAGGACAGCAGTACAGAGGGGGAGGGATCCGCAGCAGCGCAACAGTCTAGAAGAGGCAGTGGGGTGGCAAAAGGGAGAAGGCTGGCCACGCCAACCAGGCCCGCAACTGTTCCCCGGAGCAGCCCCTTAGGTGTTCCGCAGTCTGGAGTTTTTTTGAGGAAAGTGCTGGCGATAAACAATAATTATAACCTGTGCCATACCAAGATGAGCAGGGGCGTAATCACCAGCAACCTGACCACCACCAGCATGATCCTCCACATGTCAGCAAAGCATCCTAAAAGGTGGGCCGAACGCCTGGGTCCACGATCTGTGTCTGCAGGTCACACCACTGCCTCCTCTTCCCCTCTGTTACCTGCTGTTCAAGACACAGGCCCAGATGCCTCCTGCCCTGCACCTGGACCTTCGCAGGAACCATCAGCCAGCACGTCCACTTCAATGTCCCAGTGCAGCGTTCAAATGTCCTTACCCCAGGCATTTGAACGCAAGCGCAAATACCCTGCCACCCACCCACAGGCCATACCTCTAAACGCGCAACTTTCCAAGTTGCTGGCCCTGGAAATGTGGACGTTTAGGCTGGTGGACACCGAGGCCTTTCGCAGCCTGATGGCGGCAGCTGTCCCCCGTTCCGCAGTCCCCAGCCGCCACTATTTTTCCCGGTGTGCCGTCCCTGCCTTACACCAGCATGTGTCCAGAAACATAACCCGTGCCCTGACCAACGCAGTTACTGGCAAGGTCCACTTAACAATTGACACATGGACAAGCGATTATGGCCAGGGACGCTACTTTTCCCTGACGGCACACTGGGTGAACGTTGTGGAGGCTGGGAGTTAGTCATATCCTGGGATGGCACAGGTGCTACCCACGCCGAGGATTGCGGACCCTACTTCCATCCGGATTTCCGCTGCCACCTACAGTAGCGGCTGCAACCCCTCCTTTTCTTCCTCCACCTCCTCCTCCACTTCTTCCCATGCAGAATTGCCATCTTGCAGCACCACTCAGACTTCTGTCAGTAGCTGGAAGCAGTGTAGCACAGCAGTCGGTAAGCGGCAACAGGCTGTGCTGAAGATTATTTGCCTGGGTGACAAGCAGCACACCACCGCAGAGCTGTGGCATGGCATAAGGGAACAGGCTGAGCTGTGGCTCTCGCCAGTCAACCTACAGCCAGGCATGGTTTTATCCGATAACAGCCGCAACTTGGTAGCGGCTTTGGAGCTGGCCAACCTCCCACACATACCATGCCTGGCCCATGTATTCAACTTAGTGGTTCAGCGGTTTCTGAAAACCTACCCCAATTTGCCTCAGTTACTGGTGAAGGTGCGTCGCCTGTGTGCCCATTTCCGCAAGTCACCGAGAGCTTCAGCCGGCCTGGCAACGCTGCAGCAGCGATTGCAGTTGCCGGCTCACCGACTGCTGTGTGACCTGAGCACGCAATGGAATTCCACCTTCCACATGTTGAGCAGGCTTTGTGATCAGCAGAGAGCAGTAGTAGAATACCAGCTGCAACACGGTCGGAACCTTTCTAGTCAGCTTCCGCTCTTCACAAGCGACGATTGGGCATTGATGTCTGACCTCTGTGAGGTGTTACGCAATGTTGATGAAACTACACAGATGGTGAGCGGCAATAATGCAATTATCAGCGTAACCATCCTACTTCTGTGTCTACTAAAAAGCTCGCTGCTCACAATAAAGGCCGATGCTCTGCGTGTAGAAGAGGTGGAAATGGGGGAAGACCCTACTCAGGGTGATAGCCAGACCACCCTCGATTCGTTTTCACAGCGCCAATTGGAGGAGGAGGAGGAGGAGCAGGAGACGGTTGCCACCGCTACACAGGGCAGCCATACCACGTTTACACCATCTCTTTGGCGTGGATGGGCTGAAGAGGAGGAAGAGGACGAGGAGGATATTGAGAGTCATGCTCCTGGTGGGGAGAGGGAAGCTTTGTCTGTTGGGACTCTGGCACACATGGCTGACTTCATGGTATGCTGCCTTTCCTGTGACCCTCGCGTTATACGTTACTAGTTATTACTGGTTGTTCACCCTTCCCCACCCCCGCTACAAAGAGAACTTCCCATCTCTCATTCCTGTGGTGGAGAGGACAAGTAAAATGTTGCAATACCAGAATACCATGCCCTTGTCGAAAAATTGCTCCACAAATTTCCATCTGACAACGCTGGCGGCAGAGTATGTAGTTCCTTGGCCACCCGAGGAGGGGAGACGAGGGGAACACACAGCAGTTCCAACAAAGGCAGGGCGGCCTAGTGTGACAAGGAGGGAAAAATTTTGGAAGATGGTAAAGGAGTACGTAGCTGACCGTGTCAACGTCCTCAGCGATCCCTCTGTGCCGTATAATTATTGGGTGTCTAAGGTGGACACGTGGCACGAACTGGCTCTCTACGCCTTGGAGGTGCTGCATACCTCCCAACCGTCCCGGATCCATTGGGACAGTCCTGGATTGCAGTGGCTGTCCCACTGTCCCGGTACGGGGGAGCTATGTCTCAGTCTCTGGCAGCTGTCTCTGCGTCCATAGGATGCAGAGACAGTTGCCTCTTGCAAGAAGAAGCAGACAGCCGGAATCGGCTGCCTGCTTCTTTCATCCTCCGGTCCCCCCCCCCCCCCTTATTATCCCTGTACGGCGACATCGCTGTGTTTTTATTATCCCTGTACGGTGACATCGCTGTGTTTATTATCCCTGTACGGTGACATCGCTGTGTTTATTATCCCTGTACGGTGACATCACTGTGTTTATTATTCCTGTACGGTGACATCACTGTATTTATTATCCCTGTACGGTGACATCACTGTGTTTATTATCCCTGTACAGTGACATCACTGTGTTTATTATCCCTGTACTGTGACATCACTGTGTTTATTATCCCTGTACGGTGACATCGCTGTGTTTTTATTATCCCTGTACGGTGACATCACTGTGTTTATTATCCCTGTACGGTGACATCGCTGTGTTTATTATCCCTGTACGGTGACATTGCTGTGTTTATTATCCCTGTACGCTGACATCGCTGTGTTTATTATCCCTGTACTGTGACATCACTGTATTTATTATCCCTGTACGGTGACATCACTGTGTTTATTATCCCTGTGCGGTGACATCACTGTGTTTATTATCCCTGTACTGCGACATCACTGTGTTTATTATCCCTGTACTGTGACATCACTGTATTTATTATCCCTGTACGGTGACATCACTGTGTTTATTATCCCTGTACTGTGACATCACTGTATTTATTATCCCTGTACGGTGACATCGCTGTGTTTATTATCCCTGTAAGGTGACATCTCTGTGTTTATTATCCCTGTACGGTGACATCGCTGTGTTTGTTATCCCTGTACGGTGACATCGCTGTGTTTATTATCCCTGTACTGTGACATCACTGTATTTATTATCCCTATATGGTGACATCACTGTGTTTATTATCCCTGTACTGTGACATCACTGTATTTATTATCCCTGTACAGTGACATCACTGTGTTTATTATCCCCGTACAGTAAGGGGACTGGGTGATTAGCTTATAGTGGGTGGAGTTAGGGACGTGGCCTAGCGCTGAAAAAATTTGCCGTGTCCCTCTTTGCCTCTTTACAAAGTTGGGAGGTATGGTGCTGGCCTGCCCTGCCGCCAGTGTTTTGTCTGAGCGGGTATTTACTGCCGCTGGGGGCATAATTACAGATAAGCGCATCCGCCTGTCAACTGACAATGCTGACAGGTTGACGCTTATCAAAATGAACAAGGCCTGGATTGCCCCTGACTTCTCTACTCCACCAGAGGAAAGCGGCTTAACATGAAGGAACCTTAAACCTGGCTTTTAGGATGTATTGAATACACTGTATTATCATGTACCCCTTCCTCTTCTCGTGCTCTTCCTCCTCTTCCTCCATCATATGAAACTGCTTATTAGGCTGCCCTCGAAGTCCACCAGCTGGGCCTGCACCCTAATTTTTTAGCCTGTCAGCTCACCAGCAGGCCCTCAACCATAATGTTTTACATGCTCAGCTCTGCTTCATGTCACTTATAATGTTTCAGACGTTCAGCTAAGCGGCATGTCACCCTTAAATTTTTTTTACGGTCAGCTAGGCAGCAGCATGTCAACCTTAAATTTGGGACAGTTTGATGAGCAGCAGTGTGTCACCCGTAAATTTTTTGGACGTTCTGCTTGGCAGCAGCGTGTCAACCTTAAATTTGGTACAGTTTGATGGGCAGCAGCGTGTCAACCTTAAATTTGGGACAGTTTGATGGGCAGCAGCGTGTCAAACTTAAACTTGGGACAGTTTGATGAGCAGCAGCGTGTCGCCCATAAATTTTTTTGACGTTCTGCTCGGCAGCAGCGTGTCAACCTTAAATTTGGGACAGTTTGATGGGCAACAGCGTGTCAACCTTAATTTGGGACAGTTTGATGTGCAGCAGCGTGTCACCCTTAAATTATTTTTTACCGTCAGCTCGGCAGCAGCGTGTCAACCTTAAATTTGGGACAGTTTGATGGGCAGCAGCGTGTCAACCTTAAATTTAGAACAGTTTGATGGGCAGCAGCATATTAACCTTAAATTTTTTTAACGTCAGCTCGGCAGCAGTGCGTCAACCTTAAATTTGGGACAGTTTGATGGGCAGCAGCGTGTCACCCATAAATTTTTTTGACGTTCTGCCCGGCAGCAGCATGTAAACCTTAAATTTGGGACAGTTTGATCGGCATCAGCGTGTCACCCTTAAATTTTTAGACGGTCAACTCAGCAGCAGCATGTCACCCATAATTTTTAACACAGTCAGCTCAGCAGCAGCATGTCACCACTATTGTTTTTGCGTGTCAGCAGCAGGCCATCAATCATAATTTTTCAAGGGTGTGTCTGATGCACTCCTTTATGTGTAATAAAGGGATTATTGGAGTGCCTGTTCCTTGTAATTTTTGGCAGCCCTTTCCCTTAGTGCATAGGCTTTATGAGTGTCGGAGTCCCACAATTATACCACAATGTGAATGAGGCTCTCCTTTATATGATATACCGGTTGTATGGGAGTGCCTCATCCGTGTAATTTTTGACAGCACTTGCACTTAACGTACAAGTAAATCTATGTTTCCTAACAATATTTCCTGTAAAATCGATGTTATCTTGGGTTTTGGGGGGGTATTGTTGTCATTCCGTAAAAGTGGCGTAATAGTAAGCCATCATCGTTAATAGCAGCGACTTCGGTGTCCAAGATGCATCCAGACATCCTCCCCATGCTGTTCCCTAACCATTTCTGTGGTGTTTCCACCATTTTCTGACGTTTCCTTATGGACCAGACACTCTCCCCTCATCCGAGCAGGGGGTGCCTGGTCTTCTCCCATAGACTTCCATTATACTCAGTGCTCGGCCGAGCACTCGAGCACCATCTAGTGTTCGGCCAGAGCACCCGAGCACCCAAACATCGGGGTGCTCAATCATCACTACCTGTGACTTGTTTTGCTGATTAGGGTGTCTTTGACATTGTTTTTCCTTTTAGAGGTAGAGGTATGTAAAGGTAAGTCCTTTTATATATCCAGAATTTGCTGCTCTCTGAGCTACTTTCCCAAAGCTCCTATAGCAGTAAGGGGAAAACTCCCTCATCCCACCATGCTGCTTCACTCTCTCGGTCTAACTCTACTCCACTGCAACTTCCTGCAACCCCTCCCTTGGTAGAAAGCAGGACTAGCCCACTTCTGGTAAGTTCCATTCTATCTAAAGATCCCCCTACCAGATACACTGCATCTGCTGGTAAACCAGGCACAGTACATGAAATACAATACATAAAAGTAACATAGCACCTAATCAATAGACCTGGAAACAGAAGACAAATGGTGTCACACATTACTTAAGCATTTAAGACAGTAGCAAGTTGTAGGAATGGTAGTGCCTGCTCTGGGGTACTACATACTTCCCCTATTGGTGCAGGTTTTTTCTTTGTTGGTAAAAAGGATTGGAGTCTCACACCGTGTATTGATTACAGGGAGTTAAACAAAATTACAGTTAATACCCTCTACTATTTATTCCAGATTTATTTAATCAAATCCCGGGGGCCCAGTGATTTTTCCAAACTTTATCTTAGGTGTGCGTATTATTTCATCCATATTAAAAAAGGAGATGAGTGAAAAACAGCTTCCAACACCCTAAAGGTCATTTTTAGTATCTGGTTGTATCATTTTGGTTCTGTAACACACCAGCAGTCTTTCAAAATTTCGTAAACGGCATATTCAGAGAATTCAAAGGAAAATGCTTAGTTGTTTATCTTGACGACATCCTAATTTATTTTCCTGAATGGGAAACCCATGTACTGTAGGTCACGTTAGATCAGTACTGAAAAATCTTTGTGAGAATCATGTATATGTTAAATGGGAGAAATGTGCATTTGAAGTTCAGGAGGTGTCTTTTAGGGTACAAACTTACGCTTAAGGCTGTTAAGATAGATCCTGCTAAAGTGAAGGCATGCTAAATTGGGTTTGACCCACTTCTTTTAAGGCATTACAACACATTCTATGGGGATTCCAAATTTTTATCGCAAATTCATCAGAAATTTTTGTTATTGTTTTTGTTACTGTCTAACCACTTAAGAACATGACTAAATAGGGCAAAGACTTTATGCATTGGCAACCTGAAGCTATTGTCATTTGAATACTTGAAAAAGCAGTTGGGGCTCCAGTTTTAGTCCAGTCTGATCACACCAAAACATTTATAGTAGGGGGCGTGGCCTGGACATGGCGCTGAGCAGACGCATGCAGTAGGAGCTCTGCATCCCTGGCAGACCCCAAGCTTCATATTTGATCAGAAAGCACTCCAAAAGCGCAATTTAATGAGGAGGAAACTTCACCCTCGATCCTCAAATACAGGGAAAACCACCCCAGCCGCAGGACCGAGCACTATCCTGCAGTTTCTTGCAGAATGCGTCCCTGCACCGAACTCCAATATGGCAGCTTCGCGCCCTTCTACTAACAAGAACCCCGCGTCAGCTCCCACATACTCACCCGCACGAGTAGATCCAGGAGCGTCCGCTTCAACAGCAACTTCCCTGGCTACCGCAGCTCTTCAAGCACGAGTGGACGCTCTGCCAACTAAAGACGACATGGAAAGCTACATGGCACGAGTGGAGGCTGTATGTAAGGCTGAAATAAGAGCACTTAGAGAGGATGTGTCTCAGCTTGCCACTTTATTCCAAAAGCTGGACTCAGTCACTACTTCTTTGGCACAACGCCAGGAAGCTCAACAGGCAATTGTGCACAAACACACTCAGCAAATCCAACTTTTATTTGATATGGCAGATGATGCTGCAAATAGAAATAGACGCAAAAATATAAGAGTGAGGGAGCTCCCCGAAACAGTTGAGACTCCAAGGCTCATGGATGCTGTAAAGCATCTATTTAATAAACTCCTGGAGCAGCCACTTGACTCCCCACTGGAGCTGGATCGAGCACATCACACCTTAGGGCCACGTGGAATGGACCCCGCTAGGCCAAGAGAAGTGGTGTGCAGAGTTCACTACTTCCAGATCAAGGAAGAAATTATGAAGCAGGCTAGGCTGAAAGGGCCTACTGAATATGAAGGAGCCTCCATTCAATTGCTAGCGGACTTATCTAGAACCACTTTGTCTAAGAGAAGAGCATTGCGCCCTCTACTGGAAATATTAAGAGAGCATAATCTACTCATGGGGATACCCCTTTGCTCTTCAAATACGTAAAGAATCTACAACAAATCTGCTTCGTTCACTGTTGGATTTACCAGCATTTTTTAAATCCTTGGGCCTACCTCCCTTGTTCATAGCCGACTGGCCTTCAATGCTGCCACTACCGCAACGTACAGAAAGAAGACGCAAGCTGCCAACAAATGCTCAAGACCCATCCTCAGATCCTCATAGCCTGTCTCAGATGGATCCGGATGATCCTGGCACTTGAGGGACATTGGTGAGATCTACTCTGATACATAGAACCCTTACGGTTCACACTATGGTCCATTTCTAAAGACCAAATACATAGAGATATGCTAGTTTCCATATATGTATGGACATTGGCTTTTTTTCTATGTTCATTTAGTTATATCCACAATGTAATATAAACTTAGAAACGAACGAGGCAGCACTCCGGACTTGTGAGGAAAACGAATCTTGTTTATTTCACCCAAAAAACGCAATGTTTCTGCTCTCTCACTGGAGCTTTTGTCAAGCAGTGTGCAAAGTGCCACACACAGATACTTATAGTACCCACAGTGTGATTAACATGATTACTTCAATTAATTAAAAGAGATCAGTAACATACAAAATATAACATGATTTAACAAAAGTACAACATCATCTGTGTCACCATTATTATAATATAACATCGTGATCCAAAATTTCATATATATCCTTATCATTGTGCATCTAGAAATTATAACATTCTAATGTTCATCTAATTGTGCATTATATCATATGTGAACCCACCAGGTGTAATTAAAACAGTACAGTGCCTTGTGAAAGTATTCGCCCCCCTGGAACTTTTCAACCTTTTGCCACATTTTAGGCTTCAAACAAAAAGATATAACATTTTAAATGTTTGGTGAAGAATCAACAAGTGGGTCACAATTGTGAAGTGGAACGAAATTTATTGGATCATTTAAACTTTTTTGTAATAATAAAACTGAAAAGTGGGGCGTGCAAAATTATTCGGCCCCCTTGCATTAATACTTTGTTGCGCCACCTTTTGCTGCGATTACAGCTGCAAGTCGCTTGGGGTATGTCTCTATCAGTTTTGCATATCTAGAGACTGAAATTCTTGCCCATTCTTCCTTGCAAAACAGCTCGAGCTCTTTGAAGTTGGATGGAGACCGTTTGTGAACAGCAGTTTTCAGCTCTTTTCACATATTCTCAATTGGATTCAGGTCTGGACTTTGACTTGGCCATTCTAAGACCTGGATACGTTTATTTTTGAACCATTCCATTGTAGATTTTGCTTTATGTTTGGGATCATTGTCTTGTTGGAAGATAAATCTCCGTCTTAGTCTCAGGTCTTTTGCAGACTCCAACAGGATTTTATCCAGAATGGTCCTGTATTTGGCTCCATCCATCTTCCCATCAATTTTAACCATCTTCCCTGTCCCTGCTGATGAAAAGCAGGCCCAAACCATGATGCTGCCACCATCATGTTTGACAGTGGGGATGGTGTGTTCAGGGTGATTAGCTGTGTTGCTTTTACGCCAAATATAACGTTTTGCATTGTTTCCAAAAAGTTGGATTTTGGTTTCATCTGACCAGAGCACCTTCTTCCCCATGTTTGGTGTGTCTCCCAGGTGGCTTGTGGCAAATTGTAAAGGAGACGTTTTATGGATATCTTTGAGAAATGGCTTTCTTCTTGCCACTCTTCCATAAAGGCCAGATTTGTGAAGTGTTCGACTGATTGTTGTCCTATGGACAGACTCTCCCACCTCAGCTGTAGATCTCTGCAGTTCATCCAGAGTGATCATGGGCCTCTTGGCTGCATCTCTGTTCAGTCTTCTCCTTGTTTTAGATGAAACTTTAAAGGGACGGCCGGGTCTTGGTAGATTTGCAGTGGTCTGATACTACTTCCATTTCAATATTATCGCTTGCACAGTGCTCCTTGGGATGTTTAAAGCTTGGGAAATCTTTTGGTATCCAAATCCGGCTTTAAACTTCTCCACAACAGTATCACGGACCTGCCTGGTGTGTTCCTTGGTCTTCATGATGCTCTCTGTGCTTTAAACAGAACCCTGAGACTATCACAGAGCAGATGCATTTATACAAAGACTTGATTACACACAGTTGGATTCTATTTATCTTCATCAGTCATTTAGGACAACATTGGATCATTCAGAGATCCTCAATGAACATCTGGAGTGAGTTTTATGAACTGAAAGTAAATGGGCCGAATAATTTTGCACGCCTCACTTTTCAGTTTTATTATTACAAAAAAAGTTTAAAATGATCCAATAAATTTCGTTCCACTTCACAATTGTGACCCACTTGTTGTTGATTCTTCATCAAAAATTTAAAATGTTATATCTTTTTGTTTGAAGCCTGAAATGTGGCAAAAGGTTGAAAAGTTCCAGGGGGGCAAATACTTTCACAAGGCACTGTATATAATTGCAAATGAGTTGTGCCTCGCTCACCGAATCCATATAGCTCCCGAACGGCGTCCCTGAGAAACTAATGCGCTTGCGTGAAGAAACTGAATGCCTGAATACATTGCAGGGCAGATTGTAGAGTCCCGGGCTGTGCGATGCCGCTAGCGCATGCGCATCAGGTCCTTTAGGATCCGTGCTATGCAGCCAACAGCAGTGCTCTGCCCTATTCAAAAATGAAACTAAGTCATTCACAATATTCCACGTGCATGCGTGGACGTTCGTAACAACATATCAAAGCTTCCTTAGAGACCATTAAAAAAAAGGCGAGTGTAGGTCAATGAGGCCAGTTAAGGTCAGTCAGGGTGCTGTCCCTCTGTGTGCAGGAGGCGAACAAGGGCACACCGTGTCCCCGATCGACACCTGCTACCACCTACAGCTGGCCACATAAAACCCACCCGTCATCAATTATTAGATGTATTTACCATAATGGGGAAGAAAGGCAACATCCGTGAATGGAGTGTCTACCGACTTCCTGCTAGGTGACACCTCCGGCGACATGATTGAGTGAGCCCAGGTGTGTCTATTCATCGCATCACCAGCAAATGGCACATCAAATGAAAACACTAAATGTTCATAGATTGCAAAAATGTCTTGATTGAAATTAAATATAAAATGGACTCCAAGTTTCGTGGGTAGCCGTAAGTCGGTCAATTTGGAGATGGGAGCAGGCCAATTCTCATGATAGTACATCAATATCTGAAAAAATGAGATAAAATAACAAATTAATAAAGAATCAGAGAAAATATATTGACACTGAGTCTAATCCTTAAACTCATAAGTGTTCAGAGGCATCATGCCATCATTGGTGGGACTATGTGACTCTAAATTCAACATTGAGACCAGTAGGTTTTAAGGATTGTAGAAACAAAAAAATACAATATAATTCCCTTTTTTTGAGAAGGGCCACCCTATCCCCACCACGTCTCGGTAATCGGACCTGTTCCACAATGCGGAATCTGAGATCCCTCTCACTGTGTCTAGCCTCCGTAAAATGCTTTGATACCGGCAGGTCTAAACGTTTTTCCCTGATCGTGTATATGTGATGGTTCAACCTGGTCTTTAAATCCCAGGTTGTTTCCCCACATATACAAGGTGACACGGACACTCCAAAACATACACCACGTGGGTGGAGTCACATGTGAGGTACTGTCTGATTTTAACGGTTTCACCTGTAATTGGGTGATTGAATTGTGGACCTCGCAACATTAGAGCACAATTGACACAGTTATGACAGGGATAACACCCTGTTCTAGTGGAGCCAAAATAATCACTGAACGAATGTTTCATGGAACCTACATCTGAATGGACCAGTTGGTCTCTCAGATTTTTGGTGCGACGAAAAGACATCAGAGGAGGTATTTTAAATTGTTGTATGTGTGGGAAATTACAGGCCCAATATGGGCCAGTGTCTTCGGAGGATCTTTACTATTTTTACACTACTGGATACATAACTAGAGACAAAATGGATCCGATCAGGTTTCAGTACATCTTGTGTTTGATCATGTTATAAGGAATCTCTATCCTGCATTAATAGCCGACTCGTATGCGACTGAATCAGCTTCCTGGGATAACCACGTTCTCTGAATTTTTCACCCATCGCCACAACTCTTTCTTTAGCCTTTTCCTCATCTCCAACAATTCTCCTTACTCTCAGTAATTGACTGAGAGGTAGGGAATCCAACATATGTTTGGGATGATTGCTGTCATACCTAACTAAGGTATTTCTGTCCGTGATCTTCGTGTGCAGATCAGTACTTAGTAAAGCACCCTCCTTCCTCACCATGGCATCCAGAAACTGGATCACCTGTGGTGAGGAAACTAGGGTGAATTTTACCTCCAAATCAATATTATTCAAGTAAGCGCCAAAATTCTGCAATTCATCGTGCAATCCGGTCCATAGGAGGAAGACATCATCTATGTAACGCCACCACCCCAGAACCCGGTTGAAGTGGTGGTGGCTAACATAGATGTGTCTCTCCTCCATGGCTGCCATAAATATGTTGGCATAATTTGGCGCCACGTTGGACCCCATCACGGTTCCACGTAACTGAACATAGAAATCATCTTGGAATAAAAAATAGTTAGATGTTAAGACTATTTTCAACAATGAGATCAAGAATTCCTTGCTCACATCTGAGTATTGCGTTTCCCCTAGACAGTCTCTCACAGCCTCGATCCCCTTGTCATGTGAGATCGCGGTGTAGAGGCTGACCACGTCAAAGGATGCTAAAATGATGTGTTCAGGAACGCGAATTCCTCCAATGATATTCAAGAAATTAGTTGTATCTCTGATATACGACTTGGCTGTACATGCAAAAGGTCGCAATTAGAGATGAGCGAGCATGCTTGGCCGAGCATGCTCGAGTGCCATTTTTGCGTATTTGCGTACGCATTTTAAAATTCGTACGCTATTCATACGCATATTTTAATCTATACGCACATGCGTACAAATAGCGTACAAATTCAATTTGTACGCTATTCGTACGCATTTGCGTATAGATTAAAATATGCGTATGAATAGCGTACAAATTTTAAAATGCGTACGCAAATACGCAAAAATGGCACTCGAGCATGCTCGGCCGAGCATGCTCGCTCATCTCTAGTCGCAATATTTTGTCTAAGAAAATGACAATCTGGGAAAACAAAGACTCTCTCCCTGAAACGATAGGCCGTCCCGGGGGTTTGGTCAAGGACTTAGGTAAGATGTATAGTACTGGGGTCTTGGGCCAGTTCAACATATAAAAAGGAGTGCAATTTATCATCTATGATCCTATTTTCCTTGGCAGCATCCAGGATGGATCTAATTTCAATACACAGGGAGGAGTAGGTATGTGTCCTTCCAATTGCTCAGGTGGCTCAAACTAAATAAACTTATCAAACTGAGTCTGCCTTCTATTGTCTATTTTATAGCGACAATTAAAACTTAGCTTTTATTAATTTCATTTTAAATCAGGAACAAAGTGTATAATCTCAGTCTATTAAGAAGGAGGGTATATGCACTAGTTACTTGTGTATAAGCAGGTTTAGACAGGGTTCCTATATATCTGAGTGGGGGCTGGGAGGTCGTATTTTTCTTCATAGCTTGCTCAAGATAACAGATGCATCAGGTTACCCTAGCAGTACATTAAGGGCAAATGCTCCATCCTAATAATTCTGTCCCTTACAGTCTCTAGTCTGCAGTGGGGAAAGCCCTATGTTGGCTGTAGTTGGAGCACTCGCCCTGAGAAGGGCGACCCCCAGCCGCTGGAACCTGGGACCTGTCTAAAAAACCCTTCCTATCAAACTACCCAAGTGTCATCCTCAACGCGTTTCTCCTAAGGCTAGGATCATCAGGAGGTTTTGCAACACAGTGGCAGCATAACATCTCAAAATGGCAGTGGCAAAGAAACAACTGAAGTACCTGGTTTAAATAGTCAACACTCCTCCTCTCAGCAGCAGCGTCATTATCAACGTCAGCTGAGTGATTCTGAGCAGTGAAGCATAGCCTCTTTCCTCTGCTTCTCACTCCTGACATACCAGGATGTGACGTCTGGTGAGGGGGCGTGTTAGTTGCTATGGGGACTAAGCAGCGCGTCCCTGGCTGTTTACTTGTCTTAACTCTTTGCAGTCATAGGAAAAGTTCAAGTCCTCTTCACTAGATAGATTCCAGAAACACAGTCTAAATCTCAGTCTTTACTCAGTGCTTTAGCTGTATGAGAACATTAATTTATATTAGTCTATATAGATAAAGATATAGGGTGAGGAGTGTATGATTTACAGAGTCCTGTAGGTAAAGGTGCCGATACATTATTTGATATTTATATGTCTTCAGCTCCTACCAGGGGCAAACATCCTTGTTATTGTACAGTTAGAAAGGGCCTAAATGATAAATATTCATTCAGGCCCTCCGGTGTTACAGCTTTGAGTTTATATATCCATCTGGACTCTGCTTTCAGGATAATATTATCCCAGTCTCCTCCCCGCTGGGGGTGCGGAATGTGTTGTATGCCTATAAATTTTATGGTGGAAATGTCCCCCATATGAACATTGTTTATATGTCTCGCTATTGATGTGTCTTTTTTGTTGATGATATCGTTTATATGGTCCCTTATTCTCCGTCTTAGTTCTCTCTTAGTCTTGCCCACATAATCTTTTGGGCAAGTACATTGGGCCAAATAGACTACACCCTCAGTCTGACAATTAATAAAGTCTCGGATGGTGAATTCTTTTCCTGTACTCGACCCTATAAAGGTTTTTGTCTGTTTTATTTGAGTGCATGCAACACATTTTCCGCATCTAAAGGTTCCCAGCGGGCGTCTAGTTAGCCAGTTTCCTGATTTTCTTGGGGGCTGAAAGTGACTCCTAACTAGTCTATCTCTGAGGCTTCTGCCCTTTCTGTAGGTGATTTGAGGCCTAGGTGCGATCACGTCCTCCAAGTCAGGATCTAATTTCCCTCAAGATTCAAAACTTGGGGTCACCCGGCAACCGTTTATATACCTGGGTGTCCCCAAGCTGTCTACGAATCTCTGCAATGTAATCAACGGTATTCATGATGACCACCGCCCCACCCTTATCAGCTGGTTTAATTGTTAAAGAAGGATCACTAGATAATTCCTTGAGAGCTCTATATTCTTTAAAAGACAAATTATTCCTAGGCCTGATCGTCCCATCAGTGCAGTTTTTCAGACTATTTACGTCTGATTTAACCGCACTGATGTAACTCTCAATTGCAGCATGATTGACCACAGGTGAAAAATCACTTTTAGAGAACAATTGTACATCATGTAATGTTAATTCAGAATCACGCCTGACGGTCGTGTCCGAATGTGACGCTGGTTTATCAAAATGAACCTTCAGTTTAATGGCACGAAAAAATCTATGCAGATCAAGTTCTAACTGAAAGCAATCAACATTTGCAGTGGGACAAAATGACAGTCCTTTTTCTAAAACTGCTAGCTGTGCATCTGTATGAGTATGTCAGATGAGATATTTACCACTGTGCTTTTCTGCGAAGATTCATGTTCCTCGATGGTCTCCCTTGCTTGTCTTTTCCGCCATCTTTGTTGACGCCTGCCCCCTCGTCTGGTCCTGTTGGATCCACGCCCAATCCTAAAAAACGGACTTCCGGGGTTGCAGGGTTCAGTATATTAGACGAAGCTGTAGATGGTCTAGTGGCGACCTCAGGGATGTTATTCCTCAGCCGCTTAGATTTAGTAGGTGTGCGAGCCACATTCCTAGTGTCCCCTCTCCTCTTCATCTGATCACCTTGTCGCACATGAAGACCCCCTGAGCTGGCCCTACAGTGGAAAACCCCCAAAAGTGACCCCATTTTGCAAAGAGCACCCCTTAAGAAATCTTTCAAGGTGTGTGGTGAGCACTTTGAGCTCAATGGTTTTTCCTAGAATTAGGATTCATGCGGAAGTGAAAATGAAAAACTGGAATTTTTTGACAGAAAAGTTGCTATACACCCACATTTTTCACTTTCACAAAGGGTAATGGGACAAAAAGCACCCTACATTTTGATCACCATTTCCCCCCGAAAACGGCAACACCCCATATGTGCTCGTAGCCCAATGTACTGGCGCACAGCAGGCTTCACAGTGGAAGGAGCAACATATGGCTTTTGGAGAGCGAAATTAGCTGGAATAATAATTGGGAGCTATGTCGCAAATGAAGACCCCCTGAGCTGGCCCTACAGTGGAAAACCCCCAAAAGTGACCCCATTTTGGAAAGAGAACCCCCGTACGAACATTTTAAGTGGTAGAAAGGGTACTTTTTAACAAACTGAGGTCTCAAAGAAGGCAGAAACACTTGTAACAGCATTTCAAAGCACAGATTTGTGAAAATGAAAAATTACAAGCAGACCCCAATTTTTCAGATTCACAAGGGGTTAAAGGAGAAAGTGCACTCCAATACATGTTCCCCATTTTTCCCCCATTAAAACAACACCCCATTTGTGCTTGTATCCCGCTGTATGGGCGCACAGCAGGCGCCTAGAGGCAAACAGCAAAATATGGATTTTGCAGGCCAGAATTAACAGACTTGGTTTTTTAGTGCCATGTCTCATTTAAAAATTTCCTGAGGTCCCCAGAAATTAAAAACCCCAAGAAGTGACCCCATTTTGGAAAGAGCACCCCCGTACGAAAATTTTAAGTGGTAGAAAGGGTACTTTTTCACAAACTGAGGTCTCACAGAAGGCAGAAACACTTGTAAAAGCTTTTCAAAGCACAGATTTGTGAAAATGAAAAATTACTAGCAGACCCCAATTTTTCAGATTCACAAGGAGTTAAAGGAGAAAATGCACCCCAATACATGTTCCCCTTTTTTCCCATTAAAACAACACCCTATTTGTGCTTGTAGCCCGCTGTATGGGCACACAGCAGGCCATCAGAGGCAAACAGCCATATATGGGTTTTTTAGGCCAGAATTAACAGACATGTCTCATTTAAAAATTTCCTGAGGTCCCCAGAAATTAAAAACCCCCACAAATGAACCCATTTTGG
Source organism: Rhinella marina (assembly GCA_900303285.1). Taxonomy (NCBI): domain Eukaryota; kingdom Metazoa; phylum Chordata; class Amphibia; order Anura; family Bufonidae; genus Rhinella; species Rhinella marina. The sequence goes on from ONZH01012247.1 coordinate 19,873, forward strand.
AAAGAGCACCCCCGTACGAACATTTTAAGTGGTCGAAAGGGTACTGTTTACTAAACAGGTGTCTCACAGAAGGCAGAAACACTTTTAAAAGCTTGTCAAAGCATACATTTGTGAAAATGAAAAATTACATGTTCCCCTTTTTTTTCATTAAAACAACACCCCATTTGTGCTTGTTTTTTTAATTGCCATGTCGCTTTTAAACATTTCCTGAGATCAAAGCACAGATTTGTGAAAATGAAAAATTACAAGCAGACCCCAATTTTTCAGATTCACAAGGGGTTAAAGGAGAAAATGCACCCCAATACATGTTCCCCTTTTTTTCCATTAAAACAACACCCCATTTGTGCTTGTAGCCTGCTGTATGGGCGCACAGCAGGCCACCAGAGGCAAACTGCAAAATGTGGTTTTTGCAGGCCAAATTTAACAGACATGTTTTTTTAATTGCCATGTCGCTGTTAAAAATTTCCTGAGGTCCCCAACAACTAAAAACCCCAAGAAGTGACCCCATTTTGGAAAAAGCACCCCCGTACAAACATTTTAAGTGGTAGAAAGGGTTCTTTTTCACAAACTGGGGTATCACAGAAGGCAGAAATGCAAGTAACAGCATTTCAAAGCACAGATTTGTGAAAATGAAAAATTACAAGCAGACCCCAATTTTTCAGATTCACAAGGGGTTAAAGGAGAAAATGCACCCCAATACATGTTCCCCTTTTTTCCCATTAAAACAACACCCCATTTGTGCTAGTAGCCCGCTGTATGGGCGCACAGCAGGCCACCAGAGGCAAACTGCAAAATGTGGTTTTTGCAGGCCAAATTTAACAGCACATCCGCTGATGTCTTTTCGTCGCACCAAAAATCTGAGGGACCAACTGGTCCATTCAGATGTAGGTTCCATGAAACAGTCGTTCAGTGATTATTTTGGCTCCACTAGAACAGGGTGTTATCCCTGTCATAACTGTGTCAATTTTGCTCTAATGTTGCGAGGTCCACAATTCAATCATCCAATTACAGGTGAAACAGTTAAAATTAGACAGTACCTCACATGTGACTCCACCCACATGGTGTATGTTTTGGAGTGTTCGTGTCACCTTGTATATGTGGGGGAAACAACCTGGGATTTAACCCTTTAAGTACCGAGCCACTTTTCACCTCAAATCCCAGGCCATTTTTTGCAAATCTGACATGTGTCACTTTATGTGGTAATAACTTTGGAACGCTTTTACTTATCCAGGCGATTCTGAGATTGTTTTCTCGTCACATATTGTGCTTCTGTGCTTTTTATTTATTAAAAAACACATAATTTACCAACAATTTGGAAAAATTTGAAAATTTCCAAATTACAATTTCTCTAATTTCAAAATACACACTAATACCTCCAAAAATAGTTATTATTTTACATTCCCCATATGTCTACTTTATGTTGGCATCATTTTGTAAATGTCATTTTACTTTTTTAGGACGTTATAAGGCTTTTAAGATTTGAATCAAATCTTAAATTTTTTAGAAGATTTCCAAAACCCATTTTTTTAAATGACCAGTTCAGATATGAGGTTACTTTGTGGGGCTTATATAGTGGAAACTCCCCATAAATCATCCCATTTTAGAAACTACACCCCTCAAGCTATTCAAAACTGATTTTACTAACTTTGTTAACCCTTTATGTGTTCCATGAGAATTGATGGAAAATTGGAATAAAATTTCAAAATTTCATTTTTTTTGCAGATTTTAATTTTTAATCAATTTTTCTTTGAAACATAACAAACTATTACCCCAATTCTGGAGTTTTCAGAAATACCCCATATGTGCGCAAAAACTAATGTATGGGGGCACAGCAGGCTTTAGAGTGCAAGGAGCACCATATGGCTTATGGATAGCGGAATTAGCTGGAATAATAATTGGGAGCTATGTCGCACATGAAGACCCCCTGAGCTGGCCCTACAGTGGAAAACCCCCAAAGGTGACCCCATTTTGGAAAGAGCACCCGTTAAGGAATCTTTCAAGGTGTGTGGTGAGCACTTTGAGCTCAATGGTTTTTCCTAGAATTAGGATTCACGCGGAAGTGAAAATGAAAAATTGCAATTTTTTGACAGAAAAGTTGCTATACACCCACATTTTTCACTTTCACAAAGGGTAATGGGACAAAAAGCACCCTACATTTTGATCACCATTTCCCCCCGAATACGGCAACACCCCATATGTGCTCGTATCCCAATGCACAACAGGCTTCACAGTGGAAGGAGCAACATATGGCTTTTGGAGAGCGAAATTAGCTGGAATAATAATTGGGAGCTATGTCGCACATGAAGACCCCCTGAGCTGGCCCTACAGTGGAAAACCCCCAAAAGTGACCCCATTTTGGAAAGAGCACCCCTTAAGGAATCTTTCAAGGTGTGTGGTGAGCACAAATTTAACAGACATGGTTTTTTAATTGCCATGTCGCTTTTAAAAATTTCCTGAGGTCCCCAACAACTAAAAACCCCAAGAAGTGACCCCATTTTGGAAAGAGCACCCCCGCACAGACATTTTAAGTGGTGGAAAGGGTACTTTTTCACAAACTGGGGTCTCACAGAAATGAATATGTAGTGATGGTGAAAAGTGGATATGTAAGCTACAGAGACTAAATGTGAGTTAGAGCTCATGCACACGAACGTGTGCTGGCCGTGCCCGTGCTGTGGACCGCAAACTGCGGTCCGCAATGCACGGGCACTGACCGTGAGGCCACCGCATGCGGATTGTGGACCCATTCACTTGAATGGGGTCCGCGATCTGCATCCGAGGGTCCGCACTGCAAAAAAGTAGTGCTTGCGCTACTTTTTTGCGGTGCGGAGGCACGGCCAGAAACAACACCGTAGTGCTTCCATGGTGTTCCAATCCGTGCCTCCGCTCCGCATCTCCCGGATCGCGGACCCATTGAAGTGAATGGGTCCGCGATCCGTGATGTGGGCTGCACACGGCCGGTGCCCGTTTTTTTGCGGACCTGCCGTATGCGGCTCGCAGCACGGGCACGGCCAGCACACATTCGTGTGCATGAGCCCTTATAAAGTGAAAACATTTCAGGGTACATCAGGGATGAAACTAATCCATGGATTGGTGGTAGATTCTGAAACAATTCTTGATGCACAGGCCAGGTTTTTCAGGGCACGTTTCGCAGTGGTATATAGTGTCCTTCCTAATACCCCTTTTGGAACACACCCTGCATCGCTTTTGGGTCCTTCCCTTCCTAGCTGTTTGGGGGACCTCACCAGGGAAATGTTGCCCTGCTACAACCCGGGCACCGTAACTTGCAGAAGTACTGGGGGCCTCTTCTGCTTGACTTGGACGAATTAGGGCCTTTATCACCACCTCTTGAAATTGTAGGAATGATCTTGTCTGGCCTGTAGATCTAAATAGCACTAATGCATTGTACAGCGCCACCTGTACGAGGTGCACGGCCAGCTTTTTGTACCACACTTTGGTTTTTCGTGTGGCATTGTAGGGCTTCAGAACTTGATCTGAAAGATCAACTCCTCCCATGCTCTTGTTGTAGGCCAGGATGCAGTCTGGTTTGGGGACAGTGGTAGTGGTACCACGTACACGGGCAGGGGAGCAGGTGTTGGGGTGAATACTGGTCAGTACAAGGACATTCCTCTTGTCCTTGTACTTAGCCGCCAACATGTTCTGATTGAGGAGAGCACGGCTTTCTCCTTTTTGTAGCGGTTGCCCTACCAGGGATCTTGGGAGGCCTCTCTGATTTTTGCGTATTGTGCCGCACGCCACAGTACGTCTGGAAGCTAGGGATTGAAAGAGTGGTAGACTTGTTTAGTAATTATCCACATATAGATGGTAACCCTTATCTAGCAGTGGGTGCAGTCCCACACAATCTTCCCACTAATTCCTAGGCCGGGGGGGCATTCTGGGGGTTAAATCCGGGTGTCCCTCCCTGCATAAACCCGGAACTTGTGAGTGTACCCAGAGCTACTCTCACAGAGTTTATACATTTTTATGCCATACCTTGCCCGCTTGCTGGGCAGGTACTGACGGAATGCTACCCTCCCTTTGAAAAGCAATAGGGTTTCGTCTATGCAGATATTTTGATCGGGGGTGTACACTTCTGAAAACTTTGTATTGAAGTGTTCAAGGATGGGTCTAATTTTGTCCAAAGGTCATATGTGGGGTCATTCTGGGGTGGGCATTGTGCATTATCGTTGTAATGCAAAAATTTTAGTATTGTTTGGAAGCGATTCCGGGCCATGGTTTGACTGAAAATTGGAGTCTGGTACAAGGCATCCGCACTCCAAAACTGTTTTATTTCTGTTTTTTTTACAAGCCCCATGTGCAGAACAAGTCCCCAAAAGGTGGTCATCTCTGCAGCATTGACTGGGGTCCAACCTTTGGGTCTAGCGTATGGGGTTTTGGGGTTCTGGGAAATATATTGCTGGGCGTACAAATTTGTTTGGGTTACCATCAAATTTATTAAATCATCAGAGAAAAAGATTTTGAAAAAATCAATTTCTGTGAACCCTGCACAGTCTACCTGAATTCTAGTTCTGGCCTCGAAATCCGGAATCTGGGGCTGATAATTCTCAGGGGGTGGGGTCCATAAGGGTTCACTCTGGGGGGCTGCCTCAGCTGTCATTCTGGGGCGCCTCCTAGAGGGTCCCTCATCAGCAGATGATGACGATGATGAGGGGGTGGAGTAGTAGAGAAAAGTGGCATCCTCTTCTCCTTCAGTGGCCGACTCGGTATCAGAGGCAAGGATGGCATATGCCTCTTCTGCCGAGTACACTCGTTGGGATGAATTGGACATTTTTGTTTTATTGGGGTGTGATGGGTGAAACATGTAAAACTTTATTTAGTGTAAGGGGTGTGTATGTAGTGGTTTTACACGTGAAGGTGTTTTTTACAGTATTTACTTAGATAAAATAAAAAAAAGGGGGGAGGGGGGAATAAAAAAAGGTCTTTTCAGTAGTAAAAAAAAAAGAAAAGGTTTTACCGCACAAAAGAAAAAAACCAAAAAAAAAGTGCAGACGCGATCAGTAATGGACACTACTGATCAGTGCTCAGTGCTTGCAAAATGCACGTACGCAGATGGTGCGTTCGTACAAATTCACACTAACTAAAATCTAACTACCACTAACTGTGTTTTTTTTTTTACACACAAGATATGTAAAAAAAACCCCAAAAATATGCAGATGCTGCTTTTACAGCACGCACGCACTCACACAGATGGTGTATGAGTGCAGAAACTTCACTACAGTCCTCTGCAAAAAGCATGTACACAGATACAGTGCGTTCGTGCAAAAACCTAAACTGACACTAACTGAAATTTATCTAACTACCACTAACTAACTTAGTTACTAGAGAGGGGTCGTTGATCCAGGGAGTTATTCTGATTGCCTGATTGGAGTCGGGAAGGAATTTTTCCCCCTAAAGTGAGGAAAATTGGCTTCTACCTCACAGCGGTTTTTTTTTTGCCTTCCTCTGGATCAACTTGTAGGAAAACAGGCCGAACTGGATGGACAGATGTCTTTTTTCGGCCTTACAAACTATGTTACTATGTTACTATGTTACTAACTGTGTTTTTTTTTTCCACACAAGATGGTGTGTGAGTGCAGAAACTGTAGTGAAAAAATTCACTACAGTCCTCTGTATATATATACATATATATATGATATATCTCTGACTGACACTACCTAGAGTTTCAAAAAATGTGCTAACGCACCACGCACGCACACACGCAAATACTGTAGTTAAAAAATTCACTACAGTATAAAAAACTTATATCTATATATATAGAGATATGGAACTCTATATATATTTATATAAAACCCTAACTGTACTTTTCTTCTTTTTTGACAAAAAAATTGAGAAAAATAAAAAAAAGCACAAAAATGATCCCCAGGTGCTGATCAGGCAGGTGTGCACTGAAAAGCACTAGGCGGACACAGCTCGCACGCAGAAAAAGTGGTGCAGAGCTAAAAAATTGCCAAAAAAAATAAAAAAAGCACAGACCAAAAACCGTCCGTAAAAAAAGGACGGGGGGGAGGTGGAGGGGGGTTGGGATGGGGGTGGGGGGGATGGGAAGGGACAGGGATGGTTTAGGTCTGTGACTTTTCTTCTTTTTTTTCTTCTTCTTTTCTTCTTTCTTCTTCTTTTCAGTACTTTCAGCACAGTAGAGAGCTGTGGTGGAGAACCACAAGTCCCAGCAAGCCAACCAGCAGCACAGAGAAGCACAGAACTTCCCTGCATGCAGTCACAAGCTAGAATGGCTGCATTCAGGAAAGTTCTGCCCTTTCCTGTGGTGCTATAGTGCTGCCATTGGCTGGAGCGTTGTACCAGCCAATGGCAGTGCTTGCAGGGGACGCCAAACACTGCTGTCCCCTGCTTCACCTCGGATGTGACTGGTGCTGACCTTTTCAGCACCAATCACAGCCGGACAGCATCACCTGCAGCTCCGTGAATGGATGAAAGCCATCCGGAGCTGCGATTGGCCGGTCTGCAGAGACTGGCCAATCGCAGCGATCGGGGCTGCAAGGGGGCGGTAAAACCTCCCTAGACCCTTATCTAAGATGGCTGCCTGCCGTGCAGAACAGCCATCATACCCCGGTCACTGAGCGATTTCGCTCGGGGACCGGGAGTACACAGCGCTGTACATGTACGGCGCTGGGACTTGCGGCAGCGATTTTTGAGTCTAAGGGTTAAAGACCAGGTTGAACCATCACAGATACACGATCAGGGAAAAACGTTTAGACCTGCCGGTATCAAAGTATTTTACGGAGGCTAGACACAGTGAGAGGGATCTCAGATTCCGCATTGTGGAACAGGTCCGATTACCGAGACGTGGTGGGGATAGGGTGGCCCTTCTCAAAAAAAGGGAATTATATTGTATTTTTTTGTTTCTACAATCCTTAAAACCTACTGGTCTCAATGTTGAATTTAGAGTCACATAGTCCCACCAATGATGGCATGATGCCTCTGAACACTTATGAGTATAAGGATTAGACTCAGTGTCAATATATTTTCTCTGATTTTTTATTAATCTGTTTTTTTATCTCATTTTTTCAGATATTGATGTACTATCATGAGGATTGGCCTGCTCCCATCTCCAAATTGACCGACTTACGGCTACCCACTCCAAAGGAGTTAGCATAGTGTTGCATAGATCCCTTACAGCCTCATGGTAGATTTTCAGATAGACCAAAATGGCAGACTTGTTCCTCAAAGTTAAGATATGTGAAAAAATGATGACTATTGCCAATCTATACCTTCCTAACCAGGATCAGGGTCACACACTCCGCTCTTATTTGAACAAATTGTCACAATTTGCAGAGGGACAGGTTATTGTTGCAGGAGATTTTAATTTTATCATGGACAAGGCCTTGGACTCCTCCTCTGGCAGGTCCCCTCTCCCTCCTTCTCAACTTACTCTTGTTCAAAACAAACTGAATGAGCTTAGAATGGTGGATGTTTGGAGGATCCTTAATCCCAAAGTACGTGATTACACATACTTCTCTGCAGTGCATAATATGCACAGTAGGATTGACTATTTTCTAATTGGTCACGGTTTGCTGTCGTGGCACCCAAGTTCTTCCATTGGTCCTTCTATATGGTCAGATCACTCCGCGATCTATTTGTCGTTGGTGCTCTCTGATATGCCTCACAGGGAATGGACGTGGTCTTTGAAACCTAACTTACTTAAAGATATAGCAAGCATTGCTGCGGTCCGTCAGGCAATACAGGATTTTATTACTCATCATACCCATGACCAGACACCGCTGCCTATTCAGTGGAAGCTCTTAAATGTGTCATAAGAGGGGTCCTCATTCAACAGGGATCCAGACTAAAAAAGGAAAGGGCAGCCACGATTAATAAGCTTCTTGTCCTCATACATCATTCGGAGACTACTCACAAACGCACCAGGGATCCTACGATCCTTGCTTCATTATAGGAAGCAAAAAACACTCTTAAAAACCTTCTAGACCAGGCCTACGCTAGATTTAGGGAACGCACCAGGCAATTTTTTTATGAGTTTTCTAACAAAAGCAATAGTGCTTTGGCCAGGTTTATTCACCCGCTCCCTCTGAGTACCTTTATCCCTAAGATAAAGTCACCTGGTGGCTCCTGTAAATACCGGCCACAGGATATTGTGAATACTTTTAAAGATTATTATGAGAAACTATGCAATCTCAGACGTCCAATGGCAGATATGTCCCCGCAAGATTTTCAAGTAAGAGTAGACTCATATGTTGCTGACACAGCTCTCCCCACCTTAACAGCAGAAGAAGTCTCAGATCTGGAAACAGACTTTACTGAGCATGATCTTAAACAAGCTATTAAAGCTGCTCCCCATGGGAAAAGTCCGGGCCCGGATAGATTTCCAAACAGATTTAACAAAACCTTTGCGGATGATCTGGTTCCTTTTCTCACCAATGTTTTTAGTGACACCTCTGAGACTTCTCCATTCACAACTCCAACTCTCTCAGCTAACATTACAGTCTTACCAAAACCAGGGAAGGACACCTCGATATGTAGCAATTTTAGGCCCATTTTCCTGATTAATACTGACGTAAAACTATTTGCCAAGCTTATTGCAAATCGTATCTCTCCACATTTGCCTAGACTCATTCACACAGACCAGGTGGGCTTCGTGGGTCACAGGGAAGCATGAGATAATACCACAAAGACATTACTTCTGATATCCCATATCACGAAACGCAAAATACCTGCTTGTTTGCTCTCTGTCGATGCTGAAAAAGCTTTTGACAGGGTTCATTGGACTTTCTTACGCTCAGCTTTGGTACAAATAGGAATATGGCCTAGGTTGTTGAGAAAAAATTTTGCTCTGTATCATAACCCATCTGCACAGGTCAAAGCGAATAACGTTCTCTCTTCTCCCTTGTCAATAAGTAAAGGCACCAGACAGGGATGTCCACTTTCTCCTCTACTTTATGTCATATTGCAATTTTAAACCCGTTATACACCGTCAAAGAAAAGTCCCGGAGTAGGGATCCTACCCCACGATACAGATAAAGAAATAGACTCCGGAATATTAGATTCGTTATGCTTTTTGTGTATTCTTTATTATAATTGCGACAGTGAAGTTACGTTTCGGCCTCAACTGGCCTTCTTCAGACTCTTGCCGCTCAGGATAGGTAGAGTAGAGGAGTAAAAGCGTAACTTCACTGTCGCAATTATAATAAAGAATACACAAAAAGCATAACGAATCTAATATTCCGGAGTCTATTGCTTTATCTACTTTATGTCATAGCTATGGAACATCTGGCCATCGCTTTATGTAAATCTGTTGACATTACTGGTATAAAGTTAGAGTCACATCACTATAAAATAGCACTATATGCAGATGATTTACTTGTCTATGTTACTAATCCGAAGGTGTCCTTCCCTGTTCTGATCAAAGAGTTTGAGAGGTATGGATGGGTGAGCAACTTCAAAGTCAATTATTCAAAAACCGAGGCTCTCAATCTCACCTTAGATAGTGCCTTGGTGAGTGACCTCCAAACCTCCTTTTGTTTTAAATGGCAGAATCAGGCGCTTAAATATTTGGGAGCTCAGATCCGGAGTGAGCTACCTTGACTATTCTCACTTAACTACACTCCACTCCTTCAAAAGACAATATAAGACTTATCTCGCTATAATAGGCTGCGGTTGTCGTGGTTTGGCCGTATGAACGTGATTAAAATGGATATCCTACCACGTTTCTTGTATCTATTTCAAACGGTCCCGATATTGCCCCACAAAAGCTTTTTCAGAAGCTTACAAAGATCAATTAGCAAGTTTGTATGAGGAACTCTTAGGCCACGTCTTAAACACATATCCCTGATTAAACGTAAGTTAAATGGAGGTGCGGGTCTTCCAGATATTGATTTATACCATCAGTCTTCACTCCTACAGAGGATGGTGGATTGGTTTCACAACAGATTACATAGGGATTCCTTTTTGGGATGCACATCTTCCTCTTCACCATGTTGTTATCAATTTATGTCTGAAAACTTATCAAGTTATGTATGAAAACTCTACTTTACCTTCCTTTTCTAAACTACAGGGGGCCTGCCAGGGGATATGTCATGGTTGGAGTATGCACAGTTATGCCGATATTTACATTCACTCTTTCTACAGGGACGTATTCCCAAATCATTATCTGATTTTGAGGGCCTACTTTTGCAGTCAACTCAGCCTGCCCATTTGATCTCTTTGCTATATGGAATGTTACTACATAAAGTTACGAGTGAATTGCCGAATTTTGTTGCGTCTTGGGAGTCAGAGCTTGGCACAACTTTTACTGAAGCTGAATGGGAAAAGATTTTTTTACTCTCTCATAAAACATCTATGCAGTGGCGTAGCTATAGGGGTCGCAACAGTCGCAGTTGCGACCGGGCCCCTAAGCCAGTGGAACCCCGAGGGCTCCCCTTGCCACTTTCAGGGCCACACCACCATTTAGGCAAGGTGTGGCGCGGCCCTGCGCACCGTTGGAGGACGGCGGCGGGGCAGAGGGAGATGAGCGCTTCCATTATGGAAGCGCTCATCTCCATAGTCAACTGTATCGCCGTCCTCAGGACGGCGATACAGATGCCTGTACTGCGGGGCAGGGGAGGGAGAGGCGTCTCCCCTGCCCGTTCCTATGATAGGCTGCAGGTACTAGGCCTGCAGCCTATCAGAGGTCTGCTCAAGCGGCGCGATGACTTCATCGCGCCGCCTGAGCCGTACAGCGCGGGACACAGGCCGGAAGAGGCCTGCATCGCATCGCTGCCAGCTCCATGGAGGTAAGTATTAGTGTTTATTTTTTTTATTGTTGCAATCACGGACCGGAGCTCTATTGGGGGCACTGGGGGCATTTGTTACTGGCACATGGGGCACTGGGGGCATTTGTTACTGGCACATGGGGGCATTTGTTACTGGCACTGGGGGCATTTGCATTTGTTACTGGCACATGGGGGCACTGGGGGGCATTTCTTACTAGCACATGGGGGCATTTATTACTGGCACATGGGGGCACTGGGGGCATTTGTTACTGGCACATGGGGCACTGGGGGCATTTGTTACTGGCACATGGGGCACTGGGGGCATTTTTACTGGCACATAGGGGCACTGGGGGCATTTCTTACTGGCACATAATTTGGGGGTCATCTATGGGGGTGAGACACTTTTTACTGGCACATTATTCTGGGGGAATCAATGGGGTGAACTTCTGGTGCATTATTGGGGCGTTTCTTACTGGCACATAATTTGGGGGGCATCTATGGGTGGGGAGCACTTCTTACTGGCACATTATTGGGGTGAAATTTTGGGGGCACTTCTGGCACATTATTGGGGCACTTCGTACTGGCACATTATTGTGGGGCACTATGGGGGCACTTCTTACTGGCACATTATTGTGGGGCACTATGGGAGCACTTCCTACTGGCACATTATTGTGGGGCACTATGGGGGTAGGTCTTACTGACACATTATTGTGGGGCACTATGGGGGCACTTCTTACTGGCACATTATTGTGGGGCACTATGGGGACACTTCCTACTGGCACATTATTGGGGCACTTCTTACTGGCATATTGGAAGCATTATTACTTCTGGGTCACAGTGGGGACATTAGTACTGTTGGAGGCACTATTACTAACAAGTGCACTTTGGGGACTTTGGGGAGCACTATTACTGTGGGGGCACCCTGGCACAGTATCAGCATAGCGCAGTTATTTCTGGCGGCGTTATGGTTACACTATTATTGTGGGGGGCACTATTACTAACAAGTGCACTCTGGCAGAGAATTATTAGTTGGGACTTTGAGGAGCACTATTACTGTGGGGGGCACCTGGCACAGTATCAGCATAGCACAGTTATTTCTGGGGGGTGTTATGTATACACTATTACTGGGCACACTATTACGGGACACTATTTGCTGGGCGCAGTTATTTTAGGACACTGTGTGCCAATAATTATTGAAGGGTACTATCTGTGTGGTACTAGTGGCACAGTACTGGGGGTAGTAGGATGATTTGTCCAGAAGACGGGAGGATGATGGAAAAGTAGTAAACTAAGATTTTTTTTCTGTCAAACTGCAGAGATGAGAAATGGCTGAAAAATGGCATCTGGTCTGAAAGGAGAAGATGAGTAAAGAGAAGATCTACATCAGAGGAGACGTCACTGGATGTAAGAGGTATGGGGCGCTGTATTAGGCTACATTCACACGAACGTTGTGTTTTGCAGTCTGCAAATTGCGGATCCCCAAAAAAAGGATGATGTTCCGTATGGCATCCGTTTTTTTGCAGATCCACTGTAACAATGCCTATCCTTGTCCGCAAAACGTACTAAAATAGGAATGGACATACAGATGCGGACAGCACACAGTGTTCATTGAAGTGAATGGGTCTGCATCTGAGCCACCAAATATGCAGATTGGAGGCCGCAAAAGCAACTGTCGTGTAAATGTAGCCTTACCCTGTATGTATGTGAGTGATCTACTGCGACACTTTCTTACTGCCGCACGGACGGCAAAGAAAAGTCCTAGCTTCTCTACTTGGCTTGGAGGCACTGAGTAGTTCTCTGAAATCTACTCAATTTCATACCTTGTGAGCTCCCCCACACCTCCTCCCCCCTCTATCCTTCCTTTCCCCCTTCCAAAAATTGTTTTATTTTTTTTGTGTTGTGTTGATACTCCGCTTCTTATTGCAATATACGCTTCTACGCGTAATTGTTCTATTGGTTTACTATATGTTATGAACTTACTTCTGGGTACACAATCCTTGGTTACCCGATGATGTAAGTTTTTGATCTGCTCGTTTAGATATTTAAATATGGGTTGTAGCTATATTTGTTATCTAATTATTCATGTTAACATTGTATGTTAATTCATTGCAACTCCGTTGGCCTGCGAGCCTGTAGGAGCCTTGTTTATGATGAGTCATTTACTATAATTGTATTATTTTCCAAAAATACAAAACTCAATAAAAACAGATTGTTAAAAAAAAAAAAAACATTTATAGTAAAAGGAGACACTTCCTATATAGGGGTAGAGTGTACACTCACAAGGGAAACTTTCACTCACTGAGCTCAGGCCATGTGTATACTTTTCCAGTAAATTTTCTCCTACTGAGAGCTATAACAGTAATAAAGAGCTTCTGGCCATAAAGTGGACATTCAAGGAATGAAGACATTTTTTGGAAGGGAATCAGTATAAGGTGAATGTTTTTACCAGCCATAAGAATTTAAATTTTCTTGAATCAGCCAAGAGGTTGAACCCCAGACAAACCATTTGTTTTTTACCCATTTCAATTTTGTGATGACTTTCAGGCCAAGATCTAAGAATGTAAAGACAGACGCACTGTCCCTGAGATTTTGTGCTGGCCATCCTCTAGATTTCGGCTATCCTATTCTACCCAATGGTATCATTGTATCTTTCATTTCTTCCGATCTGGCTTCTGAAATCAAGAAGAAGCAAAACAGGAAGGATACTGTCCAGTGGGTAAATTATTCATTCTGACTCATTTCCATCTCATCATTTGGTCTTGAATAGACATCCTGAAATTGTAAATACCAAGAAATTAATCTCTATGCACTATAGGCAGTCTACAATGTCCAGAGATACTTCAGCCTATGTATCATCTTGTGAGGTTTGTACCAGATCCAAGGTATCTTGATCTCATCCTATAATATTGAGATTCTGGGTCAATTGGAGTATTAAAGGGAGTCTTTCAACTGTTTTTCACCTATATAACTAACAGCAGTGCCCCACAGAAGATTTCAGACACATCCCAAACATACCTGTGTGTATTGTGTGTCTGTATTACATGTTCAGAAAAAAACACTTTTATTCTGCAGGAAAACAGCTCACAAGTGCCCAGCTGAAAGTGAAACTAAAAACAGCTTTCTTTCACAACTTGGGATATATACTGGATATAATGCTGTGATTTTGGTATTATTTGAAAGCTTAGAATGTCAGCTTTCTAAGAAGGTCAGAAGGCCATTTTTCTGTCTGCTACCAATACCAAGATATGAGCAGCTAAAGCAGCCCTCCCCTCTTCAGTCTGGTTTGCTTTGAGCACTTGCAGCAGCAATGCTGGCACTTGGGAGCTGTTTTCCTGCAGAATAAAAGGAATAAAAGGACATGTAATACAGACACAAAGTGCACACAGGTATGTCTGGGATGTGACTGCAATCTTCTGTGGGGCTTTGCTCTTAGTTATATTGGTGAAAAACATGTGAAAGACTTCCTTGAAGTTTGTAAAATTTTATATTTTAGAAAAATGTGAAACTCTATTCAATACCTGGTTCGTTGAAAGAGTTACAGTCTAAAAGAGAGGTCCTAGGTTTCTGATGAAGATATACATGGTGAAAGATTGATTAAAAAGTTTCATGTTTTACACACTGAGAAGCCTGCTCCCTGGGCTTAGGGTCCAGTACTGTCATGATTTGGTGCGCTCCTCAGCAGGCTGCTGGTGTCTGGCTGCCAGGATGACAGGGCCAGACTTCCTGGTGCAGAAGCCCTATCCAATCAGAGGTGGCTCTGGCATGTCTGACGTGCCAACGTCATCAGTCATGTGACTCTGGATGTGTCACATGACCAGGTAGTGATACCTATTTAAACAGGCAATCTGCTGCCCACAGGTTGCCTGTGATTGGTGTCCTCTGCTGTGACATCCTCACTGGCATTCTTCAAGTCTCCTGGTTTTCTGACCCTGCTTGTACCTTGATTTTTGATTCTTGTCTGACAATTTGGACCCTGACGTTCCTTCCTGGGTCTGACTTCTGGCTTGGTATCATTTCTGATTTACTCTGTTTGCTCTCATGGTTTTGACTTCTGCATTCAGCTTTAGCTCTGCTTTATTGCTTCCAATTTGGTTTATATTGGTCTCTCTTGGTTTGACCTGGCTTGTTTGTTCTGTTAGTATCATAGTGTGGTCATCAATATGCGACTAGGTCCTTTCTTTCTTGTACTCCCCTTCACTTATCTAGGAAGGGACTGTTGACCATTTGTGGGTCACTACCTGGAGCAGATCATGCAAGTAGGTAGGGACAAAAATGTCAGGGTTCACTGCAGTTTGTGTGTTAAATATTTAAGCTCATGATTGTACAATTGGATAAAGACTGAACCAGTTTGGCTTATTTAAAAGGATTGCCAGAATAAAACCTTTTCCTTCTAAAGTAGAACATGGAAACATAGCTTAAATTTGCAAAGTTGCATCTGAACAAACCACAAGACTTCTGGAACAACGTTCTTTGCATAGATGAGACCAAAGTGTAGATGTTTGGCCATAATGCACAGTGCCACATTTGGTGAAAACCCAGCACATCAGCACAAACTCCTCATACCAACTGTCAAGCATGGTGGTGGTGAGGTGATGATTTGGGCTTCTTTTGCAGCCACAGGTCCTGGGGTACCTTGCAGTTCCCAAGTCAACCATGAACTCGTCTGCATAATAAAGTATTCCACAGTCAAACGTGAGGCCATCTATCCAACAGCTAAAGCTTGTTCCAAACTGGGTCATGCAACAGAACAATCATCCCAAGCACATCAGAAAATATGCAACAAAATGACAGAGAAAGAAAAGAATCAAGGTGTTGCAATAGCCCAGTCAAAGTTCAACCCAATTGAAATGCTGTGGCAGGACCTTAAGAGAACTGTGCATATGACCTATTAGGTTCTGATCCAAGGACTTAGTGCTCTATTTAAACCCCTGCTGTCAATACACCCTTGCTAGTTATAGGTTTTCCTTGCTGTGCTCTAGTTGTTATTTTGTGGTTTGGATTGTTGCTATTGGATTTGACTTGGAACTCTCTCTCTCTGCTTGGTGATTTGGTACTGTATTGACCTCCCGGCTTTGACCTTTTCCTGCATGACCTTTCTCTGTGTGTTTGTCTGCTTCTGCATTCCAGTTGTGTGACAGGTCCCTGCAGTTTTTACCGCTGATGCTTGGTTTGACTCCCTGCACTTACCAGCATAGGGACAGTCAACAAGTTGTGGACTTGCTGCTTAGGGCTTTTGCAATATTTTCAGTGCCATTTTACTGTGAATATTGATGGGGAAAACCATGAAGAAGGAAGAAATCCATTCAGGAGAATCACATAAGTATGGTAAAAATGGTAAAAACCTCATTAGCAGTAGGCAGGCAGATCCTTATGTTGAATGAGAAGAATCGCCATGCTGTGTTCAGTTTATGACTTGGTAAGGTGTGTCTGGCAGTGTCTGACCTTGTGGTTTTAGTAGAGGGAAAGAGTGTGCATGTGATAGAGATAGCGAAAGCGTACAAAATAGGAGAATATTCGTTTCTATTAGGCAGGGAACTGCATTTGTGACCCAAAAGTTTTTTTTAAAGACTACACTACAGCTTGCAAGTGGTAATGGTTTCACTGTCTTGAATTCATACGCAACAGCGTATAGAGTAAATTATACGTAGCAATAGCGTACGCTTTATAGGACAAGGTCCTGTCGCTCCTTGCACTGTCTCTGCCTGCTCCATGCATGCTGCCCCTGGCGTTACATATCCATTTGGTGGTGTTTCCATCACTTTCAGAAGTTTTCAGGTGTTTAGACAACCTTGCCTGCGAAGAACTTGGGTCCCCTGCAAAAATGCTCATATCTCCCATTGACTTCAATAGGGTTCGTTATTCGGTACGAATATAAAACTTTTGGAAAAGTTTGTACCGAGTACCGAGCACACAAGCATTTTAATATTCACTCATCTCTAGTCTCAATAAAAAATAGCATTGGTATAACTGTGAAAATGGACACATAGTTCAAAGACATTTTGCTGCAAACATTGTATTCCTATATCCGTGTTAGTAGACACAGAGGCACAGAATCAAACAGGAGAGAATGCAAGAATCCTATAAGGGTGATAGGGACCTTTGAAAACCAGAATGAAAGGATTTTTGAGATCTTGAAAACCTCCTTGGTACCTCCTACCATCACGTGGGGCTCCTACAAGTCGATAGCAGGGATTGGCTGGCCAGATCAGATGACCTGGGAATATAAGAATCTGGTCCCGCGCTGCTCGCGTCAGACGCCGCCTGCATGAGATTAGGGATAGAGCTGCTGACTGTCAGGGAGAGTGTTAGGGCCTGAATTTAGTTGTTGGTTAGGCGGGAATCACCCACAAAGAACCCAACAGCCCTTCTAAGGGCTACAAGCACCTTTTTTTTTTGGTCTCCTCCTGGCTGCTGGCTGGGACATGTAGTGCAGCTACCGCCATCTTGGCTGCACACTGTACACAGTGACTAGTGGCAGAAGGGACAGCACGTGGTCCACACAGACCCAAAAGAAATTGCCCAAAGTCCTCTCAGTACTCATTTTTGCTGCTGCTGTACCTTGGCTTGCTGGGATCTAAAAGTAGTCTAGGGAAAATGTTTTTTCTCTCATTTCTATACACTACAGTCCAGTGAACAATTATGTAGTGTACTGTACAGTAGCGTCAGTCTAGGGAATACGTTTTTCTCTAATTTCTATACACTACAGTCCAGTGAACAATTATGTGGTGTACTGTACAGTAGCGTCAGTCTAGGGAATACGTTTTTCTCTCATTTCTATACACTACAGTCCAGTGAACAATTATGTAGTGTACTATACAGTAGCGTCAGTCTAGGCAATACGTTTTTTCTCTCATTTCTATACATTACAGTCCAGTGAACAATTATGTAGTGTACTGTACAGTAGCATCAGTCTAGGGAATATACGTTTTTTATATAATTTCTATACACTACAGTCCAGTGAACAATTATGTAGTGTGTTGTACAGTAGCGTCAGTCTAGGGAATACTTTTTTTATATATCCTAAAGTGCAGTGAAAAATTGAGTAATTTGCGGTGCAATAGCCGCCGTCTAAAGACTACGTTTTTCCTCTCAGTCATATACACTCACCGGCCACTTTATTAGGTACACCTGTCCAACTGCTCGTTAACACTTAATTTCTAATCAGCCAATCACATGGCGGCAACTCAGTGCATTTAGGCATGTAGACATGGTCAAGACAATCTCCTGCAGTTCAAACCGAGCATCAGTATGGGGAAGAAAGGTGATTTGAGTGCCTTTGAACGTGGCATGGTTGTTGGTGCCAGAAGGGCTGGTCTGAGTATTTCAGAAACTGCTGATCTACTGGGATTTTCACGCACAACCATCTCTAGGGTTTACAGAGAATGGTCCGAAAAAGAAAAAACATCCAGTGAGCGGCAGTTCTGTGGGCGGAAATGCCTTGTTGATGCCAGAGGTCAGAGGAGAATGGGCAGACTGGTTCGAGCTGATAGAAAGGCAACAGTGACTCAAATTGCCACCCGTTACAACCAAGGTAGGCAGAAGAGCATCTCTGAACGCACAGTACGTCGAACTTTGAGGCAGATGGGCTACAGCAGCAGAAGACCACACCGGGTGCCACTCCTTTCAGCTAAGAACAGGAAACTGAGGCTACAATTTGCACAAGCTCATCGAAATTGGACAGTAGAAGATTGGAAAAACGTTGCCTGGTCTGATGAGTCTCGATTTTTGCTGCGACATTCGGATGGTAGGGTCAGAATTTGGCGTCAACAACATGAAAGCATGGATCCATCCTGCCTTGTATCAACGGTTCAAGCTGGTGGTGGTGGTGTCATGGTGTGGGGAATATTTTCTTGGCACTCTTTGGGCCCCTTGGTACCAATTGAGCATCGTTGCAACGCCACAGCCTACCTGAGTATTGTTGCTGACCATGTCCATCCCTTTATGACCACAATGTACCCAACATCTGATGGCTACTTTCAGCAGGATAATGCGCCATGTCATAAAGCTGGAATCATCTCAGACTGGTTTCTTGAACATGACAATGAGTTCACTGTACTCAAATGGCCTCCACAGTCACCAGATCTCAATCCAATAGAGCATCTTTGGGATGTGGTGGAACGGGAGATTCGCATCATGGATGTGCAGCCGACAAATCTGCGGCAACTGTGTGATGCCATCATGTCAATATGGACCAAAATCTCTGAGGAATGCTTCCAGCACCTTGTTGAATCTATGCCACAAAGAATTGAGGCAGTTCTGAAGGCAAAAGGGGGTCCAACCCGTTACTAGCATGGTGTACCTAATAAAGTGGCCGGTGAGTGTATACTACAGTGCAGTGCGAAATTGTGTCGTGTGCTGCACACTAGCCGGAGTGTAGAATATATACGTTTTTCCTCTCAATTATATATTATACAGTGCAGTGCAAAATTCTGTCGTGTGATGCACACTAGCCGGAGTGTAGAAAATATACGTTTTTCCACTCAGTTATATATCCTACAGTGCAGTGAAAAATTGAGTGGTTTGCGGTGCAATAGCCACCGTCCAAAGACTATGTTTTTCCTCTCAGTCATATATACTACAGTGCAGTGCGAAATTGTGTCCTGTGCTGCACACTAGCCGAAGTGTAGAAAATATACGTTTTCCTCTCAGTTATATATTATACAGTGCAGTGCAAAATTCTGTCGTGTGCTGCACACTAGCCGGAGTGTAGAAAATATAAGTTTTTTCTCTCAGTTATATATTATACAGTACAGTGAAAAATTCTGTCGTGTGCTGCATACTAGCCGGAGTGTAGAAGATATACGTTTTGTCTCTAAGTCATATATTATACAGTGCAATGAAAAATTCTGTCGTGTGCTGCACACTAGCCGGAGTGTAGAAAATATATGTTTTTCCTCTCAGTCATATATACAACAGTGCAGTGCAAAATTCTGTCGTGTGCTGCACACTAGCCGGAGTGTAGAAAATATACGTTTTTCCTCTCAGTTATATATACTACAGTGCAGTGAAAAATTGAATGGTTTGCGGTGCAATAGCCGCCGTCTAAAGACTACATTTTTCCTCTCAGTCATATATACTACAGTGCAGTGCGAAATTGTGTCGTGTGCTGCACACTAGCCGGAGTGTAGAAAATATAAGTTTTTCCTCTCACTTATATATTATACAGTACAGTGCAAAATTCTGTTGTGTACTGCACACTAGCCGGAGTGTAGAAAATATAAGTTTTTTCTCTCAGTCATATATACTACAGTGCAGTGCAAAATTCTGTCGTGTGCTGCACACTAGCCGGAGTGTAGAAAATATACGTTTTTTTCTCAGTTATATATTATACAGTGCAGTGAAAAATTCTATCGTGTGCTGCATACTAGCCGGAGTGTAAAAGATATACGTTTTGTCTCTCAGTTATATATTATACAGTGCAGTGAAAAATTTTGTTGTGTGCTGCACACTAGCCGGAGTGTAGAAAATATGTTTTTCCACTCAGTTATATATCCTACAGTGCAGTGAAAAATTGAGTGGTTTGCGGTGCAATAGCCACCGTCCAAAGACTATGTTTTTCCTCTCAGTCATATAAACTACAGTGCAGTGCGAAATAGTGTCCTGTGCTGCACACTAGCTGAAGTGTAGAAAATATACGTTTTCCTCTCAGTTATATATTATACAGTGCAGTGCAAAATTCTGTCGTGTGCTGCACACTAGCCGGAGTGTAGAAAATATAAGTTTTTTCTCTCAGTTATATATTATACAGTGCAGTGAAAAATTCTGTTGTGTACTGCATACTAGCCGGAGTGTAGGAGATATACGTTTTGTCTCTCAGTCATATATTATACAGTGCAATGAAAAATTCTGTCGTGTGCTGCACACTAGCCGGAGTGTAGAAAATATATGTTTTCCTCTCAGTCATATATACAACAGTGCAGTGCAAAATTCTGTCGTGTGCTGCACACTAGCGGGAGTGTAGAAAATATACGTTTTTCCTCTCAGTTATATATACTACAGTGCAGTGAAAAATTGAATGGTTTGCGGTGCAATAGCCACCGTCTAAAGACTACGTTTTTCCTCTCAGTCATATATACTACAGTGCAGTGCAAAATTCTGTCGTGTGCTGCACACTAGCCGGAGTGTAGAAAATATAAGTTTTTCCTCTCAGTTATATATTATACAGTACAGTGCAAAATTCTGTTGTGTGCTGCACACTAGCCGGAGTGTAGAAAATATACGTTTTTTCTCTCAGTCATATATACTACAGTGCAGTGCAAAATTCTGTTGTGTGCTGCACACTAGCCGGAGTGTAGAAAATATACGTTTTTTCTCAGTTATATATTATACAGTGCAGTGAAAAATTCTGTTGTGTGCTGCATACTAGCCGGAGTGTAGAATATATACGTTTTGTCTCTCAGTTATATATTATACAGTGCAGTGAAAAATTTTGTTGTGTGCTGCACACTAGCCGGAGTGTAGAAAATATACGTTTTTCCTCTCAGTCATATATACTACAGTGCAGTGCAAAATTCTGTCGTGTGCTGCACACTAGCCGGAGTGTAGAAAATATACGTTTTTCCTCTCAGTTATATATTATACAGTGCAGTGCAAAATTCTGTCGTGTGCTGCACACTAGCCGGAGTGTAGAAAATATACGTTTTTCCTCTCAGTTATATATCCTACAGTGCAGTGAAAAATTGAGTGGTTTGCGGTGCAATAGCTGCCGTCTAAAGACTACGTTTTTCCTCTCAGTCATATATACTACAGTGCAGTGCGAAATTGTGTCGTGTGCTGCACACTAGCCGGAGTGTAGAAAATGTACGTTTTTCCTCTCAGTTATATATCCTACAGTGCAGTGAAAAATTGAGTAGTTTGCGGTGCAATAGCCGCCGTCTAAAGACTACTTTTTTCCTCTCAGTCATATATACTACAGTGCAGTGCAAAATTCTGTCTTGTGCTGCACACTAGCCGGAGTGTAGAAAGTATACGTTTTTTCTCTCAGTTATATATTATACAGTGCAGTGAAAAATTCTATTGTGTGCTGCACACTAGCCGGAGTGTAGAAAATATACGTTTTGTCTCTCAGTTATATATTATACAGTGCAGTGAAAAATTCTGTCGTGTGCTGCACACTAGCCGGAGTGTAGAAAATATACGTTTTTCCTTTCAGTCATATATACTACAGTGCAGTGCAAAATTCTGTCGTGTGCTGCATACTAGCCGGAGTGTAGAATATATGCGTTTTTCCTCTTAGTCATATATACTACAGTGAAGTGCAAAAATTCTGTCGTATGCTGCACACTAGCCGGAGTGTAGAAAATATACGTTTTTCCTCTCAGTTATATATTATACAGTGCAGTGCAAAATTCTTTCGTGTGCTGCACACTAGCCAGAGTGTAGAAAATATACGTTTTTCCTCTCAGTCATATATACTACACTGCAGTGCAAAATTCTGTTGTGTGCTGCACACTAGCCGGAGTGTAGAAAATATATGTTTTTCCTCTCAGTTATATATTATACAGTGCAGTGAAAAATTCTGTTGTGTGCTGCACACTAGCTGGAGTGTAGAATATATACGTTTTTTCTCTCATTTATATATTATACAGTACAGTGAAAAATTCTGTCGTGTGCTGCACACTAGCCGGAGTATAGAAAATATACGGTTTTCCTCTCAGTCATATATACTACAGTGCAGTGAAAAATTCTGTCGTGTGCTGCACACTAGCCGGAGTGTAGAAAATATACGTTTTTCCTCTCAGTTATATATTATACAGTGCAGTGCAAAATTCTGTCGTGTCCTGCACACTAGCCGGAGTGTCGAAAATATACGTGTCTCCTCTCAGTCATATATTATACAGTGTAGTGCAAAATTCTGTTGTGTGCTGCACACTAGCCGGAGAGTAGAAAATATACGTTTTTTCTCTCAGTTATATATCATACATTGCAGTGAAAAATTGAGTGGTTTGCGCTACAATAGCCGCCGTCTAAAGACAACGTTTTTTCTCTCAGCTATATATCATACAGTGCAGTGAACATACAAAATGTTGAACCCAAGGGCTAAGGGTCGAGGACGAGGGCGTGGACGTGGGCGTTCAAGTAGTGTAGGGGGCAGAGGCAGTGGTCCTGGGAAGGGTGACACAGTACATGTTGATGAGGGAGCACCCAGTCTTCCACGCAGTCCACCCACGCTAGCCAAGGGAGTAGACCTCTGGCTCCTCCAGCTCAACCTCCTTCCCCCCAGCCTGCCCCCCCACGGAAAGTATGGATTCAGATCTGGCATACTCACAGGAACTCTTTTCAGGACCCTACCCAGAGACACAAACCACTGCTCAACAGCAATCTGAGCAGTTGCTCTGTGCCCAAAATTTAGAACTTTAACAGTCTGTGGGTGATGAGAGTGTGGACTTAGTGCAAGTAGTCCACATCTCCAAATTGTTGAGCCTGGAGATGCTGCCCTATAGATTGGTAGAGACTGAGACTTTCTGCAACCTGATGGCGGTGGCTGTCCCTCGGTACTTGGTCCCCAGCTGCCACTATTTTTCCCGATGTGCCGTCCCAGCCTTACACCAGCACGTGTCAGAGAACATCATCCGTGCCCTGACCAATGCGGTTACTGAGAAGGTCCACCTAACCACGGACACGTGGACAAGTGTTGGCGGGCAGCGACACTATATCTCACTGACGGCACATTGGGTTAACTTGGTGGAGGCTGGGACCGAGTCTGACCCTGGGGCCGCTCATGTGCTGCCCACACCGAGGATTGCGGGGCCTGCCTCGGTCACAGTTTCTCAGGCTTATTATGCCTCTTCCTCCAACCCTCCTCCTCCTCTCAATTACCATTCGTGAGCACGGCACCTTCAGTCGGTAGCTCCAGGCGTAGGTGCACTGCCGTGGGTAAGCGCCAACAGGCAGTGCTGAAACTGCTGAGCTTAGGTGACAAGAGGCACACCGCCTAAAAGCTGTTACAGGGCATCACGGCGCAGACCGATCTTTGGCTGGCGCCGCTGAACCTCAAACCAGGCATGGTTGTGTGTGACAACGGGCGTAACCTGGTGGTGGCTCTGCAACTCGGCAGACTCACACATGAGCCATGCCTGGCCCACGTGTTCAATCTTGTGTTTCAGCGGTTCCTCAAGACCTACCCCAATTTGTCTGAATTGCTCACCAAGGTGCGACGCATCTGTGCGCATTTCCGTAAGTCAACCACAGGGCAGTGCAACGGTGCTTACAACTGCCAGCTCGCCGACTGTTGTGCGACGTGCCCACGCGATGGAATTCCACATTACACATGTTAGCCAGGGTTTACCAGCACCGCAGAGCCATTGTAGACTGCCAGATGACAACTTCCACGTCAGGTTCCTCAAGTCTACAATGAGGAGTGGACGTGGATGTCTGATATCTGTCAGGTGTTAAGCCACTTTGATGAGTCAACACAGATGGTCAGCGGCGATGCCGCCATTATCAGCATCACCATACCGCTGCTTTGTCTGCTGAAAAAGTCACTGCTCAGCATGAAGTCAGAGGCTTTGCGCTTGTCACAGGAGATGGGAGAAGAAGATACATTGCTTGATAGCCAGAGCACCCTCAGGTCTGTTTCTCAGCGCGTATTGGAGGAGGAGGAGGAGGATGAGGAGGAAGAGGAGGAAGAGGAGGAGACTGTTGGCGAGACTGAAGAGGGTACCTATGCTCATTCCTTCTTATCTGTTGAGCGTGTATAGGCTGAAGAGGAGGAGTTGGAGAAGGAGGAAATGGAGAGTCAGCCTACTGAGGAAAGGGAATTCTTGCGTGTTGGGACTCTTGCGCATATGGCTGACTTCATGTTAGGCTGCCTTTCCCGTGACCCTCGCGTTAAAAACATTTTTGCCAACACCGATTACTGTGTTCACCCTCCTGGACCCCCGGTACAAGCAGAACTTTTCCACTCTCATTCCTGTAGAGGAAAGGAGTACGAGAGTGAATCAATATCAACAGGCCCTGGTGCACAAGCTGAAACTATCCTTCCCATCTAACACCGCTAGCGGCAGAGGACGTGGTTCTGTGGGCCAACTAGCGGGGGAGAGGAGGCGAGAAGGCAGCTTGTCAAGCGCTGGCAGGGGAACACTCTCCAAGGCCTTTGCCAGTTTTATGTCACCCCAGCAAGACTATGTCACCCGTCCCCAGTCTAGGCAGAGTAGGGGGGAGCTGTTCAGAAAGATGGTGAGGGAGTACCTAGCTGACCATACCAACGTCCTGCGTGATCACTCTGTTCCATACAACTACTGGGTTGCAAAGCTGGACACGTGGCCCCAAATTGGTGCTGTACGCCATGGAGGTGCTGGCCTGCCCTGCCACTAGCGTGTTGTCAGAGCGGGTCTTCAGTGCAGCTGGTGGCATCATCACTAATAAGCGTACACGCCTGTCAACTGACAGCGCTGACAGGCTGACGCTTATTAAAATGAATAAAGCCTGGATTTCACCGGAATTCAAATCTCCACCGGGGGAAAGCAGCTCAACATGAAGATTCTTCATGTATCCTCTCCTCTCCTCCTCCTCCTCCTCCTTCTCTTCTTACACAAACACTGAGCCAACAGGCAATTTTTCAGAGGGCCAACTGGCTCTCTTTTCAAACAATATTTAGGGAGGGCCACCTACAGGCCCTCTCTCCAATCAATTTTTTAGGAGCGTCAACTACAGACACTCAAAAACAATTTTTTAGGAGGGTCAACTACAGACGCTCAAAAACAATTTTTTAGGAGGGTCAACTACAGACGCTCAAAAACAATTTTTCAGGAGGGTCAACTACAGACACTCAAAAAATTTTTTTAGGAGGGTCAACTACAGACACTCAAAAACAATTTTTCAGGAGGGTCAACTACAGACACTCAAAACATTTTTTTAGGAGAGTCAACTTCAAAACTTGACTGCAATCTCAGTCTGCCAAAGGCATTGGTGGTGTCACCGCCATGCTGTGTCAGGCTACATTTTTGGGTGGTTCACCTGCTACCTCAGTCTAACTTGGTCACTCTGACACCGCCATGCTTTGTCAGGGTAAATTTTTGGGTGGTTCACCTGCTACCTCAGTCTCACTTGGTCACTCTGTTGTCACTGCCATGCTGTGTCAGGGTAACATTTTATGTGCTTCACCTGCTAACTCAGTCTCACTTGGTCACTCTGTTGTCACCGCCATGCTGTGTCAGGGTAAAATTTTTGGTGCTTCACCTGCTACCTCAGTCTCACTTGGTCACTCTGGGTTCACCGCCATGTTGTGTCAGGGTAAAATTTTATGTGCTTCACCTGCTACCTCAGTCTCACTTGGTCACTCTGTTGTCACCGCCATGCTGTGTCAGGGTAAAATTTTATGTGGTTCACCTGCTAACTCAGTCTCACTTGGTCACTCTGTTGTCACCGCCATGCTTTGTCAGGGTAAAATTTTATGTGCTTCACCTGCTAACTCAGTCTAACTTGGTCACTCTGTTGTCACCGCCATGCTTTGTCAGGGTAAAATTTTATGTGCTTCACCTGCTAACTCAGTCTAACTTGGTCACTCTGTTGTCACCGCCATGTTGTGTCAGGGTAAATGTTTGGGTGGCTCACCTGCTACCTCATCTAACTTGGTCACTTGTTGGTGTCACCGCCATGCTGTGTCAGGCTACATGTTTGGGTGGCTCACCTACTACCTCATCTAACTTGGTCACTTGGTGGTGTCACCGCCATGCTGTGTCAGGCTAAATTTTTGGGTGGCTCACCTGCCACCTCATCTAACTTGGTCACTTGGTGGTGTCACCGCCATGCTGTGTCAGGCTACATGTTTGGGTGGCTCACATACTACCTCAGTCTAACTTGGTCACTTGGTGGTGTTACCGCCATGCTGTGTCAGGGTAAATTTTTGGGTGGCTCACCTGCAACCTCATCTAACTTGGTCACTTGGTTGTGTCACCGCCATGCTGTGTCAGGCTACATGTTTGGGTGGTTTACCTGCTAACTTATCTAACTTGGTCACTTGTTGGTGTCACCGCCATGCTGTGTCAGGCTAAATGTTTGGGTGGCTCACCTGCTACCTCATCTAACTTGGTCACTTGTTGGTGTCACCGCCATGCTGTGTCAGGCTAAATGTTTGGGTGGCTCACCTGCTACCTCATCTAACTTGGTCACTTGTTGGTGTCACCGCCATGCTGTGTCAGGTTAAATGTTTAAATGTTTGGGTGGCTCACCTGCTACCTCATCTAACTTGGTCACTTGGTGGTGGTGTCACCGCCATGCTGTGTCAGGCTAAATTTTTGGGTGGCTCTCCTGCTACCTCATCTAACTTGGTCACTCTGTTGACACCGGGTTACTACCCGGCCCTGGCACACAAACATTGTCTTGAGGGGCGCTAAAAGGCTCTGCACCCACCCACTTGTTGAGACTAATGGGTGGGTGCAGTGTGCGTCTTAGCCCGTCTGGAATTAGGAAAGCTGGGCACTGTGCTTGGAGGTCTTTGTGTCTGCTGTGGACAGGGTGGGTGTGGGGTGCGTGTTTGCCCATCTGGGATGGGGAGAGCTGGGCACTGTGCTGGGAGAACTTTGTGTACGCTGTGGACTACTGGGTGGGTGCGGGGAGGGAGACGCTTATGCCTGCGTCCTGGGACGGGGGATAGGACAGCAGTGCCAGCATGGGCAGTGGTGTCACCCGCAGGCGGTGATGGACTTTCGTTGCACCTAGTTGGGTGCTTTCCTAACATGTACCAGCGCATGTGCCTTGCCCATCTTGGTCTGGGTCAGCACAATTGTCTTGAGGGTCACCACCAGGCTGTTGCCCAGAATTTGGCGTAATGGTGCGATTAGGCAGCCTCAGAGGCATCCATGCATGCTGTCCCTGCTGTTTCCTGTCCATTTCCGTGGTGTTTCCATCATTTTCTGAGGTTTCCAGGTTTTCACGCAACCTTCCCTGTGCAGAGCTTTGGTCCCCTGCAAAAAATGCTCGAGTCTCCCATTGACTTCAATGGGGTTCGTTATTCGAAACGAGCATCGGGAAAAATTCAACTCGAATAATGAGCACCCGAGCATTTTAGTGCCCGCTCATCTCTACTCCTTATACCTGATACCCCTTTGGCTAATCATATAATGGAATATCATTCAGGAACCCGAGAGCACTCATATTGCAGGTTATTGAAGTAATTCATCCCTCATCAAGAAAGAGGAGCTGGGACCAAAGGATTCTTCAAAAGAATGCCCAGGCTAAAAACTATGAATCCACTGGGTCTTAATGAACAATTATCTTTTAGTTGCTTTTTATAGCCCTCTATAATTTATTATGGTGGGGCTCTGTGAACATTACCATGTTTGTTACGTACAATTTCATTCACAACCCAAATTGTGATGGTATTGTTTATTTAACCCCCTTCTCCTGTCCCCTTTTCTTTTCAACAATGGAATTATATCCGAAATAAATGCAATGCAGGCTAACCATTAAGAGTGAGTGGCCTGAGTTCCATGTTGAAATGTAGTGCTGGGGAGGCAGGACCAGCAAGTATTTATTTCAGATGCTGGCTCCTTGGTGAAACACCTCCTCTATTTCTGCCTTGGTCATATCAGATGCTGGCTCCCTGGTGAAACACCTGCCCTATGTGTGCCTCGGCTGTGTGTTGCATTCTATAGTGGAATCATGCCACAGAAGCGGGATTGTGACATCACACGACAGTTTCCACATGCTGGTTCCCACAGTAGGCACAGCCCCTTCCTGTAACACAATCGAGTGCTGCATTCCACAGTGTAACGCAGCACCTATTTCAACTTTATTATTTCAATGCGAAATGCAGGGAATGGAATGGGAGGGTGTAGTTAGATGGCACGTGATTCAACAGTGATACACGCCTGCTATCTGCAGTGCCAGCATCTATCAAGCACCTCACATCTATGTAGGGTGCCAGTATCTGTGGATGCTACTAGAGATGAGTGAATCATTGAAAGTTCGCTTCGGCGAATGTTCGATAAATTTTTGACAAGATTCGGTCTTGATACGAATTTATTCGGTCGAATTTACGTTAAAAAATAATCGTTGTTTTGCGAACATTCCTACACAAATTACGAACATACAGTCAGCGCTGTAAAAAGTACGCAATATGTAAGCATTAGCCTGCAAAAGTGCGTACGAATCCTTAGCGTACTATTGACTCGTGATTGCGTCATACGCACGAGGCTGGCCGCGGCGTACAGTCCTCAGAGGCAGTCCATATGAGGTAGAAAAGTAAGGTGCTCACTGCTAGCTATCCAGCTAAGTGCATAATTTACTAAAAACACCGTACAATAAGTGCATAATAGGACACATTGCAGTACCGGAAAAAGAATACACACAGTGGGCTGAAGTGCTTGAACGTTGCTGAACCTGTAAAAACATTATTGCTAAAATACAGCAAAGACAATATGCAAACATTTTAGTGCAATTTCACATTTGCAAGCATAAAAGGCTCAGATATACGTTTAAGTCTCTCCTGATGGCTGCTTGATAATAAAACACTGGAACACAGTCCAAAATTCTATTGTAATCCATGTGAGGTAATTTTGTAATCCAAACAGGTAACGTGTAATCCACATGGATGGTATAAAATAGCAGCAAGTAGAGAACCCTCTTTGCAAAGGGGGCTCCCAAATAACCTGAGAAGGGGGAAAAAGGGAAATAGGCGCGCTTTGGCGCAAATGGAAATTTTCAGCAGAATGGTGGGGGGGGAGGGGAGTCCTGACAAGCCATGTCTATCTTGGTGAGAGTCAAACAGGGGGCAATACAAACTAAACAAAGAAAAAAAGTGCCAACTAGCTCTCACCCGTCAGGTGCAGTTCATGGTGTGGCTCCCATAAGTCCTCTTGAAGTGTCCTTCAGACAGCCAGTAGTTGGGTCCCTTAGATGAGGGACCTGAAGTCCTCCTCGCTTGAACTGCTAGGACTCCTGCCAGGACAGCAGGGGTAAGGACTTCTGGCTGCAGCGGATCCGGCAAGGTTGCATCCAGGGAGGAAGCCCCAGCTCCCCTGGCTGCTGCTGGCTTCATCTTCCACGGTAGTTGGTGGATCACCATGGATTGGAATGTAATCCTCCTCGCTTGAACTGCTACTGAAGGACATCAGAGGACGCTCCTGCCTCTTGTAGGCCACGCTCACTGCCGTGGTGGAACTCCACTGCCCTCTTCTTCCGGAAGTGGGACTTGACCGGGTCCGGGTGGTGGTCACGCTGGTGAGCGCTGCAGCCACTTGCGCTTTTCCGGATACTCCTGCCAGGACAGAAGGGGTAAGGACTTCTGGCTGCAGCGGATCCGGCAAGGTTGCATCCAGGGAAGAAGCCCCAGCTCCCCTGGCTGCTGCTGGCTTCATCTTCCACGGTAGTTGGTGGATCACCGTGGATTGGAATGTAAATGATGAAGTTGTCAGCTGACCCAGCTGAAAGGACTGTGATGGTGGTGGGGGCAGTCCAGGTATGAGAGGCTCTGGCTGTGGCTGTGGCTTTTCCCTGAACCGGAGGACGCCATCTGGTGACTCCTGAAGGCAGCGGACCGGTACTTTGCCTGGTGGTTCCTCCGGCCAAACTTCAGGTGGTGATGTTGGGACCAGGGGCTTAGATAGTAGGGTAACCCCGGTAGCGAAGGGGCCTTTCAGGGATACCATGGGGGTGCACTCCACCTGATCCCCCACATACAGGCTGTGACTCCTTGCCATCCTTGTCTGCCAGGAGGCCAGAGTCTCACTCGACCAAAAACCACAGGACAGCTCCCTTTCAGCGCTCCAATTTAGGATCTCCCGGCCTAGTATGGTTCAGTGCCTGGATTACCCAGTACTCCACGGCATTCTTGTAATCCCAGAGGGTCTGCGTGTGGGCCGTCACTGATGATGGCACAATCGGGTTCTGCCTTATGGAAGGTGTTGTTGATCTCCTCCTGGGCGGTGAAGTGGATGCTCCAGCCGTCCCCGCCGCACCAGCCACAGCAGCAGCACCAGCCGCCTCACGATGCACAGCAATCTCAGCAACCAGTAAGGAGAATAAGGTTACTGAAGCTGGGTTTCTCTTGAGTTCAGAGTGTGACACCCTGATTCGGGGAACAGTTTGGACGCAGCTCTTTAGCCATGCTTGCTACTGATCAGTGTTCAGCACTGGTCTAAACTGGTGCAGAGGAGGGCAGAGTACTGAGGGAGGAGTCTTCACTCCCTATACGTGCAAATAGTTAGATCCCGGTGGGCCCGGCTGTTTTTTTCCAGTTCTGAGGGGGCGTATCTTCACTTTCCCGCTCTTGCGGGGGCGTATCGTCATTTTCCAGCTTCACGACGAATGCTTACGTTTCGTGCGTAGTGTGCGTATCGTACATATCATTAGCGCTCAAAATTTTACAAATAATACGAAGCGAATCCGAAAAAATCCGGATTCGCTTTGGAGTAGAAAATTTGTAAGATTCGATACGAATTCGCTCATCTCTAGATGCTACCATTATTAGTGAAATTAGTCTCCTGACGAACCATCGTTTTTATTGGGGAAACGCATGCATCTTGACTTTGGAGAAATTGTATGTAAACAGGGCCACCATAGAATGGATATAGGGCTCAGCCGCTGAGAGGTGGGGTCACCCCTGTCGTGGCAGATGCTTTACCTGTAGACAGGGATAGCACAGGGACACCATAGGAAAGAAGAGGGTGATCCTGACAGTTAATCTGTTACTGAATGCCACCAAATGAAAAACTGTGAGTAAGATGGACTAGTTACAAAGCGGTACTGGGTCCCATATTTATGAGTCATATACCTTCCTCAAGAATTGTGGTGATCACCATTATCTCAATATGCGATTTATGTGTGAATACAAATCTAACCTTTTTCTCAAGGTGGGAAAGGTGTTCAGCATTATGGCCACACTGCATTTTGGGGAAATACCACATGTTCCCTTTATGTGGACGTGATAAATTTAGTAGTGTAGTGGTTTTTTAAAAAGTATGGGGGTTGCAGAGGATACTGGACATGTCTAGGAGACTGTCCTTGCATTTCAGCCATTCTTTTGTGGCAGGGTATTCCCTCCTAGACTTGCATCAACAGAACGGTCTATCATTGTGCAACTTGGTCCACGACGTTCCAATTAGCTGGAATTCCACCTTGCATCTCCTAGAGTGTCTTTATGAGCAGTGTAAAGCTGTGAATGATTTTGTCATGCACCAGACCACCTTAACAAGGAGCTTGTGTTATTTTGAAGTGAGGCACTGGCAGCTCATCAGTGACGTGTGTCGTGTACCCAGGTCATTCAAAAGTGCCACCAAATTTGTCAATAGGGACCACTGTGGTGCTCACACTGATGCAACAAGTGATGACAGAAGAAGAACAGCTTATGAATTATGCTGGCAGCCCTGTAGCTGTTAGGGATCTACACAGAGAAAACCCCGTGGAGGATAAGGAGGAGGATGAGGAACTACCACCGGAGGAAGATGCAGAGGCGGTGTTGGAGGAAGAGTAATATGCTGATGATGATCACGGGGGGCTCTATGATCAATCATCTAAGTGGGGAACAGAGCCAGAAGAAACTGGGCCCTTGGACATACTGCCCACAATGCCAAGATGTATGTCTGCTTATGTAATGACAGGCATATCCTTACCATCAAACAATCTGATACCAGGATACACTGTGTACTCAACTTGCCACAACTGTCGATGACCAGACGGCTGCTGTCCATGTGTCTTACCAGGAGAACCCTCTCTATCCCCCACAAAGTCACCCACCTCCCCCTGTCTCTGCTTTCACAAGCCACAGAAGGAGCAGCTATTTCCATGTCATCAATGTGATTGAGAATTTTTTTCCATGTGCCACGCCAGACTGTTGCATATTAGAAAATGGAGATGTACTTCTTCAACACCCAGGGTCAGCCGTACTTGGACTCTGGCCTTTCTCCAGCATATACCATGTTCAATGTCCCCATGGACTTCTGGGCAGGCATCTTGGAACAGTGTCCCAAACTGGCCCAATATGCTCTTTCTGTTCTGTCTTGTCCAATCTCTAGTGTTATCTCAGAGAGGGTTTTCAACGCATCAGAGGACATCGAGACACCTAAACGTACAAAGTTGTCAGTATACAAAACATAAGTTTTGTCAAAATGAATGATCCCTAAGAATTTTCACACTCCCCTGTCTGAGGCCAATGAATAGACCTGGCCTTGCTGACAGTGCCCCATCATGCTACCACCACTGTCTGCCTGCCCAACATCAGGTTCTATATCATATAGCTGCTGCTGCCATCAAGCTACTGCCACTGTCTGCCTACCTACCATCATGTTTCATATCGTATGGCTGCCGCCATCACCGCAGCTGCTACTCCCTGCTGCTAAGCCCTCTACTACCACTACTTTAACTGCTATAAAGCTGCTATTAATACCACTCCTACTACCTCTAAACAGCTGTACGTAAATCTACTGCCTTTTCTGCTTCATGCTGTGCTGCTACTACTATTATGTCCACTATTACCATACTCTTTCCACACTGTACTGCTGCAGTTTCCAATTCAAAGGTAGAATTTTTATGTTCAGAACAAGCCACTATTTCTTTTGAGAATTAATAGAGATGAGCGAGTAGTGAAATATTCGAAAGTTCGAAATTCGATTCGAATAGACCGCGAAATTCGACTATTCGACCGAATATCGAATCCCATTAAAGTCTATGGGAAAAAAATGCTCGCCACTTGGAAATCTCAATTAGACCACTTGGAGGTCACCAAGTCCACCCTGAAACCTCAGAAAAGGATGCCAACACTGCTGTAATGCAACTGGGACAGCAGGGGAAGCATGTCTGGGTGCATATAACGCGCCCAAGTCGCACTATTACGCCACTATCACAGCCTCTCAACAATACACTCCAAAGACAATATAACCTCTCTGTAAAGTGAGACCATACAAGGAAACCTTCTTTCCTCTACATTGCCATGGACCCCAAGCCAAACTAGACAAAAAAGAAGATAAAATTCTGCACCCCTTAAAATCACGTTGCCTATGACAACCACAGATGGCATAGGCAAGGGGGAAAGCAATCAAGCCATCACTATTTTTCCCTCTGTGCCATCCCTGCCTTGCCCAGGCACATGTCCCAAAACATCATCCACGCCCGAGTAACACGGTTACTGCAAAAGGCCATTTGACCACCAACACTTTGGTTTGAGGCCGGGGATGCTACATCTCCCTGACAGCACACTGGGTGAATGTTGTGGAGGCGGGGACGGGCAAACCTGCTACCCCCACCCAAGTTTTGGGCCTTGGTTCTGTCTGGATTTCCGCAACCCTTACAGACAGCTCGGCAAACCCCTCCTTCTCCTTCTAGATTCTCCTTTAAATCTGTCCACCACCCAGTCAAGTCCACAAAGTCCAGTCTCGTCGATAGCCTGCAGAAACTGCAGGGACCTCACTCTGACCCTCCTTCCTCCCACCCTGCCCAATGTTATCAACCCAGTGTTCCCACCCATGCAAGAATCGCAGGAGCTATCTGAGGATTTTGTTTGTTCTGATGCCCAAACACTGGAGCAAGCTCCATCTCTAGCTGATGGTGGTGTGGAACGGGCACTAAAGTGTAAAATGATTAGGGACGATGATGAGACACAGTTGCCAGCAAGGGAGGCTGTTGGAGCAAAGTGAGGCAGTGTAAGAGGAGGTGGTTGAGTATGACGAAGTCAGTGACCCGACCTGGCCCAGTGTCATGTCTAGCAGGTAAAGCAGTGGGGATGTTGAGGGATGCGTAGGACCGCAAAAGGCAGGAAGAGGCCGTGGGCTGGCCAGAGGCTCATGGAGAAGGCAGGCTAGAGCCCGCAGGGCCGCATCTCTTCCCTATAACAGGCCCCCACACAAAGCTCTCCCATGGAGGGCTCTTAGGTCCTTGTTGTGAAAATATTTTAATAAGTGCGCAAAGTTAGCTTGAGGTGAGCCCTCGAAAAAATTATATGGAGGCCCAAGAGGTGAGCCCTCGACAAAATTATGTGGAGGCCCAAGAGGTGAGCCCTCTTAAAAATTGTATTAAGGCCCAAGAGGTGAGCCATAATAAAAATTGTTTGTAGGCCCAAGAGGTGAGACCTCTTAAAAATTGTTTGTAGGCCCAAGAGGTGAGACCTCTTAACAATTGTATTAAGGCCCAAGAGGTGAGCCATAATAAAAATTGTTTGTAGGCTCAAGAGGTGAGACCTCTTAAAAATTGTTTGTAGGCCGAAGAGGTGAGGCATGATAAAAATTGTTTGTAGGCCCAAGAGGTGAGACCTCTTAAAAATTATGTGGAGGCCAAAGAGGTGAGACATCTTAAAAATTGTTTGTAGGCCCAAGAGGTGAGACCTCTTAAAAATTGTTTGTAGGCCCAAGAGGTGAGACCTCTTAAAAATTATGTGGAGGCCAAAGAGGTGAGACCTCTTAAAAATTATGTGGAGGCCCAAGAGGTGAAACCTCTTAAAAATTATGTGGAGGCCCAAGAGGTGAGACCTCTTAAAAATTGTTTGTAGGCCCAAGAGGTGAGGCATGAGAAAAATTGTTTGTAGGCCCAAGAGGTGAGACCTCTTAAAAATTATGTGGAGGCCCAAGAGGTGAGACCTCTTAAAAATTATGTGGAGGCCCAAGAGGTGAAACCTCTTAAAAATTATGTGGAGGCCCAAGAGGTGAGACCTCTTAAAAATTGTTTGTAGGCCCAAGAGGAGAGGCATGAGAAAAATTGTTTGTAGGCCCAAGAGGTGAGACCTCTTAAAAACTATTTGGAGGCCCAAGAGGTGAGACCTCTTAAAAATTATGTGGAGGCCCAAGAGGTGAGACCTCTTAAAAATTGTTTGTAGGCCCAAGAGGAGAGGCATGAGAAAAATTGTTTGTAGGCCCAAGAGGTGAGACCTCTTAAAAACTATTGGAGGCCCAAGAGGTGAGACCTCTTAAAAATTATGTGGAGGCCCAAGAGGTGAGACCTCTTAAAAATTGTTTGTAGGCCCAAGAGGTGAGCCATAAATATATATATTTTTTTTTTTACGGAGCAATTCTAAGGCGGTAAAGGAGGAGGAGGAGGAGGTGGAGGAGGAAATGGCACTTCATACAGATGGCACTTCACTTTTGGCTGCTTTCCACTGTTGGAGAAGCAAAGTCCGGGTCAATCCACTTGCTGTTCATTTTGATTAGCGTCAGCCTGTCGGCACTGTCGGTTGACAGGCGGCTGCGCTTATCGGTTATAATGCCCCCGGCTGCGCTGAACACCCTTTCTGATAGCACGCTGGCGGCAGGGCAGGCAAGCACCTCCAAGGCGTACAGGGACAGTTCCAGCCACGTGTCCAACTTGGAGACCCAGTAAGTGTAGGACGCCGAGGGATCGGGGAGGACAGGGGTACGGTCTGCCAGGTACTCCCGCAACATCCGCCGATACTTGTCCCTCCTGCTGATAGCGGGCCCCGCAGTGATGGAAGTTGCACGAGGGGGTGCCATGAACGTGTCCCACACCTTGGAGAGTGTTCCCCTGGTGGCTGTGGGCCTGATCGATGTTGTGGGACTCTGGGAGACCCTCTCCTCTCTGCCGCCAGCGATGGTGGGTGGGAAAATCTCCATCATGTTCTGCACGAGTTCCCTCTGGTATTCCAGCAATCGATTCGTCCTCTCCTCTACCGGAATAAAAGAGGAGACGTTATCTTTATACCGGGGGTCCAGGAGTGCGAAGACCCAGTACAGTTTGTTCTCCACTATCCGGACAACACGTGTGTCCCGGGAAAAGCAGCCCAGCATGAAGTCAGCCATGTGTGCCAGACTCTGAATAGGCATGACGTCACTGCCCCCACCAGAAGGATCACTTGCCATTTCCTCCTCTTCCTCTTCCGCCTCCTCTCCGCCCCATCCGCGCTGAACCAATGGGACGCACACAGCCTGACTGCTACCCTCGCCGCCAGCATCCTCCTCCTCTTCCACAGCCACCTCCACGTCGTCCTCCTCCTCCTCATCCTCCTCCTCCTGCAACTGCCACCGTGAAGCAGACAAAAGTGTGGTCTGACTGTGTAGCTCCGTTGCGTCTCCTCCTACCCCCGTCTCCTCTGCGTGCAATGCGTTCTCCCTTATTGCGATGAGCGATTCTTTAAGGACGCATAGGAGCGGGATGGTTACGCTCACTATAGCGTCCTCGCTGCTGACCTTCTTGGTGGACTCCTCAAAGATACGCAGTACATCGCATACGTCTGCCATCCATGGCCACTCGTGGTTGGCAAACTGAGGGAGCTGAGTTGGAGGCACGCGTGGATTCATAATCTGGTACTCCATCAATGCTCTCTGCTGCTCACACACCCTGGCCAACATGGAATAGGTGGAATTCCAGCGAGTCGGCAGGTCGCACAACAGCCGATGTTCAGGCAAATGGAGGCGTTGCTGGAGTTTTTTTAAGCTAGCAGCAGCTACAGTTGACTTCCGAAAGTGAGCGCACAAGCGCCGCACTTTCACCAGTAGCTCTGCCAGGTTGGGGTAAGTCTTTAGAAATTTTTGGACTACCAGATTAAAAACGTGGGCCAGGCATGGTACGTGATTGAGTTCGGCAAGCTCCAGAGCCGCCACCAGGTTACGGCCGTTATCGCACACGACCATGCCTGGTCCTAGCTGCAGCGGCGACAGCCACATCTCCGTCTGCTGCAATATGGCGTCCCTCACCTCTGGGGCGCTGTGCTTCCTGTCGCCCAAGCTGATGAGCTTAAGCACCGCCTGCTGACGTCTCCCCGCGCCAGTGCTGCAACGCTTCCAGCTAGCGGCTGAGGGCGATGTTAAGGCAGAGGAGGAGGAGGAGGAGGGGGGTTTATCAGAACCCATGCTGGCAATCTTGGGCGGGGGTGGTAGGTAGGCCGTCTCTGTTTGCGACCCCGTCCCCGCTTCCACTACATTCACCCAGTGTGCCGTCAAAGAGATGTAGCGTCCCTGGCCACAAGCGCTTGTCCACGAGTCGGTGGTCAAGTGGACCTTTGCGCTGACTGCGTACCTCAGGGCCCGCCTGATGTTACGCGACACGTGCTGGTGCAGGGCGGGGACGGCACTCCGGGAAAAGTAGTGGCGGCTGGGGACGGAATAGCGAGGTGCGGCAGCCGCCATCAGGTCGCGGAAGGCCTGCGTCTCCACAAGCCTAAACGGCAACATCTCCAGGGCCAGCAGTTTGGAGATGTGGCAGTTTAAGGCTTGGGCTTGGGGGTGACTCGAGGCGTACTTCCGCCTGCGGTCGAACGCCTGCGAGATGGACAGTTGATGGGACGAGGAGTGTGAAGGTGCAGGCGAAGATGCGGGGGAAGGGGAGGCTGAAGGAGAAGGCCCCAAAGTAGCCGAGGCAGAGGCAGATGTGGAGGTGTCCTGGCTGGAGGTCTGGACCGCAGTGGCAGCACACAATAAAGGGGAAGAGGCAGTGGCAGGAAGACCTTGCGCAGGTTGTATTGCGTTTGCTCTCTCCCACTCAGCCCAGTGCTTGACTTCCAAGTGACGCCGCATGCCTGAGGTGGTCAGATTGCTCTTCTCAGAGCCCCTACTCAGTTTTGAGTGGCAGAGTGTGCAAACCGCGCTCAGTTTGTCATCCGCACAAACATTAAAAAATCTCCACACCACAGAAGTACGAGGCCTCGATGGGGGAGCTTCGCGCGACTGCCCGCTGCCGGGAACAGCTTCGGCCCTGCTGGCTGTGGCCTCACTTCTCTGTCTGGACTGTCCTCTGCCTGTGGACATCCCTCTGCCTGTGGACATCCCTCTGCCTCTGGACATCCCTCTGCCTCTGGACATCCCTCTGCCTCTTGCTGCCTTTTTCGGTGCTGCGCAGACCACCACCTCTCCACTGCTTTCCCCGCTGGACATCACCCCTGGCCAAGTGGGGTCGGTCATTTCGTCATCCACCACCTCCTCTTCCACTTCCTCACTCTGCTCCTCCTCCTGCCCACTGGACATTCCAACAGCCTCCCTTGATGGCAACTGCGTCTCATCATCATCATCGCTCATGATAACAGATGCTGGTTCAGGGTCCACATCAGCAGGAGATGGCGAATACTCAAGTGTTTGGGCATCACTACAAACAAATTCCTCTGCTAGCTCCTGGGATTCTTCCGGCACATCTGAAAAAGGACCCGAAAAGAGCTCCTGGGAGGGGTCAATGGTGGGATGACTCTGTTGGCCAGGTGTGGAGGAAGGAGGGTCAGAGTGAGACTGTGTGGATGACTGGCTGGTGGACAACTGTGTGGAAGCGCTATCGGCTATCCATTGCACCACCTGTTCAACCTGCTCAGGCCTCAACAGCGGTGTAACCCGCCCCCTGCTTAACTGTCCCATAAAGGCAGGGATTCTGGATGAGTGGGATCCTGGCTGACCCTCACCAGCACGCATTGTATCCCCACTGGCTTCAACAAGGCCACCAACAGCATTTCCGCGCCCCCGTCCTCGTCCACGTCCGATTCCGCTAGCCCCCCTCCGCATTTTATTTTTTTTTTGTTACAATATTTTGCCTTCACAGCCGTGTACTAACAGTTCAGACGGTGTGTATTAACACCACGTATATACAATTATTTTGCAAGAGAACGCACAGTACAGGTGCCAATGAAAAGGCCTTTTTTTTTTATATTTCTAGGTACACAGCCGTGTACTAACAGATCAGACGGTGTGTATTAACACCACGTATATACAATTATTTTGCAAGAGAACGCAAAGTACAGGTGCCAATGAAAAGGCTTTTTTTTTTTTATATTTCTAGGTACACAGCCGTGTACTAACAGATCAGACGGTGTGTATGAACACTACGTATATAAAATTATTTTGCAAGAGAACGCACAGTACAGGTGCCAATGAAAAGGCCTATTTTTTTAATATTTCTAGGTACACAGCCGTGTACTAACAGATCAGACGGTGGGTATTAACACCACGTATATAAAATTATTTTGCAAGAGAACGCACAGTACAGGTGCCAAAGAAAAGGCCTTTTTTTTTTTATTTCTAGGTACACAGCCGTGTACTAACAGATCAGACGGTGTGTATTAACACCACGTATATACAATTATTTTGCAAGAGAACGCAAAGTACAGGTGCCAATGAAAAGGCTTTTTTTTTTTATATTTCTAGGTACACAGCCGTGTACTAACAGATCAGACGGTGTGTATGAACACTACGTATATAAAATTATTTTGCAAGAGAACGCACAGTACAGGTGCCAATTAAAAGGCCTATTTTTTTTATATTTCTAGGTACACAGCCGTGTACTAACAGATCAGACGGTGGGTATTAACACCACGTATATAAAATTATTTTGCAAGAGAACGCACAGTACAGGTGCCAATGAAAAGGCCTTTTTTTTTATATTTCTAGGTACACAGCCGTGTACTAACAGATCAGACGGTGTGTATTAACACCACGTATATACAATTATTTTGCAAGAGAACGCACAGTACAGGTGCCAATGAAAAGGCTTTTTTTTTATATTTCTAGGTACACAGCCGTGTACTAACAGTTCAGACGGTGGGTATTAACACCACGTATATACAATTATTTTGCAAGAGAACGCAAAGTACAGGTGCCAATGAAAAGGCTTTTTTTTTTTATATTTCTAGGTACACAGCCGTGTACTAACAGATCAGACGGTGTGTATGAACACTACGTATATAAAATTATTTTGCAAGAGAACGCACAGTACAGGTGCCAATGAAAAGGCCTATTTTTTTATATTTCTAGGTACACAGCCGTGTACTAACAGTTCAGACGGTGGGTATTAACACCACGTATATACAATTATTTTGCAAGAGAACGCAAAGTACAGGTGCCAATGAAAAGGCTTTTTTTTAATATATTTCTAGGTACACAGCCGTGTACTAACAGATCAGACGGTGTGTATGAACACTACGTATATAAAATTATTTTGCAAGAGAACGCACAGTACAGGTGCCAATGAAAAGGCCTATTTTTTTATATTTCTAGGTACACAGCCGTGTACTAACAGTTCAGACGGTGGGTATTAACACCACGTATATACAATTATTTTGCAAGAGAACGCAAAGTACAGGTGCCAATGAAAAGGCTTTTTTTTTTTTATATTTCTAGGTACACAGCCGTGTACTAACAGATCAGACGGTGTGTATGAACACTACGTATATAAAATTATTTTGCAAGAGAACGCACAGTACAGGTGCCAATGAAAAGGCCTATTTTTTTATATTTCTAGGTACACAGCCGTGTACTAACAGTTCAGACGGTGGGTATTAACACCACGTATATACAATTATTTTGCAAGAGAACGCAAAGTACAGGTGCCAATGAAAAGGCTTTTTTTTTAATATATTTCTAGGTACACAGCCGTGTACTAACAGATCAGACGGTGTGTATGAACACTACGTATATAAAATTATTTTGCAAGAGAACGCACAGTACAGGTGCCAATGAAAAGGCCTATTTTTTATATTTCTAGGTACACAGCCGTGTACTAACAGTTCAGACGGTGGGTATTAACACCACGTATATACAATTATTTTGCAAGAGAACGCAAAGTACAGGTGCCAATGAAAAGGCTTTTTTTTTTTATATTTCTAGGTACACAGCCGTGTACTAACAGATCAGACGGTGTGTATGAACACTACGTATATAAAATTATTTTGCAAGAGAACGCACAGTACAGGTGCCAATGAAAAGGCCTATTTTTTTATATTTCTAGGTACACAGCCGTGTACTAACAGTTCAGACGGTGGGTATTAACACCACGTATATACAATTATTTTGCAAGAGAACGCAAAGTACAGGTGCCAATGAAAAGGCTTTTTTTTTTTATATTTCTAGGTACACAGCCGTGTACTAACAGATCAGACGGTGTGTATGAACACTACGTATATAAAATTATTTTGCAAGAGAACGCACAGTACAGGTGCCAATGAAAAGGCCTATTTTTTTATATTTCTAGGTACACAGCCGTGTACTAACAGTTCAGACGGTGGGTATTAACACCACGTATATACAATTATTTTGCAAGAGAACGCAAAGTACAGGTGCCAATGAAAAGGCTTTTTTTTTATATATTTCTAGGTACACAGCCGTGTACTAACAGATCAGACGGTGTGTATGAACACTACGTATATAAAATTATTTTGCAAGAGAACGCACAGTACAGGTGCCAATGAAAAGGCCTATTTTTTTATATTTCTAGGTACACAGCCGTGTACTAACAGTTCAGACGGTGGGTATTAACACCACGTATATACAATTATTTTGCAAGAGAACGCAAAGTACAGGTGCCAATGAAAAGGCTTTTTTTTTTTTTATATTTCTAGGTACACAGCCGTGTACTAACAGATCAGACGGTGTGTATGAACACTACGTATATAAAATTATTTTGCAAGAGAACGCACAGTACAGGTGCCAATGAAAAGGCCTATTTTTTTATATTTCTAGGTACACAGCCGTGTACTAACAGTTCAGACGGTGGGTATTAACACCACGTATATACAATTATTTTGCAAGAGAACGCAAAGTACAGGTGCCAATGAAAAGGCCTATTTTTTTATATTTCTAGGTACACAGCCGTGTACTAACAGTTCAGACGGTGGGTATTAACACCACGTATATACAATTATTTTGCAAGAGAACGCAAAGTACAGGTGCCAATGAAAAGGCTTTTTTTTTTTATATTTCTAGGTACACAGCCGTGTACTAACAGATCAGACGGTGTGTATGAACACTACGTATATAAAATTATTTTGCAAGAGAACGCACAGTACAGGTGCCAATGAAAAGGCCTATTTTATTATATTTCTAGGTACACAGCCGTGTACTTACAGATCAGACGGTGGGTATTAACACCACGTATATAAAATTATTTTGCAAGAGAACGCACAGTACAGGTGCTAATGAAAAGGCCTATTTTTTTATATTTCTAGGTACACAGCCGTGTACTAACAGATCAGACGGTGGGTATTAACACCACGTATATAAAATTATTTTGCAAGAGAACGCACAGTACAGGTGCCAAAGAAAAGGCCTTTTTTTTTTTTATTTCTAGGTACACAGCCGTGTACTAACAGGTCAGACGGTGGGTATTTACACCTGGTATACAAAAAGGGTATTGCAGGCACACAGAACCCAGAACACTAGAGCCAAATAAACTGTATTTAAAAAAAAATAAAAAATTCACAGCCGTATACTGCCAGATCAGATGGTGCATATACACACTAGGTATATAACAGGGTTTTGCAGCCAAAAAGAACGCAGAACAGTAGTGCCAAATATAGTTTTGTATGTAGCAAAGCACCTAATACACCACTAATGCCTCTCTCTGTCCCTACTCCAGCAGCTATCCCTGAATACAGCAGCCGTTCTCTGCAGAGTGTATATTGTAGTAAAGCTGTCACTGTACTGCACTATAGTAGCCCTGATAAGGGCTTTTAATCACGCTCCTGCCTGTCCAACAGCTAAAACCTATCTGTCCCTTCTCCAGCCTCTGTCCCTGACTAAGTTCACGCAGCATATGCGAGGTCACATGGTTTTTCCAGCCAATCCATGTAGACGCCGTTTTCGCGCTGCCAGCGTGCTCCGCGGGCCTGTCATACCCCCCCTGCATGTTGATTGATGGAAAAAGAGCGCCAGGGAAGGTGGGAGGGGAAACGAATTCTAAGTGCGCCATCGCCGTTATACTCGATTGAAATCGAGTATGCCGAATAGCGTAGTATTCGATCGAATACCGGCTCGATCGAACACTACTCGCTCATCTCTAAGAATTAACAATTAGTTGTGTATAAATATGAGTAAGAATTCTGTCCCATTAAAGCATAATTTTTGGATGCTTTTTCAGAACAAGCAACTGTTTGTTATGGAATGAATGTGTGTATAAACAGGGGCAACTT
Source organism: Rhinella marina (assembly GCA_900303285.1). Lineage (NCBI taxonomy): Eukaryota > Metazoa > Chordata > Amphibia > Anura > Bufonidae > Rhinella > Rhinella marina. The sequence continues at coordinate 63,373 of ONZH01012247.1, forward strand.
TCTGCCACAGTTGAGGCATAATTTTTGGAAGCTTGGTCCCGACAAAACACAATTTTTTCCCCAACCCTTTGTGTGTTTAAGCACCATAGGCCCCAATAAGGGACAATTTTCAGAAGTTTTCTAATATAAAAAGTCAATGGCTTCTTAACACCGTCAACCATGCAGTTACCCATATCTTATACAGTGGCATGCAAAAGCTTGGCCACCCCTGGTCAAAATTGCTGTTACTGTGAACATTTAAGCAAGTTGAAGAGAAAATTATCTTCAAAGGGCATAAAGTTCATGATAATACATTCCCTCTGAATTTTATGCTAAAGCATTTTTTTTATTCTCTTCTTTTACATTTTCAAAGTTCTTTCCAGTTCTGGGAGATTCCTGGTTCAACTTGCTTGCACTGCTCTTTTGAGGTCTATCCACAGTAAAAACTTGAGCTTGCAAATTTTGAGGTAGTTTTTTGTGAACTTTGAGGTGTGTTTAGGATCATTATTAGAGATGAGCGAACGTGCTCGTAATGAGCACTGTAGCGCTCGGCTCCCCTGCGCTCGCATGGGCGCAGGCATCCGGATCCGTCCTCCTTACCCGACGGATCCGGATGCCTGCGCCCATGCGAGTGCAGGGGAGCCGAGCGCTACAGTGCTCGTTACCAGCACGTTCGCTCATCTCTAATCATTATCCATTTGTAGAAGTCATCCTCATTCCAACTTCAGCTTTTTTACAGTTGGTGCTATGTTTGCTTCCAGATCTTCTCTTGACATCCACTGTTCCTGTTAACGACCATTTCTTAATTACATTTCAAACTCAGGAAATGGCAACCTGGGAATGATTTTCTATCTTCCTATAGTCTTTTCATGCTTTGTGAGCCTCAACCATTTTCATTTTCAGAATGTTAGGGTCTGCTTAGAAGAACCCATGGCTATGTTTGGGGACAAGGTTAGAGGAGTCTGGGTATTTATAAAGCTTTAAAATTTGTATCACGTGGCCTTTCCTAAGGGTGATTGTGAATATGCCTTAACCCTAACAGGCTAGTTAAGGTCTGAAACCTTGGTCAAAGCTATCTGAGCGCTTAAATCTACTTGGGTATCCCTTTCCTTTTTTCACTCTAAAATTGTACAAAATTAAAATAATACACTGATATTCCTTCAAATGTTTAAAAGTATGTTTCATCTTTAACTTTATGCCATTCAAAAATTACTTCATCTTCAGTTTGCTTAACTGTTCACAGTAACAATAATTTTTTTATTTCAATAGTTTTTTATTGAATTTTTATCAATCAATTATAACAACATAAACTCAGGGTTACATGTCAGAATAAAATTGAGTGAAAAGATATGAGCCCACGGCACACAGGGCTTCTTATGATGCACATATCTCATCAAACACCAGTATGCAATGTTCATAGGGATACAGATTTTTAGTATCACAGTAACAATAATTTTGATCAAGGTTGCACAAACTTTTGCATGCCACTGTATGTCAGTGTCACTGTGACATTATTTTCTATTGCTTTCATTGCATTCAAAATCTTAAAAGGGGTGTGAGAGAGCAAAAATTAGTAAAAATCTTTTTTCTAAAAGATATATATATATATATATATATATATATATATATATATACACACACACATGCATAAAATAATTGTCGTTAAATTCTATACTGCAAAAATAAGCACTGCCAACACAACAGCTTAACCCCTGTTGATTTGGGTCATCTGCAATTCCATTAGCTATGAACCTTGTTATAATATAATAAATCACAACCCAAATTTATGAGTTGGCATCTTTTAAGACAAGGCTTTCTCATCAGAGAAAACATCTCTGAATAAAGAACAGTTTTCAGCCAGAGTCCAGACCCATAAGTCCAATTAGATGCATTGGTATACTAAATGGCCCAGATTTACTAATGAGGCCTAGGCCCAAAAAAGTGGTGCAAATTGGTGTAATGTTGGCATAATTTGGTACAGCTAGGTTTTCTACACTTTTTCCACATTTGCTTGACAAGGGTATGGGCTTAGTGGGAAGTGCTTTATGAGACAAGGGATGTGGTCTAAGATGCACCATTTTGCATCAAAATTGTGCCAGTATTGTGCTATTAAGTGTTCCAACCAGTAGTTTTTATAGGGTTAGGGAAAAGTATCTAATATCTATTCATGTAACTTTTTTTTTCATCCAGACTGAGCCACCTGGTGCAGGTCTAGACACCCTATCTATGTTTATGCCATCTATAGGAATAGTAAATCTGGGGCAATGTGTGTTTTTGTTTAGTGTCATCTCAATGTGCAGGTAAAGCCTTCCTAAGATACAGCAAAATGTGCAATAGAAATCTATATCTCCTTGGCAAAGCACGTTACCTATTGTATTGCTTTATATAAAATGAAAAATGCAGTAAAAAGCCTGATATCAGGAATCTATTTAATGGATTTATTTTCAACGTGTAAGTAGAAGAAGTGTTTGCTCCACCTACAGGTAAAATAAAGAAGTTCATGATCCACAGATGAGAAGAGGAAAAACTATGTCATGACAGCATAAAGGAAAAGAATCAACATAATACTGGAAAAAAGATGTTTGCAACTTTGTATGATTAATAAATTTAAAATGATAGATTTGATTTTAATTTATGTTCTTTAACTCATACGCCTGTACACACCAGTGTATGAATTATACTTATTTTTGCTACTCAAAGCAAATTTCCATAAACTCACTTAAGACAATGTGTTTACTAGATCATATTTTAAATAGTGGAAAAATTCAGCTTGGATTTTAAATACATATATTTCTTAAAAAGATTAGATTTTAGAAAGCTATGGAAATGTTTACTTGATTAATAGCAGTTATTTCATGATTTTTTTTTATAAAATAACATTTTATTGAAAGTAGAAAAAAAAAATCACTTTAATTCTGTGGTGGGATTGGACAAACCCCGGTCAACAAGGTTGTAATTAGACAGATAACCTTGGTGACCAGCTTTTGCTTCATTGCATTCAGAGGCTGCTCTTGCTTCAGGAAGCACTTAGCAAATGTTATATAATACTAGCATGTTATTCTTTCTCAGTCTTTCTTAGTAGAGATTGATGCCAGATACATGTATGTAGATCCCTGTCATTTTAGGGTTTATTGTTGTAGAATGTCGCTGGTGACTATATAGGGGGGGGGGCAATTATCTACAGTGTATGCTGGAGTTAGTGAGAAGGATTACTTTGACTACTGAGGGGGTTGCTGTGACAGCCAAAGAAGGAAGAGGCTGCTACTACAGCAGGTCTGGAAAGGAGGAGCCAATAGAAAGGAATGGTGGTGGCAGCAGTAAGGTGGTAATAGTACTCATGTTGGCACTCCCCACTCTGGCACTCCCTAGACCGTGCAGTGAAAGGACGGGTACACCCTTTCTTCTCTTATGGCACACCCTGGTTTGGAGTCTCCTACCTGCTGGCAGTTGGTGTGCCCTTGGTGTTGATGGGTTTTGGGGTGCAAGGCAGGATTTCTTGGAAGTGACTCAATGCAGTGCTGTGAAATGATGAGGCCATTTTTAGTGGAATAAGTCTTTACAGGGCGTATAGACAGTTTTCCCACGGCAGCATATAGGGAAGAATACTCCTTCACACTGACTTCTTACACCGACTACACATATTTTAGCAACTGTAAATTAGAGTTGTGCTTACAGCTCACACTTTCTCTAAGGCTAATTAACCCTATCTCCTCTATTTACAACCTGTTAACTGCACTACCACTACTACTATTACTACAACTATCACAATACTGTAAATATGAGGGAAGGAAATGGTATGGAGCTGCTGTGATTGCTGATGTTGTAGTTAATAAGATCAGTTACTATATGCCTGCTAAATAGTGAATGGACAGTCCATCAATATCTTATTCACTTCAGCAGTTTTATTCAGATTGTAGAGGGACTGCTCATACTGTACATGCTTGTTTTCAGTGCAAATGCAAATTACTTTTTTTTTTTTTTAATTTGCATAGTTCTCTTCTCCAACCATGTTCAACCATGTTGTGTGGACTTGTATCTACAGTGTCTTTGCTGGCTCCTAACATTTGGATATCATGCATGTATTTTAGATATCATGCACTGATTTTTCATTTTAAGGATTTGTTATATTTAGAGATGAGCGAGCATACTCGTCCGAGCTTGGTGCTCGTTTGAGTATTAGGGTACTCGTAAGTGCTCGCTGCTCGGACGAGTATCTCGCCATGCTCGAGGAAATGGCAACTTCAGCATCGTGCTTTTTTGGCGCCCATAAACTCAGCCAATCACAAGCCAGGAGACTCTGCGGTACACCCAGCATAACGTGGGGCCCTTACATGTCGATAGCAGGGGTTGGCTGGCCTGATCAGGTGACCCTGGAATATACTACTGACTGGCCGCGGTGCTCGGCTCAGATGCTGTCTGGATGTCGTTAGGGATATAGCTGCTGCATTTCAGGGAGAGTGGTAGGGCCTGCATTTAGTTCTCTGTTAGGCAGGAATCACCCACAAAGAACTCAAAAATTTTTTTTTGTCTCCTTGCTTGGCTGGCTGGCACTAGTAGTGCAGCTATCGCCATAAATAACCCCCTTTTTTTTTAATTGTTATATCTCAGTGATACAAATCCATTGCACACAGCAGTGTGGAACCATTCTGTGTGTCACAGTTCAGTACACTCACTATTTTCTGTCCAGGTGACACTGTCTGTACGTCACTTAATCCAACCAGGTCTTTTGCTCTCACGTATATAGCTTGATCACAAAAATCTCTGTGCGACATTTGTCTGGGTCGCAGTCAAAATAGCCACCATTAACAGGGTGTGAGTTAGGTCTATGATAGTTTCTGCACGTCACGTTCCAAAAAAAACAAAACATAAAAATATATATAAAAAAAATATATTAAAAAAATAGTTTTTTTGTTGTTTTAGCTCAGTGATACAAATCCATTGCACACAGCAGTGTGGAACCATTCTGTGTGTCAGAGTTCAGTACACACTCCAATCTGTTATTTCTGTCCAGGTGACACTTTCTGTAGGTCACGTAATCCAACCAGGTCTTTTGCTCTCACATATATAGCTTGATCACAAAAATCTCTGTGCGACATTTGTCTGGGTCGCAGTCAAAATAGCCACCGTCAGTAGGGTGTCAGTTAGCTCTACGATAGTTTCTGCACGTCACGTTCCCAAAAAAACAAAACTACAAAAAAATATATAAAAAAAAATATATAAAAAAAATAGTTTTTTTGTTGTTTTAGCTCAGTGATACAAATCCATTGCACACAGCAGTGTGGAACCATTCTGTGTGTCACAGTTCAGCTGTCCACTCACTCCAATCCGTATTTCTGTCCAGGTGACACTTTCTGTACGTCACGTAATCCAACCGGGTCTTTTGCTCTCATGTATATAGCTTGATCACAAAAATCTCTGTGCGACATTTGTCTGGGTCGCAGTCAAAATAGCCACCATTAACAGGGTGTGAGTTAGGTCTACGATAGTTTCTGCACGTCACGTTCCAAAAAAAAACAAAACATAAAAAAACAATATATAAAAAAAATAGTTTTTTTGTTGTTTTAGCTCAGTGATACAAATCCATTGCACACAGCAGTGTGGAACCATTCTGTGTGTCACAGTTCAGCTGTCCACTCACTCCAATCCGTATTTTCTGTCCAGGTGACACTTTCTGTACGTCACGTAATCCAACCGGGTTTTTTTTTTTTTGCTCTCACGTATATAGCTTGATCACAAAAATCTCTGTGCAACATTTGTCTGGGTCGCAGTCAAAATAGCCACCATTAACAGGGTGTGAGTTAGGTCTACGATAGTTTCTGCACGTCACGTTCCAAAAAAAACAAAACATAAAAAAAAATATATAAAAAAAAATATATAAAAAAAAATAGTTTTTTTGTTGTTTTAGCTCAGTGATACAAATCCATTGCACACAGCAGTGTGGAACCATTCTGTGTGTCACAGTTCAGTACACACTCCAATCCTTATTTTCTGTCCAGGTGACACTTTCTGTACGTCACGTAATCCAACCGGGTCTTTTGCTCTCACGTATATAGCTTGATCACAAAAATCTCTGTGCGACATTTGTCTGGGTCGCAGTCAAAATAGCCACCGTCAGTAGGGTGTCAGTTAGCTCTACGATAGTTTCTGCACGTCACATTCCCAAAAAAACAAAACTACAAAAAAATATATTAAAAAAAATATATAAAAAAATAGTTTTTTTGTTGTTTTAGCTCAGTGATACAAATCCATTTCACACAGCAGTGTGGAACCATTCTGTGTGTCACAGTTCAGCTGTCCACTCACTCCAATCCGTATTTTCTGTCCAGGTGACACTTTCTGTACGTCACGTAATCCAACCAGGTCTTTTGCTCTCACGTATATAGCTTGATCACAAAAATCTCTGTGCGACATTTGTCTGGGTCGCAGTCAAAATAGCCACCGTCACCAGGGTGTGAGTTACGTCTACGATAGTTTCTGCATGTCACGTTCCAAAAAAAACAAAACATAAAAAAAATATCTAAAAAAAAATATATAAAAACAATAGTTTTTTTGTTGTTTTAGCTTAGTGATACAAATCCATTGCACACAGCAGTGTGGAACCATTCTGTGTGTCACAGTTCAGTACACACTCCAATCCGTATTTTCTGTCCAGGTGACACTTTCTGTACGTCACGTAATCAAACCGGGTCTTTTGCTCTCACGTATATAGCTTGATCACAAAAATCTCTGTGCGACATTTGTCTGGGTCGCAGTCAAAATAGCCACCGTTAACAGGGTGTGAGTTAGGTCTACGATAGTTTCTGCACGTCACGTTCCAAAAAAAACAAAACTACAAAAAAATATATAAAAAAAATATATAAAAAAAATAGTTTTTTTGTTGTTTTAGCTCAGTGATACAAATCCATTTCACATAGCAGTGTGGAACCATTCTGTGTGTCACAGTTCAGCTGTCCACTCAATCCAATCCGTATTTTCTGTCCAGGTGACACTTTCTGTACATCACGTAATCCAACCAGGTCTTTTGCTCTCACGTATATAGCTTGATCACAAAAATCTCTGTGCGACATTTGTCTGAGTCGCAGTCAAAATAGCCACCGTCAGTAGGGTGTCAGTTATCTCTACGATAGTTTCTGCACTTCACGTTCCCAAAAAAACAAAACTACAAAAAAATATATTAAAAAAATATATAAAAAAATAGTTTTTTTGTTGTTTTAGCTCAGTGATACAAATCCATTTCACACAGCAGTGTGGAACCATTCTGTGTGTCACAGTTCAGCTGTCCACTCACTCCAATCCGTATTTTCTGTCCAGGTGACACTTTCTTTACGTCACTTAATTAAACCAGACTGAACAAGTTTGTGGGTTTCAGTACACCAGGCCCATTTATTTTTTATTTTTTATATAATACACTTATATACAGAAAATGTTGAACCCCAGGGCTAAGGGTCGAGGACGAGGGCGTGGGCGTGGGCATTCAATTACTGCAGGGGGCAGAGGCCGTGGTCCTGGGCAGGGTGAGACAGTACCTGCTGATGAGGGAGCAGGGGAACGCCGCAGAGCTACACTCCCTAGCTTCATGTCTCAACTTACAGGGACACGTGGTAGAGGACTGTTGAAACCACAACAGTGCGAACAGCTGATGTCGTGGATTGCGGACAATGCTTCAAGTAATTTGTCCACCAGTCAGTCTTCCACGCAGTCCACCCACGTTACCCAAGGGAGCACTCCTCTGGCTCCTCCACCTCAACCTCCTTCCCCCCAGTCTGCCCCCTCCCAGGAAAATTTGGAATGCGATCCGGCATACTCTCAGGAACTGTTTTCTGGACCCTTCCCAGAGTCACAAACCACTTCTCAGGTTGCTGCTGACCTCGTTCCCGATGCCCAAGTTTTCCAACTGTCGCAGTCTGTGGGTGATGATGATGATGATGACAATGTTGAGTTAGTGGAAGAAGTTTGTAAAGAGGTGTCGGACGATGAGGAGACACGGTTGTCAGACAGTGGTGAAGTTGTTGTCAGGGCAGGAAGTCCGAGGGGGGAGCAGACTGAGGAATCGGAGGATGACGAGGTGACTGACCCAAGCTGGGTTGATATGCCGAGTGAAGACAGTGCTTCTGAGGCGGAGGCGAGTGCTGCACCAGAACAGGTTGTAAGAGGCAGTGGTGTGGCCAGAGGGAGAAGCAGGGCCAGAGCTGGTGCATCAGCAGCAACTGTTTCACGTAGTGAAGCTCCCGTGGCGAGGCCTAGATGTTCGCAAGTCTGGAGGTTCTTTAAAGAAAGTGAGGATGACCGACGGACTGTGGTGTGCAACCTGTGCCACACCAGGATCAGCAGGGGTGCCACCACTACTAGCCTAACCACCACCAGCATGCGCAGGCATATGAGTGCTAAACACCCCACTCAATGGAACCAAGGCCGTTCACCACCTCCTGCGGGTCACACCACTGCTCCTTCCCCTGTGTCACTCGCTGCCTCTGCTAGTCAACCCCCTGCGTCACTCGCTGCCTCTGCTAGTCAACCCCCTGCCCAGGACCCCGGCACGAGCGCCTCCCGCCGGAAAACCACACCTTCGCCTCCACGATCCTCCACAGTGTCCACCAATGTGTCCCAGCGCAGCGTTCAGCTGTCTTTACAGCAGACGCTGGAGCGCAAGAGGAAATACAGTTCCACCCACCCACATGCCCAAGCCCTCAACGTCCACATCTCCAAATTGCTTAGCCTGGAGATGCTGCCCTATAGGCTGGTAGAGACCGAGGCCTTTCGCAATCTCATGGCGGTGGCTGCCCCTCGGTATTCGGTCCCCAGCCGCCACTATTTTTCCCGATGTGCCGTCCCAGCCCTACACCAGCACGTGTCACAGAACATCATCCGTGCCCTGACCAACGCTGTTTCTGAGAAGGTCCACCTAACCACGGACACGTGGACAAGTGCTGCCGGGCAGGGACACTATATCTCACTGACGGCACATTGGGTTAACTTGGTGGAGGCTGGGACCGAGAATGACCCTGGGGCCGCTCATGTACTGCCCACACCGAGGATTGCGGGGCCTACCTCGGTCATGGTCTCTCAGACGTACTATGCCTCCTCCTCCTCCGACCCCTCCTCCTCCTCCTCCACCGAATTACCATCCGTGGGCACGGCGCCTTCAGTCGGTAGCTCTAGGCGCAGCAGCAGTGCCGTGGGTAAGCGCCAGCAGGCGGTGCTCAAACTGCTGAGCTTAGGTGACAAAAGGCACACCGCCCAAGAGCTGTTACAGGGCATCACGGCGCAGACCGATGTGTGGCTGGCACCGCTGAACCTCAAGCCAGGCATGGTTGTGTGTGACAATGGGCATAACCTGGTGGCGGCTCTGCAACTCGGCAGACTGACACATGTGCCATGCCTGGCCCACGTGTTCAATCTCATAGTTCAGCGGTTCCTCAAGACATACCCCAATCTGTCTGATTTGCTCACCAAGGTGCGCCGCATCTGTGCGCATTTCCGCAAGTCGACCACAGATGCTGCCACTCTCAGGGCAGCGCAGCGCCGCCTACAACTGCCCGCTCACCGACTGTTGTGCGACGTGCCCACGAGATGGAATTCGACATTAAACATGTTATCCAGAGTTTACCAGCAGCGCAGAGCGATTGTAGACTGCCAGATGTCAACTTCCACCAGAACTGGTAGTCAGGTCAGTCAGATTCCTCAAGTCTACAATGAGGAGTGGACGTGGATGTCTGATATCTGCCAGGTGTTGAGCAACTTTGAGGAGTCAACACAGATGGTCAGCGGCGATGCCGCCATTATCAGCCTCACCATCCCGCTGCTTTGCCTGTTGAAAAACTCACTGCTCAGCATCAAGTCGGATGCTTTGCGCTTGTCACAAGAGACGGTGGAGGAAGATACGTCGCTTGATAGCCAGAGCACCCTCCGGTCTGTTTCTCAGCGCGTATCGGAGGAGGGGGATGAGGATGAGGAGGAAGAGGAGGAGAATGTCGGCGAGACAGTAGAGGGTACCAGTGCTCAGTCCTTAACTCTTGAGCGTGTATGGGCTGAAGAGGAGGACTTGGAGGAGGAGGAGGAAATGGAGAGTCAGGCCAGTGAGGAGAGGGAATTCTTGCGTGTTGGGACTCTGGCGCACATGGCAGACTTCATGTTAGGCTGCCTATCCCGTGACCCTCGCGTTAGAAGAATTTTTTCAAACACCGATTACTGGGTGTTCACTCTCCTGGACCCACGGTACAAGCAGAACCTTTCCACTCTCATCCCTGCAGAGGAAAGGAGTATGAGAGTGAATAGATATCAACAGGCCCTGGTGCACAAGCTGAAACAATTCTTCCCATCTGACGCCGCTAGCGGCAGAGGGCATGGTTCTGTGGGCCAAGTAGCGGGGGAGAGGAGGCGAGCAGGCAGCTTGTCCAGCACTGGCAGGGGAACGCTCTCCAAGGCCTTTGCCAGTTTTATGTCACCCCAGCAAGACACTGTCACCTGTCCCCAGTCTAGGCAGAGTAGGGGGGAGCTGTACAGAAAGATGGTGAGGGAGTACCTAGCTGACCATACCAACGTCCGTAGCGATCACTCTGCTCCATACAACTACTGGGTTTCAAAGCTGGACACGTGGCCTGAACTGGCGCTGTACGCCTTGGAGGTGCTGGCCTGCCCTGCCGCTAGCGTGCTGTCAGAGCGGGTATTCAGTGCAGCTGGTGGCGTCATCACCGATAAGCGTACACGCCTGTCAACTGACAGCTCTGACAGGCTGACGCTTATTAAAATGAACAAAGCCTGGATTTCACCGGAATTCAAATCTCCTCCGGGGGAAAGCAGCTAAAGATTTAAATAACTTATGTATCCGATTCCTCTTCTCTACTCCTCCTACTCCTCCTTGTTGTCTTTGCCTAACGCTGACCAAAAAAACGCCATTTTTTAGAGGTCCAACTGGCACTCTTTTACCACAATTTTTCAGGAGGGCCCCCTACAGGCCCTCTCTTCAAACAATTTTTCCGGAGGTCCACCTACAGGCCCTCTCTCCAAACAATTTTTCCGGAGGTCCACTTACAGGCCCTCTGTCCAAACAATTTTTCCGGAGGTCCACCTACAGGCCCTCTCTCCAAACAATTTTTCCGGAGGTCCACCTACAGGCCCTCTCTCCAGTTCCAGTTTCCAGTTTTATTTGCGCAAACTGCGTAAATTTTTTTTTGGATAGGTGTGAAAAATAATATTACCTGCGTATCTATATTGCCCAACATTGGGTACGGTAGCAACAAGAAGACCAAACACATGCTGCCCACAGGGTTCCGCAAATTCCTGGTCCACAATGTCAAGGAGCTCGAGGTTCTGTTGATGAGCAACAAGTCCTGTGCAGAAATCGTCCACAACGTCTCCTCAAAGAACCTAAAGACCATTGTGGAGAGAACAGCACAGCTCGCCATCAAAGTGACGAACCCCAACGCCAGACTGCGCAGCGAAGATAACGAATAAATATCTCTGTGGTTATTTGTGCTAAATAAAAGTTAAATAAACACAAAAAAAAAATTGATCTGTTCCTGTGCCTGATCCACCCAAGTTGAATCTGTCCCATCATGAGAAAGTCCCCCCAAGGAGTCCCCACTGTAACTTGCTTCCCATACAACTACCTCACCCCCCGACACCTGTGTCTCGCCATTGTCCACCACCTCCTCAGACAACACTGGTAAATCCCCACTGTCAGCACACTGAGACTGCAAAAGGTCTTGCGAATTGGGGCAGAGAATGTTCTGGGGTAGCACATCAGAGAAGGGGTGACTATGGGGTTCCAGGGAGTACGTGACCACATGCAATCTCCATCCAAAAAGTCATACTGAGGCTCACCACCATGCTTTACACTGCAATCCTATTACTGAGGCTCACCACCATGCTTTACACTGCAATCTTATTGAAAGACAGACAATCAGGGGTTAACCGCCAGGTTGTCAGGCAGCATTTTTAAGTGGGTCACCATTACCGTGTCCCTGAAAATTGCCTTGGGGTCATCGCCAGACTATTTTTTATGAAAGGCCATGGGGTTTCTATACACACAGTGCTGACGGAAGCCCATCAGCCTTTCTAAACACAATTGAATCTGTCCCATCATGAGAAAGTCCCCCCAAGGAGTCCCCAATGTAACTTGCTTCACTTTCAACTACCTCACCCCCCGACACCTGTGTCTCGCCATTGTCCACCACCTCCTCAGACAACACTGGTAAATCCCCACTGTCAGCACACGGAGACTGCAAAAGGTCTTGCGAATTGGGGCAGAGAATGTTCTGGGGTAGCACATCAGAGAAGGGGTGACTATGGGGTTCCAGGGAGTACGTGACCACATGCAATCTCCATCTAAAAAGTCATGCCACACTTGATCGAGCTCATAATTGACAATTGTACCGGTTGATGCTAAATTTTTAAGTTGGGGTCCTGTGTCGTCATTCTAACTACATCTGGCTGTTGTCACCACCACACACGCTAGCCCTGGGGACACTCCTCTGGCTCTTCCAGCTCAACCTCCTTCCCCCCAGCCTGCCCCCCCACCTACAGGCCCTCTCTCCAAACAATTTACGTCTTTTTCCTATCTTTATCTCTCTCCAAACTATTTTTCCGGATAGCTGCCATATACGGTATTAAACTGAGTAGTATACATAGAACACATACCACACTTGATCTATACTGAACGTCACTTTTAAAAATACGTCATTTTCCTCTCTTTCTCTCATTTGTCTGGGTTGCAATTAAGCAGACCAAGTCTGCCTAATCTAATAGTTTCCGTGTAATTGCTCCATACTGCACGTCTTTTTCCTCTCTTTCTCTCTCTCCAAACTATTTTTCCGGATAGGTGCCGTATACGGTATTAAACTCAGAAGAATACATACCGTACCGTTTAATGCTACAGTTTTTCCAAATCCATCCGGGTGTTGTCACCACCACACACGCTAGCCCAGGGGGCACTCCTCTGGCTCTTCCAGCTCAACCTCCTTCCCCCCAGCCTGCCCCCCACCTACAGGCCCTTTCTCCAAACAATTTACCCGGATAGGGGACGTATTAGATATTATACTGATTTTTGTTTGTTCCTCTTTTAATTGGCTCCTGACCTGTGATAGGCAGAGCATGGACACGTCCCCTTAGCTGCAGTAGAAAAGACACTCCCCTGGCCAGAGCAAGCTCTTTTTCCTTTTCCGTGTTCGAAAAATCCATGAAATATATGGTCCCAAGATAGGGGACGTATACGATTTTAAACTGAGAAGAATCGATACCACACATGCCCCACTAGGAGAATTTGGGGTAATGGTGGGATTAGGCAGCCTCAGAGGCATCCATGCATGCTGCCCCTGCTGTTTCCTGTCCATTTCCGTGGTGTTTCCATCATTTTCTGATGTTTCCAGGTTTTCACCCAGCCTTCCCTAGGCAGAGCCTTGGTCCCCTGCAAAAATGCTCGAGTCTCCCATTGACTTCAATGGGGTTCGTTATTCGAAACGAGCACCCGAGCATCGGGAAAAGTTTGACTCGAATAACGAGCACCCGAGCATTTTAGTGCTCGCTCATCTCTAGTTATATTGTTATATAAATTATTAGGAAAATAGTATCTGCCATGTGTGTATTCAAGAAGCAACTCTTACAAGATCTTGATCTGCTTAAGCTAGGCTATTTTCAAATGAACATGGTAGTAACTTTCAATTATAATATAAAGCATAAAAATGTTAAATTGGACTTATTGCAATTCAAGTAGCAAAAGATGTTTAAGGGATTGGCCACTTTCTGGCTACTCTTGAGCAATTGTAGGTAAGATTACAATAGCTTTTCATTATTAATTGTCAGGTACCTCCGTCATTGTTTATTCAACTTTCAGTTTCAAGGAGGTCAGCTCTTCATCTTGGCCAGTCTTGTGAGGGTCCCAGCACTGCCTCATGATGTAAGCATATGCAAATGTTTATTCAATTATCATTTGGGTATGTAAGCATTAACTGTATGGTTCTGTTTATTCCATGAGAAAGCTGAGATTTGCATCGCTGCACATGGGGTTCTTCTTGCATGCCATTCTTATTAATTTACCTCCACATGGGTATGCACTGAGCAGTTTACTTTGTGTATTTCGATGTCACATTTCAAGATGTTATATTAGTTTATTATCATGTATTAGATTTAGATTGTATATTTTTGGGTATTTTATTATGCACAGTATGTGTAGAGTAAATTTTCTGCAGTTTTGTAGATAAGCCTTTCATCCTATTAGGGGTGACTCCAAGCATAGGGACATTTTCTATGTATTGTCCAAATCTTTGTGTTATTTTCATCTGCTGTAATAAAGAATTACTATTTCACAAACTTGGGGCTCCAGCAGCGCAATCTTCGGTTCGACGCAGCCACTCCAGGAGAGACCCACTGCCAGGGGAGTAGCTACCATGGCAGCAGACCATGCGACTGCTATGGGGACCAGGGCAAGAGGGGGCCCAGTTGGAATCATCTCTTCTTCTACTGAGGGTGAAAACTTGGTCAGGACTCTACCCTCTAAAAAAAAAATTTTAGCAAACGAGCCAGTGGAAAAAATGGCCCAGCGGTCATTGAAAGGGTTTAGGCAGGAACCCCTCTGTCCTGTGTGGGGGGCCTGGCTTGATCCTTGCTATGGGGCCCTTACTTCTCTATGTACGCCACTGCACACTGCTAAGCCGAGAGGACGTTTTTATCCATGATAACGGAAACCAGATGGGAACCGTCATTTTTGGCCGAAGAACTTTTTGAACGAAGAATGACGGATGAAAATTTTGAATTCCACTTCACAATTCCGTTAGTTCCTATAACGGAGTTGAAGACGCTGATGTGAAACATCCCCCCCTTCCCCTTATGAATATAGCCTTTGTTGACATTCTGTGCCATTTGCTATATTTCATGCCCACTTGTTAGGCAAATCTTCTGTGCTGTCCACACAGATATCCTGTCCATAAGATGGCCGCTGATGGAGGGTCATGTGACTAGGCAAATCACTCAGTGTCTCCCATTCAAACAGACTGTACCTGCTCTAAACTCCAATTAGTGCAAGTCGTGATGCTAGGTGCAGTGTATTTGAATGGAGGAGACATAGCATGGAGGTAATTTGTCTGGTCACATGACCCTCCATCAGCAGCCATTTTATGGACAGAACCTCTGTGTGGACAGCATAAAAGACTTGCCCAACAAGAGGGAATATATAATGAAATATAAAAAAAAAAGTCACAGAATTTTAGCAAAGACTATATTAGTAAGTGACATACAGCCTGGTCCACTGGTTACAAACACACTGGTCCACAATAACCATAAAATGGCCAACCCCTTCAAGGTGTTTTTTTCTTTTTCCTGGTGAAAATCAACGTAAATCCCTCCTTTACAAGTCATAATGTTTCCCCTGTACACATGAAGGTTCTGTCTATTCATAAATCTGATTAAGGTACTGTTTCCAATAACTAGTGCTTGCACTATTAGGTCTCGGACCCATATATATTTTGCGGTTTGCAAATTGCAGATCCACAAAATACAGATACAGTCTGTGTTGCATCCACTGTTTTTGTGGACTCATTGACTTTAAACAGGTTAAGCGTTAAACCTGCAAAATGCGGGTCCCATTGCGATTGCAGTGATCAGGATCATCATCATTGAGATGATGCAGCAACTGGATCTTGTGTGGGTACCATTCGTTCATAGTCAGTATCCGCCCAATGATGGTTCGATTCACTCCTCTCTCTTGTGACAGACGCCTGGTGCTATCATGTGGGCCCTTGTTGAAGCCACTGTTGGTTGCTTCATCTGTGGCAGTTTAGTTACATCCACATTTGGCAGATCCAACATGGAACCTGTTTAGTGAAATTGGGCAAGCAATTTGCCAATTGTTCCATGGCTGATGGGTGATCTGTTAGGGTGCTGAGCATTGAAATTCATTGCAAAGACTCAGGTACTGTGCTAGTCAAATCACATGCAACCCTTCCCATTTGAAAATATAGACTTTGTTCCAAAATGGTGACTTTCAAAATGGCCATGTTGGACACCACTCCTCACAGATTTGCCCCTTCCCCTTAGCAACATGCCACACACAGTATGACGTTCTCAATCACAGTTTTCCTTTTAATCAGATGTCTCCATACTTTTGGACCACCCTGAAGAAAAAAGTATATATTGTAATTTTTTTATGTAGCACAAGTGTATTGAATGGAGAAACCGTGGTTAGGTATAGCCTCTACTTGGTTAGATTCTGTATGTTTCTGTATGTTTCCGTGGAACATTGTGGTCCTGGGAACATCTGCATGTTTGTACATTCTAGCAACGTTTACACTGGGTTCTCTCTGGGTACCCTGGTTTTCTCCCACACTTCCAAACGTACAGAGACTGATGTTAATAGTGAAAATGTGTAATATTGAAGAATAACTAGATCACAAGTAGGTGTCTTCAGTAGATTGGTTGATCAATGTTTGAGGCTGCAATACCTCCCTTTAAGTTTATAGGAGCAGATTTGCTAATCCTGTTTAAAGTATATACAGTAAACTTAGACAGTCTAAATATGTATCATATGGGTTCTTACTGAAAGATAGATTTGGTGCCTGGCTACACACTTTTGTCTTACTGTGGGTTCTCACCAGCGCTAGGAATTCCGTTATAGTGTTCCGTTATACCGGAATATAACAGAATTTTAGGACAGAATGCAAAACGGTAACCTTTAAGAGGCATTCTGTTTTGCTCCTTCATAATACACGCAGTTTTGGTGCATATTTTCACATCTGAAGCCCCACCCCTACTGTATGGTCATACATTTGATGCAAGAAATATTGATGTCTTAGATGTAGATGTTTAATTACAAGCTTTAAATTCAGGTATATGTAATACTTAGAAGAAATAATGTTTAAAAAAAAAACAATTAGGATTATGGCTATGTGCCAATTAATATACCAGTTAATGCATAGCTACTGTATAATAATGAATCATTTTCTCTGAAATGAAATGCTTGTGGGAGTGTTTCAAATGACCTTCCCCAAAGACGTCTGAATGCTTCTCTTTCATCATTTTTTATTATAAGTCAAAGGCCTAAAATGGGATTTCCCAGTTTTATAAGGATGATATTCCTCAGTAATTAGAGGCTGCAAAATCAATTTATTCATTCTAGCTAAAGGGTCATGCGTCTTCTGTAGAAGAGTATTTTATACGATTGTCTACTAAATTTTTACTCACATGACTGAAAATGAGACTCTGGAAAACTGGAAAAGTATTAAAAAAAATTGTAGAAGATAAAAAAAAAAATAATAGTTCAATTTTAGCAGTATATGACACATTACCAGGGTTGCCAACCGTCTGTAAATTTTATGAACATCCCACAAAAACTGGGTGTTTTCTTCTGCTAGTGTCCGGCAGGAAAAAACATGTGCCACAAACTCTGAACTAAGCATTGTGCATATGTGCAGGGAGATGAAAGTCATTGATCTGCTGCATTAGAGACCTGTGGAACTCGAGGAAGGAGGAGTCACCTTTCCATGCAGAGACAGCCCTAAGTTAGACTTTGGCTGGCAAGCAGGACTGGGGCTGGGTGGAGACTGTTTGAAATGGGAATTGAAGCCTGAAAAGTTGGTGCAGTCACAGCCAGTGTAGGGTGAGGAGCAGCAGAAGCAGCTTGCCTGCCTGTAGGCCCCTGCAGGGTGTCTTCCTCTTCACATCACTCAGGCCCAGTGTCCTCCAATGCCTCTGTGTCAGTTGTCAGGCTTCCCACCCCCACATCACTTACACGGCTACTACCAGCCAGGCTGACCAACACAGCAGCAGCAGTGTGCCCACTCATATGGTATAGACAGGACCCGGGGGGGGGGTGACTTGTGCTGACATGACCTGAACTGACCTGTGGCCTGTGCCACATCATTTAAACTACTGGAAGCACTATAGGGGACCATTTAAAGGGGATGTCTCACCTCCTGCTTTTCTCTCTTTCCTGCAGGTCTGTGAGCGCTGTTCCTTAGTTTGTGAGCTCCCGATATCCTGAGGATGCTAGTATATTAGAATGATTAGCAGCCTTGGTACAGGGGACCTTCAGCACATTCATTTTTTTCTTTGTTGTAATAGTTGTTTAGAACAGCTCCAAGGCTGAAGCATATGCCCTGGAGCTGTTATATTTGAGGAATGAGTTGCGACTGGATACGGGAGCTTAGGCAATTAGAGAAATGAGGTGGCTGGGGCCGGGAAATAATGCGCATGTGACCTCTGTGTTGTACCATTTTTATTTTTTTTTTGCAGACCCAAACAATGCCTATTCTTGTCCACAAAATGGACAAGAATAGGACATGTTCTATCTACATATGGGTGCAGACAGACGTCTGCAGTTTTTGCAGACCCATTAAAATGAATGGGTCTGCATCCGTTACTCAATAAATGCAGATCCGATGCGGAGCATAAATACGGTCATTTGCATGGGGCCTAAAGTTGGTTGTATCAACAATTTG
Organism: Rhinella marina; assembly: GCA_900303285.1. Taxonomy (NCBI): domain Eukaryota; kingdom Metazoa; phylum Chordata; class Amphibia; order Anura; family Bufonidae; genus Rhinella; species Rhinella marina. The sequence goes on from ONZH01012247.1 coordinate 81,780, forward strand.
GCACATACAGTATGCATTGAGAATGCGTGTACTCACCCCTGTCTTAAGCGCCATTCGCTGCAACTCTGGTTCCTTCCGTCCTCCCACTGCTTTTTTACAAACTGCAGCAGGGATTTGTCAGTATATGGCATGTTACTGCTGCAGCCAATCACCAATCAGCAGTCTAATGCTCAGGAGAGTGATGGGCTGCAATGGTCACATGCCATGCATGCCATGCACCTGCTAAATTAGCCTGTGCACTGGTGTAATTACCTATACCTATCACCTGTATGCTGGTTTAATTAAATTTAACAATTTAACAATCCCCCCAAAATTTTTTATTCCAACCTGCATAAATCAGTGCAGAATCCACATTTTCTTTTTCAGTGCAGTGCATTTTTTTACATCTCTTTTTTTAACCCATAGATGTACAAAACATATTAAGTTTGAAGTTTTTAACGTGGATATGTGCCAAAAAAACACATGAAAAATGCACGCAAAAAATAAAAACGAACAGACTTTTATTGAGCTGTTTTTTATGCTTTCCATTAATTTCAAATGGGAGATTTAGTGTTGCTTCCGACCCAAGATAGAGCATGCTGCTTCTTTTTTCCAAGTGTCAATGTACGCTTAAATGCTGCTTCCCATTGAAATGAATGGGAGGCTGTTTTGAAGGTCTCATCCCTGAGAGGTCGGTGGGGGTCTGCTGCCGCAGCCAGTGTCGCTTTCATGAGGCAGGAGCGCCCTCTCATGTCTTTTAGATCCAGCAGCAGTGAAGAGGACCTGCTGGCCCTTAAGTAAGGATCCTGCAGCTTTTATGGGAGCCACAACGTGGACTTAACCTGAAGGGTGAGCACTAGTTGGTGTTTGTTTTTATTTTTGTTGTCCTGCGTTTGTCCTCACCCAGATGGACATGGATTGTCAGGATTGTCAGGATTTTCATTAAAAAAAAAAAAAAGTTTTAACCAAGTTGTGCATATGTGCGCCTCATCCCTTTTTTCCCCCTTTTCAGGTTATTGGGGAGCCCCTTGAAAGAGGGTTTTTAAGGAACCTTTGCTGCTATTTTTTTACCAATTTGGATTACAATTACCTATGTGGATTACAAATTGCAACTGAGTTTGGGACTCTGTTCCAGTTGTATGACAAGCGTCAGAAGAAAAGAGACTTAAATGTGCCCGCGAGCATACGAGGTAGGTGATATTTAAAATGTTTACATTATACCTATAATGTATTTGCACTATATTGTTTGCACTGGATTGTTTGCACTAATGTTTTTACCTTTCAGCAACGTTTTTAAGTATGTTGCCCATTGTGTGTAATTTTTTACAGGTATCGCAATGTGTCCTCATATTCACTTTATTGTATGGTGGATGGTTGTACTATGCACTTAGGCGGATAGACAGCACCTTACTTGTTCTACCTCAAATATACATACTGCCTCTGAAGGCGATTTCAGATCTGACCATTTACGCTGGATCTGGCCCGGGGTCCGCAAGGTGTCGAAACGATAGCGCAAGCCTCGGATCACCTGCTGGATCAACTCCTTTTTATGCTGGTTGGGGTGGCGGTGTGTGCCATGGTAAATCGTAATCCTGCCGGTCTATCAGCCGGACTATGTATTTCAGCTGTGCAGCAGAGCTAAATGATGAGGATCGCCTGGATGCCATTTTTTAAAATTAGCTCTGCCTCTGAGGAGTGCACGCCGTGGCCTCTTGTCGTACGTGCCTGCGTATTACGTAATCACGTAGACAATAGTACGCTGAGGATTCGTATGCTATTTGTACACTCATACGTCTTCTAAGAAGTTGCGTACATTTTTTAAAAGAGTGTTTGTTATTAGTGTGCGATTGTTCCCTAATAGCACATAACAACTTATATTTTGTACGCAAATTAAACAAATCTATTCGTCGAATATACGAATCTTAGGAAAAGTTCGGCGAATGTTCGGCGAATAATTTTTTGAATGATTCACTCATCTCTAATTATAGGCATATATGGAGGGGATTTAAGCTTACTGATATACAACTTTACTATCTGTGTCAATCAATACCCTTGTCTTTTTCAGTTCATTTCCCTAATTTCCAGTTTCCAAAAATAGTTTTTTACCTTTTACATTATATGCACATACTACATTACCGGCTACAACCTGTATGCCATGCACATATCAATACTTTAAACATGATTCTTACATTTATACTATACTACATTATTCCATCTGCTTTCTCCAGATCTCAACACTAGTGAGCAGGGGCGGACTGGGAACTTAAAGTGGCCCTGGAAAAAAACACTAAAAGTGGCCCCGTTTTGTAGTGAGTTCCTAATTAATGGAAGGCAGGGCCAGCAATACCATATTGTGGCACATAACACCACAACAGAGCCAAATACCACAGTCCATAACAAAATACTGCCAGAAGCACAAATTACATCCCCACAAACTTCCACTGGGAGGCCATGAGAAGAGCCCAGGTGGCCCCTGGGCATCGGCCCACCGGGAAATTTCCCTGTAAGGTCTATGGCCAATCCGCCCCTGCTAGTGAGTTGTTATGGGAGCAGCATGGCAAAAGTGCGCAACAAGCCAATCCAGTTGTCAGAGGTGCCACATGAAGCATGAGATAAACTTTCTACAGGTTCCTTAAAGAAACAGAATACGAAAGCTGGTAATACATGATTTAATGGTCTATTGACAGCTCTCTCCTCCGATCCTCCCACATATGTGGATTATCAGACGATTATGCATATGCCATGAATGGAGAGTGGGTAAAAACACACTGCCAGACACCTTTGTCAGTGGTTCACCTCCCTGAGAACAAAATTATCAGGCAGTTCAAATCCAACATGCCTGATCCTTATTGGGAGGCCCCATATACCTTAAATGAACAACCAAAGCCACTGTAATCAATGGGTTTATCCAACATAGATTTAATGTGCATAGCCAGTTTAAAGGTCTGTAATTGCCACATGTGAAGGATTATTTGAAAAGGTTGAGCTAATTAATTGTATTTTTCAAAAATATTTATTTCTAGGTTTGTCAATGATATCTTTAATTATTTTACTTTTTTGACTAATAAGCAATACATTTTCATGACATTCTAACATTTTCCCATAGCAACTTATTACAGTGTTGCTTTCATTTTTCAAACTAATGATAACAAATGAAAGCTGTATTGTGATTGGTTGCTATGGGCAATTCAATTTCATGAATCTTTCCTCAAACCCAGAGTGACCAAGATACAGTAGTATTGTCATTAAGGGTGGGTTCTCCATAGCGTCGCTAGTTCCGTTATAGTGTTCCGATATAACAGAGTTATAACAATATATAATGGAATTTAAGGACGGAATGCAAAATGGAAAGCTTTAACAGGCATTCCATTTTACTCCGTCATAATACATGTCTATGGGCACAAATAACGGTTCAGTTTTGTTCCCTATTTCGACAGGACTAACGTAACAAAATGCAACCTTTATTTGTGCCCATAGAAACGTATTAGGATGGAGCAAAATGGAATGCCTCTTAAAGGGTTTCCGATTTGCTTTACGTCCTTATATTCCGTTATAACTCTGTTATAACATAACACTATAATTAGGGGTGATAATTAGGGATGAGCGAGAACTAAAATGCTTGGGTGCTCGTTATTCGAGATGAACTTTTCCCGATGCTCGGGTGCTCGTTTCGAGTAACGAACCCCATTGAAGTCAATGGGAGACTTGAGCATTTTTTGCAGGGGACCAAGGCTCTGCCTAGGGAAGGCTGGGTGAAAACCTGGAAACCTCAGAAAATGATGGAAACACCACGGAAATGGACAGGAAACAGCAGGGGCAGCATGCATGGATGCCTCTGAGGCTGCCTAATCTCACCATTACCCCAAATTCTCAGGCAACAGCCTGGTGGTTACCCTCATGGCAATTGTGCTCACCCAGACCAAGAAAGGAGAGGCACATGCCCATCACATGTTAGGGAAGCACCCAACTAGGTGCAACGAAGGTCCATCACCACCTGCAGGTGACACCACTGCTCATGCTGGCACTGCAGCTGACATCAAGTTTAGTATCTGTTCTTATCAGTTGCTGTGGCTGTTGGTGGTAAAGTGGTGAGCATAGCTGCTTCCCAAGCAGTTGACCTGGGTTCAATTCCTGTCTATCACAGGAGGCAATTAAAAGAAGAACAAAAAAAAAAATTAGTACAATATCTAATATGTCCCCTACCCGGGTAAATTGTTTGGAGAGAGGGCCTGTAGGTGGGGTGGCAGGCTGGGGGGAAGGAGGTTTCGCTGGAAGAGCCAGAAGAGTGCCCCCTGGGCTAGCGTGTGTGGTGGTGACAACAGCTGGAATGGATTTGGAAAAACTGTAGCATCAGCCGGTGCGGTATCGATTCTTCTCAGTTTAATACTGTATATGTCCCCTATCTTGGGACCTTATATTTCATGGATTTTTCGACCACGGAAAACAAAAAGAGCTTTCTCTACTGCAGCTAAGGGGACGTGTCCATGCTCTGCCTATCACAGGTCAGTAGGCAATTAAAAGAGGAACAAATAAAAATCAGTATAATATCTAATACGTCCCCGATCCGGGTAAATTGTTTGGAGAGAGGGCCTGTAGGTGGGGGGCAGGCTGGGGGGAAGGAGGTTTCGCTGGAAGAGCCAGAGGAGTGCCCCCTGGGCTAGCGTGTGTGGTGGTGACAACAGCCGGGTGTAGTTAGAATGACGACGCAGGACCCCAACTTAAAAATTTATCATCAACCGGTACAGTCGTAAATTATGAGATTGATCAAGTGTGGTATGTCTTCTATGTATACTACTCAGTTTAATACCGTATATGGCAGCTATCCGGAAAAATAGATTGGAGAGAGAGAGAAAGATAGGACAAAGAAGTAAATTGTTTGGAGAGAGGGCCTGTAGGTGGGGTGGCAGGCTGGGGGGAAGGAGGTTTCGCTGGAAGAGCCAGAGGAGTGCCCCAGCCGGGTGTAGTTAGAATGACGACGCAGGACCCCAACTTAAAAATTTAGCATCAACCGGTACATTTGTCAATTATGAGCTCGATCAAGTGTGGCATGACTTTTTAGATGGAGATTGCATGTGGTCACGTACTCCCTGGAACCCCATAGTCACCCCTTCTCTGATGTGCTACCCCAGAACATTCTCTGCCCCAATTCGCAAGACCTTTTGCAGTCTCCGTGTGCTGACAGGGTGGATTTACCAGTGTTGTCTGAGGAGGTGGTGGACAATGGCGAGACACAGGTGTCGGGGGGTGAGGTAGTTGTATGGGAAGCAAGTTACAGTGGGGACTCCTTGGGGGGACTTTCTCATGATGGGACAGATTCAACTTGGGTGGATCAGGCACAGGAACAGATCAATTTTTTTTTTTTTTTTTGTGTTTATTTAACTATTATTTAGCTCAAATAACCACTCGTTATCTTCGCTGCGCAGTCTGGTGTTGGGGTTCGTCGCTTTGATGGCGAACTGTGCCGCTCTCTCTACAATGGTCTTTAGGTTCTTAGATGGAGACGTTGTGGGCGATTTCTGCACAGAAGGACTTGTTGCCCATCAACAGAACCTCGAGCTCCGTGACATTGTGGACCAGGAATTTGCGGAACCCTGTGGGCAGCATGTGTTTGGTCTTCTAGTTGCTACCGTATCCAATGTTGGGCAATATAGATACGCAGGTAATATTATTTTTCACACCTATCCCAAAAAAAAAATTTACGCAGTTTGCGCAAATAAAACTGGAAACTGGAACTGGAGAGAGGGCCTGTAGGTGGACCTCCGGAAAAATTGTTTGGAGAGAAGGCCTGTAGGTGGACCTCGGGAAAAATTGTTTGGAGAGAGGGCCTGTAGGTGGACCTGCAGAAAAATTGTTTGAAGAGAGGGCCTGTAGGTGGACCTCCGGAAAAATTGTTTGGAGAGAGGGCCTGTAGGTGGACCTCCGGAAAAATTGTTTGGAGAGAGGGCCTGTAGGTGGACCTGCGGAAAAATTGTTTGAAGAGAGGGCCTGTAGATGGACCTCCGGAAAAATTGTTTGGAGAGAGGGCCTGTAGGTGGACCTCCGGAAAAATTGTTTGGAGAGAGGGCCTGTAGGTGGACCTCCGGAAAAATTGTTTGGAGAGAGTGCCTGTAGGTGGACCTCCGGAAAAATTGTTTGGAGAGAGGGCCTGTAGGTGGACCTCCGGAAAAATTGCTTGGACAGAGGGCCTGTAGGTGGACCTCTGGAAAACTTGTTTGAATAGAGGGCCTGTAGGGGGCCCTCCTGAAAAATTGTGGTAAAAGAGTGCCAGTTGGACCTCTGAAAAATGGGGTTTTTTTTGGTCAGCGATAGGCAAATACGATATGGAGGAGGAGGAGGAGTAGGAGGAGTAGAGAATAGGAATCGGATACATAAGTAATGTTAAATTTTAACTGCTTTCCCCCGGAGGAGATTTGAATTCCGGTGAAATCCAGGCTTTGTTCATTTTAATAAGCGTCAGCCTGTCAGCGCTGTCAGTTGACAGGCGTTTACGCTTATCGGTGATGACGCCACCAGCTGCACTGAATACCCTGAATGCACGCTAGCGGCAGGGCAGGCCAGCATCTCCAAGGCGTACAGCGCCAGTTCAGGCCACGTGTCCAACTTTGAAACCCAGTAGTTGTATGGAGCAGAGTGATCGCTACGGACGTTGGTATGGTCTAGGTACTCCCTCACCATCTTTCTGTACAGCTACCCCCTACTCTGCCTAGACTGGGGACAGGTGACAGTGTCTTGCTGGGGTGACATAAAACTGGCAAAGGCCTTGGAGAGCGTTCCCCTGCCAGTTCTGGACAAGCTGCCTTCTCGCCTCCTCTCCCCTGCTACTTGGCCCACAGAACCATGCCCTCTGCCAATAGCGGCGTCAGATGGGAAGGATTGTTTCAGCTTGTGCACCAGGGCCTGTTGATATTGATTCACTCTCATACTCCTTTCCTCTGCAGGGATTAGAGTGGAAAGGTTCTGCTTGTACCGTGGGTTCAGGAGAGTGAACACCCAGTAATCGGTGTTTGAAAAAATTCTTCTAACGCGAGGTTCACGGGATAGGCAGCCTAACATGAAGCCTGCCATGTGCGCCAGAGTCCCAACACGCAAGAATTCCCTCTCCTCACTGGCCTGACTCTCCATTTCCTCCTCCTCCTCCTCCTCCAAGTCCTCCTCTTCAGCCCATACAAGCTCAAGAGTTAAGGACTGAGCACTGGTACCCTCTACTGTCTCGCCGACATTCTCCTCCTCTTCCTCCTCATCCTCATCCCCTTCCTCCAATAGGTGCTGAGAAATAGACCGGAGGGTGCTCTGGCTATCAAGCGACGTATCTTCCTCCACCGTCTCTTGTGACAAGCGCAAAGCATCCGACTTGATGCTGAGCAGTGAGTTTTTCAACAGGCAAAGCAGCGGGATGGTGAGGCTGATAATGGCGGCATCGCCGCTGACCATCTGTGTTGACTCCTCAAAGTTGCTCAACACCTGGCAGATATCAGACATCCACGTCCACTCCTCATTGTAGACTTGAGGAATCTCACTGACCTGACTACCAGTTCTGGTGGAAGTTGACATCTGGCAGTCTACAATCGCTCTGTGCTGCTGGTAAACTCTGGATAACATGTTTAATGTGGAATTCCATCTCGTGGGCACGTTGCACAACAGTCGGTGAGCGGGCAGTTGTAGGCGGCGCTGCCCTGAGAGTGGCAGCATCTGTGGTCGACTTGCGGAAATGCGCACAGATGCAGCGCACCTTGGTGAGCAAATCAGACAGATTGGGGTATGTCTTGAGGAACCGCTGAACTATGAGATTGAACACGTGGGCCAGGCATGGCACATGTGTCAGTCTGCCGAGTTGCAGAGCCGCCACCAGGTTACGCCCGTTGTCACACACAACCATGCCTGGCTTGAGGTTCAGCGGTGCCAGCCACACATCGGTCTGCGCCGTGATGCCCTGTAACAGCTCTTGGGCGGTGTGCCTTTTGTCACCTAAACTGAGCAGTTTCAGCCTGCTGGCGCTTACCCACGGCACTGCTGCTGCGCCTAGAGTTACCGACTGAAGGCGACGTGCCCACGGATGGTAATTCGGAGGAGGAGGTGGAAGAGGAGGAGCGGTCGGAGGAGGAGGAGGCATAGTACGTCTGAGAGACCGTGACCGAGGTAGGCCCCGCAATCCTCGATGTGGGCAGTACATGAGCGGCCCCAGGGTCATTCTCGGTCCCAGCCTCCACCAAGTTAACCCAATGTGCCGTCAGTGAGATATAGTGTCCCTGCCCGGCAGCACTTGTCCACGTGTCCGTGGTTAGGTGGACCTTCTCAGAAACAGCGTTGGTCAGGGCATGGATGATGTTCTGTGACACGTGCTGGTGTAGGGCTGGGACGGCACATCGGGAAAAATAGTGGCGGCTGGGGACCGAATACCGAGGGGCTGCCACCGCCATGAGATTGTGAAAGGCCTCGGTCTCTACCAGCCTATAGGGCAGCATCTCCAGGCTAAGCAATTTGGAGATGTGGACGTTGAGGGCTTGGGCATGTGGGTGGGTGGAACTGTATTTCCTCTTCCGCTCCAGCGTCTGCTGTAAAGACAGCTGAACGCTGCGCTGGGACACCTTGGTGGACACTGTGGAGGATCGTGGAGGCGAAGGTGTGGTTTTCCGGCGGGAGGCGCTCGTGCCAGGGTCCTGGGCAGGGGGTTGACTAGCAGAGGCAGCGAGTAACACAGGGGAAGGAGCAGTGGTGTGACCCGCAGGAGGTGGTGAACGGCCTTGGTTCCATTGAGTGGGGTGTTTAGCACTCATATGCCTGCGCATGCTGGTGGTGGTTAGGCTAGTAGTGGTGGCACCCCTGCTGATCCTGGTGTGGCACAGGTTGCACACCACAGTCCGTCGGTCATCCTCACTTTCTTTAAAGAACCTCCAGACTTGCGAACATCTAGGCCTCGCCACGGGAGCTTCACTACGTGAAACAGTTGCTGCTGATGCACCAGCTCTGGCCCTGCTTCTCCCTCTGGCCACACCACTGCCTCTTACAACCTGTTCTGGTGCAGCACTCGCCTCAGCCTCAGAAGAACCGTCTTTACTCGGCATATCAACCCAGCTCGGGTCAGTCACCTCGTCATCCTCCGATTCCTCAGTCTGCTCCCCCCTCGGAATTCCTCCCCTTACAACAACTTCACCACTGTCTGACAACCGTGTCTCCTCATCGTCCGACACCTCTTTACAAACTTCTTCCACTAACTCAACATTGTCATCATCATCATCATCCTCACCCACAGACTGCGACAGTTGTAAAACTTGGGCATCGGGAAAGAGGTCAGCAGCAACCTGAGAAGTGGTTTGTGACTCTGGGAAGGGTCCAGAAAACAATTCCTCAGAGTATGCCGGATCGCATTCCAAATTTTCCTGGGAAGGGGCAGACTGGGGGGAAGGAGGTTGAGGTGGAAGAGCCTGAGGAGTGCTCCCTTGGGTAACGTGGGTGGACTGCGTGGAAGACTGACTGGTGGACAAATTACTTGAAGCATTATCCACAATCCACAAGATCAGCTGTTCGCACTGTTGTGGTTTCAACAGTCCTCTACCATGTGTCCCTGTAAGTTGAGACATGAAGCTAGGGAGTGTAGCTCTGCGGCGTTCCACAGCTCCCTCATCAGCAGGTACTGTCTCACCCTGCCCAGGACCACGGCCTCTGCCCTTTGCAGTAATTGAATGCCCACGCCCTTGTCCTCGTCCTCGACCGTTAGCCCTGGGGTTCAATATTTTCTGTATATAAGTGTATTCTATAAAAAAATAAAATAAATGGGCCTGGTGTACTGAAACCCACAAACTTGTTTAGTCTGGTTTAATTTAGTGACGTACAGAAAGTGTCACCTGGACAGAATATACGGTTTGGAGTGAGTGTGCTGAACTGTGACACACAGAAAGGTTACACGCAGCTGTGTGAAATGGATTTGTATCACTCAGCTAAAACAACAAAAAAACTAATTTTTTTCTATATTTTTTTTTAGTTGTTTTTTTGGGAATGTGACGTGCAGAAACTATCGTACAGCTGACTGACACGCTACTGATGGTGGCTATTTAAACTGCGATCCAGACAAATGTCGCACAGAGATTTTTAGGATCAAGCTTTACACGTGACAGGTAGCAAATGACTTGGTTGTATTCCGTGACGTACAGAAAGTGTCACCTGGACAGAATATACGGTTTGGAGTGAGTGTGATGAACTGTGACACACAGATATGTTACACGCAGCTGTGTGAAATGGATTTGTATCACTCAGCTAAAACAACAAAAAAACTAATTTTTTTTCTATATTTTTTTTTATATTTTTTTTTGTTTTGTTTTTTTGGGAACGTGACGTGCAGAAACTATCGTACAGCTGACTGACACCCTACTGACGGTGGCTATTTAGACTGTGACCCAGACAAATGTCGCACAGAGATTTTTAAGATCAGGCTTTACACGTGACAGGTAGCAAATGACTTGGTTGTATTCCGTGACGTACAGAAAGTGTCACCTCGACAGAATATACGGTTTGGAGTGAGTGTGCTGAACTGTGACACACAGAAAGGTTACACGCAGCTGTGTGAAATGGATTTGTATCACTTAGCTAAAAGAACAAAAAAACTAATTTTTTTCTATATTTTTTTTTTATATATTTTTTTTAGTTTTGTTTTTTTGGGAACGTGACGTGCAGAAACTATCGTACAGCTGACTGACACCCTACTGACGGTGGCTATTTAGACTGCGACTCAGACAAATGTCGCACAGAGATTTTTAAGATCAAGCTTTACACGTAAAAGGTAGCAAATGACTTGGTTGTATTCCGTGACGTACAGAAAGTGTCACCTGGACAGAATATACGGTTTGGAGTGAGTGTGCTGAACTGTGACACACAGAAAGGTTACACGCAGCTGTGTGAAATGGATTTGTATCACTGAGCTAAAACAACAAAAAAACTAATTCTTTTGGTATATTTTGTTTTGGATTTTTGTTTTTTTGGGAACGTGACGTGCAGAAACTATCGTAGAGCTAACTGACACCCTACTGACGGTAGCTATTTAGACTGCGACCCAGACAAATGTCGCACAGAGATTTTTGGGATCAAGCCATACACGTGACAGGCAGCAAATGACTTGGTTGTATTCGGTGACATACAGAAAGTGTCACCTGGACAGAAAATAGTGAGTGTACTGAACTGTGACACACAGAATGGTTCCACACTGCTGTGTGTAATGGATTTGTATCACTGAGATATAACATAAAAAAATAAAAGGGGGTTATACATGGCGATAGCTGCACTACTAGTGCCAGCCAGCCAAGTGACAAAAAAAAAAAAAAAATGTCTTCTAGCCCTTAGAAGGGCTGTTGGGTTGGTTCTTTGTGGGTGATCCCTGCCTAACAGAGAACTAAATGCAGGCCCTAACACTGTCCCTGAAACGCAGCAGCTCTATCCCTAACGACATCCAGACGGCATCTGAGCCGAGCACCGCGGCCAGTCGGTAGTATATTCCAGGGTCACCTGATCAGGCCAGCCAACCCCTGCTATCGACATGTAAGGGCCCCACGTGATGCTGGGTGTACCGTAGAGTCTCCTGGCTTGTGATTGGCTGTGTTTTTAGGCGCCAAAAAAGCACGATGCGGAAGTTGCCATTTCCTCGAGCATGGCGAGATACTCGTCCGAGCAGCGAGCACTTACGAGTACCCTAATACTCGAACGAACACCAAGCTCGGACGAGCATGCTCGCTCATCTCTAGTGATAATGCAAACCTACCCTAACTCATAAGTTATACTGAAAGTGTTCTCACAAAACAATATATCAATCTGCTCAGCTCCTCCTGCTCTATAACCTGCTGCCTGAAGATTGCAACAAAGAGGAACCTACCATCACGAAATGCAGTGAAAACAGCAGGAAGCATGTTATAGAGCAGGAGAAGCTGAGGAGATAGATATAGAGTTTTGTAATTTATGCATTTTCTGACTTCAGTTGTACACGAGGACTCTCTTATAAGTGATCTATAGCATTCTCTGTGTAAGTGGTTATACATAGATAGTGGTCAGTCACTGATAAAAATGCCCCCCATGTACAACTGAAGTCAGAAAAATCTGAGATTTAAAGGGGTTATCCCATGACTTATGTAAAAAATGGAAATCAGACATCATATAGTACATGACAATCTCTTTCTAACAAATCTAGAACCAGCCCTGTACCTTACATGGATCTAGAGATCTCCACATTCATTGCTCTGCTAGATTTAAATCAAGCTGACAGATCAAGGGGAGTGTCTTTTCTGCTGCAGCTCAGGAGGTGTGTCCATGCTCTCCCTATCACAGCTCAGGAGGCGTGTCTCAGCTCTTCCTATCACAGCTCAGGAGGCGTGTCTCAGCTCTTGCTATCACAGCTCAGGAGGTGCATCTTTTCTGCTGATGCTCTCTATCTACCATAGCTCAGGAGGTGTGTATATGTTCTCCCAATTCACAATTCAAGAGGCAGATGAAGGATAAAACTGAGCATGTGCAGTCATCTCAGTGAGCAGGACAAAGAAATAAGAAAAACAATAAACAGCAGGTGGCGCTATACAGATAGATTTTATTGAATAACTCAGTAGCTATGCTAATTTTTTAATTAAATGCAATTACAAAAAAATCAGGTCCAGGTAATGTTTTGAAAACTGTAGAATATTTTTCAAGGGACAACCCCTTTATATGTATAAATTAATAATTTTTACCATAAAAATGTGAATCAATCTGCCCAGCTTCTCCTGCTCTATAACATGCTGGCTGTCTATAGAATACACTGCATTTTAAGGTGACAGGTTCTCTCTACCAGCTTACCACCATATTTACAGTACTATTCTTTGCATTAAATATATTTTAGAAAAATAAATTTCGCATCACATATACAATGGAATGGAAAATTCACATTTTCGGTTCTATTAATTGAATTATCCACGATTTGCAATTATATTTAATTGTTTCTGAGTCATGCAATGTTAGCCTTGATCTTTATTCCAGATACTTGGTGTAGTGCTGAGACCAACTGTATTACGTGAGTTGGAAAACTGTCAAATAATCCCCACCTACTCTGATATGGCAGAAGGAGATTATCAGATAGCTAACCAATTATTACAAAATACCGAGGCTTTAAAAGTCAGGGTGGAAGGGTTAAAGGTGTGAGCAGCTGAAATCTAGTCTCCCTGGGAGTCGTGCCAGTGGGACATTAAGGGAAATCAATCCTGCTTCGACACAGAGTACCTTAGCAACACATTCAATGCAGCTGATGACACAATGCTTCTGCTCATCTCCCTCCCTCTCACTACTGAAAGCAGCTATCCAATAATTATAGACAGCTATATTTATGCCACTCTGCAGGATATAGATTACCCTGTTTCCTGTCCCTTTTAATGTCTTCTGTATTAATTATTTTTTTTTAAATAATTTTGATTGCATTTCAGAATTGCAGACTTTGTTTTAGAATGTTCTGATCAATATACCATATATATATATATATATATATATATATATATATATATATATATATATATATAAGATACATCAATATGTGTTCCCAGTGCTTGAGACAAAATGATTCCATATATTATACTATTTATATCTGTACTGTTTAGATCTTCCTTAGGTATGTACAGTACAAAGGGAACGTTCAACATAAGCTGTGGTAATGTTACAGAGAATTAACAGTGATCAATTCTGTTCTTCCATTTACTCTCACTGGCAAAAAAAAGAACTAAAAAAAAAAACAAACACCATTATAGTTTTGTGGTCTGGTGCACAAAACTGATTACTCAAGACAGAATTGCACCAGTGCTTTATAAAGCAGTAAGGGCTCGTTCACATCACCGTTCAGCCCTTCCATTCTCCTGTTCCGTTATAGGTGGAGGAGAACGGAAAGGACGGATTCGGAACATAATTGAGCTGAACGAAGCCTACGGACCCCATAGACTATAAGTGGGTTCCGTTTCCGCTCAGAAGATGATTTTTGAAGCGGAGACAAAAGTCCTGCGTGCACAACTTTTGTCTCTGCTCCAGAAATCATCTTCTGAGCGGAAAGCTAACGGACCCCATTATAGTCTATGGGGTCCGTAGGCTACATTCAGCTCAATTATATTCCGAATCTGTCCCTTCAGTTCTCCTGCTTCTATAACGGAGCAGTAGAACGGAAGGGCTGAACGGTGATGTGAACGAACCCTAAATACTTTCTTCTCTAGACACCATCCTTTCCTAATGCCAGGATGATGTTGACGTGTTGACTTTGTGAGCCATTCAGAGTAAAAACAGCATATTGTTTTTTTTGCCCCAAAATGTATATTTTGAATGTAGGGATAATGTTAGCTTTTAGCTAGTCCATTGGCACCTTACCTGTATGTAAGAAATTATTAAAAAATAAAAAATAACAGTTTGGCAATCACAGGGCTATGTTCTTTAAGAACATGAGGATGCACATGTTACAGACAGTGGTTGTGGACCCACTGTGGCAACCAAACGCTTTGACTTAGGGCGAGTCCTCGTTGCATTATCCTTGCAGTCCTCTGGTTTTCACACTTTAAACCTTGCACAGGGATCTGCAGGGGAGCCACCAGGCTGCTACCTCTTGGAATATTCCTGGTGTGATTGGCTGCTGACTCACAGGGCTTTGAGACTTCAATGCAGGGCACAGAAGGATCAGGTAATACTCATAGTCATGAAACAGACAGAAATCATGGCAAGCAGATTTCGTGAAAATCCAAGAAAGAATCCAAAGGTCATAGGAGGTGGCATAGGATCAGTATAGTAAACAGGCACAGGTCAGATGATGCAGCAGAAATTCAAGACCTAGGAAACAGGTAGAAGTCAGTGCCCAAGCAGACAAATGGATTATAGCTTTTTACATATTCTAGCTAGCTAGAGAAACCTGGCACGATCTATAGAGACCAACTGGTCAGGCCATGAAGTGAGAAAACAGTAGAGCTTAGAGTATATAGCCCAGAATGAACAGCATAAAACATAACAGATAAAATGAATTTAAATGCAGAAAAGCAAGGCATGCATGGAAAACAACACTTTGGAAAATGTGGTATAGAACAGTGGACTGTACCTATAGAGAATATACAAGAAAGCACAAGAATACATGGAAAACGCAAGTGTTTTTTAGTAACATAATTAGAGATGAGCGAATCTATTCGCCGATTCGTTGATTCATATCGAATCTTGGAAATTTTTAGCTACAAAGCGAATCCGAATATTAGGTGATTCGCTTCGGCTTTGTACGCATTCGCTACGTAGTTTGTCCTTTAAATTATACGCTATTGCTATGTATAAGTTAATCTATACGCTGTTGCGTACGAATTAAATTCATTAGCGACCTTTTACTGTTAGTTAATTTATCGTGCGCAAAAGCTCGGGAAGAAAGTGGTCACCTGACCTAGTGGGCAGGGCTTGCTCTGATTGGCTCAGGCTCGGTAAGCCAGTGACGCATCACTTCTGCTGCGACTGCTGAGACGAGCAGAAGCACTGTGTGTGAAGTTCTGAGACCTGTTTTGTAAAAATTTGGTGTAATTGTTATGGGAATCCATATTACACATATCAGGGATACTGCAGGGCAAGTGCAGGGCCAGTTCAGGGCTAGTTCAGGGCTAGTAATTAATCAGGCAGGGAGAGAGAGACAGGGAGAGATAGGGAGAGACAGGGAGATACAGGGACAAAGACCAGCTGCAGGAACACAGAGTGAATTGAAAAATGTCTGGAATGGATAAGCAAAAGGGGTCCAGTTCCAGCCAGACCTCAAGCTCTAAAAAAAAAAGGAGAAGGTGGCACAGGACAGAATTGCCAAAGGACCTGTAGCCGGAGCATCTACTAGTAGTATTTGCAATACTTGGCCGTTGTTCCACCAGGCTAACCCACCAAGGCGCAAAATTGTAGTGGAGGAGAAAGTGGATGAGGTAGTGGAGTGGATGGCATGCTCATCTCAGTCTCAGCCGGATGATCTGCTGTCATCTGCTGATACAGTATTCATGTAGCCAGGGGTCAGACTCGTCCTGCTCCCCCATTCCACTCCAGCAAACTCTGTCATTTTCTGCCACCTCTCGGGCTTCAGTGTTCCCTCCTAGTGGTATCCCTTCTGCAATTTAAAAAAAAAAAAAAGCCACCAAAGCCCACCGTATAATCCAGCGGTTATAGAGGACAGCCTCCCTGAGGATTTCTTAGAAGGCAGTCAGAGTTTGGACTGCCCGGAATTGTCAGTTGGTGGGAAACAGCCTAATTTGCATTCCAAAAAATGTGTTGTGGAGGAGTCTGATGATGAATCTGATGTGTTAGACTGGAGGACCTGGGAAGCGGATCGGGCTGGTGAGGAGGATTTGATCTCAGAGGAGGAGGGTGGTAGTTGTAGTGGCAGCAACAGAGGGCAGAGGCGAGTTAGGTCCAGGGCTAGTGCTTCCCTGGGAACTAGCGAGACCCCAAATATAGTGGGGCCGGCACCAGGGTGTAAGCGTTCAAGGGCTACAAGCTTGGCCAGCTGTGGGGGGAACACGTCGGGTGTGTGGAAGTATTTCACCACTCTGCCGGGGGATAGCACTATGGCCACGTGTAATTTGTGTAATCAGAAATTGAGCCGTGGGAAAGCCACAAATGTTGGGACCACTGCTCTGTGAAACCATTTGAAGCGGCATCATGCCGGCAATTTAGAGCAGCCCATTAATACTAAAGAGCTGGTTACTTCTCCCGGGCTCCCTTCTGTCAGGCAGGCCGTATCCAGGGCCATAGCTCAGCCCGCATCCCGGGGTGTAACTAGTACATCCACCTCATCATCGGCCAGTGCATGCATTTCTCCACCTCCTCTCATTCGGCAGCCGTCCATTGCCGAATGCGTGGCCAGGAAGCAGTTTTACGCCACAAGTAATCTGACAAACTGAATGGTCACCTGACAAAGTTGCTGGCTGTGCAGTCTCTGTCGTACCAGCTGGTTGACTGCCCAGCTTTTAGGAAGCTAATGGCTTGCGCTCAGCCACGCTGGCAGGTCCCTAGCCGGCATTACTTCTCCAACAAAGCTTTCCCCGCCCTTTACTCCCACGTGGCTGACAATATTGGACGCTCCCTGCATCTGTCTCTCTGCAGCACCGTGCACGTCACTGTGGACTCCTGGAGCAGTGCTTACGGCCAGGGGCAATACATGTCCTTTACTGCCCACTGGCTGAATATATTTAGTGGCAGCGAGGCAGGAACCCCCCAGCAACCGGGTCAATTGCTGTTGACACCTCCACGCGCTTTCCAGCCAGGATTGCAGCACACCACCCAACAATTATCCCCTTCCACCTCCACGGGCAGTCCGCCTGCTGGAGCGTCAGGGCAGCGAGTTACCCCCGCTCCTTCATATCACATGTGCCAGGTGAAACACTGCCATGCAGTGTTAGACTTAGTTTGTCTTGGCAGTAGCAGCCACACAGGCCAGCGCTTGCTGCATTACATGAAGCAGCAAATAGCGCGCTGGCTGACTGCAGCTGGAAGTGGGCAAGGTAGTGAGTGACAATGGGACAAATATAGTGGCAGCACTGAACCTGGGTCAATTCACGCATGCTCCCTGTATGGCACATATCCTAAATCTAGTGGTGCAGAGATTTCTAAAAACATTCACTGGCCTGCGCACAGTGCTGGCAAGGTTGCGGAAGCTTTGCACTCATTTCAGCCATTCATATGTATCTCACCACGCTCTGGTGAAACTTCAGCGTCAAAACGGTCTTCCACCACTTCCACCGCTTAATAGGTGATGTGCCCACCCAGTGGAATTCCACTCTTTATATGTTGCAGCGGCTCCTACTAGAGCAGCGTAGAGCAGTGAACGATTTTGTCCAGCAGCAGCCAGAATCTTCAACCATAGGGAGCAGGTGCGGCTTTGATTTCCAGCAGTGGAGGCTGGTCCGAAATGCCTGCCCTGTCCTAAGGCCCTTAAAAAAAGCCACAAAATTGGTCAGCCGAGACAGCTGCGGTGTGAACGACATAATTTCAATAATATTTGTGCTGGAAAAGACACTCACACTCATGCAGCAGGGGGCAATGGGGGAAGGAAATCCCGGCCATTTGTCTGCCCGCCATGCTGTCATTGTAGGGGAGCCCAAACGCCAAAGTTCCCTTGCGGAGCAGGAGGAGGATGAGGATGAGGAGCTTCAGTTAGAGGAGGGGGGGGAGAAGGAGGATTTTAATGAGGATGATGATGACCAGGAGGAGGAGGAGACACAGCTGGAGGATGACGATGATGAGACTTTCAGGGACACAGCAGTTTCTCAGAGAGAGGCTGAGATGGAAAGAAGTGGCCTCTCAGGCATGCTGGGCAGAATGGCGAGTTGTATGCTCACATGCTTACGCACTGTCACGCGTATCCTAAACATAAGGCAGACTGACGAATACTGGCTGGCGATGCTTCTGGACCCACGGTATCAATCCAACATATGGGATTGTTTTCCTCCCCAGGAAAGGGAAGAGAAATTAGTATCATTGCGGGAGAAGCTATGTAGTAACCTGGCCACAGGTTTCAGCCAGCCCCAGCCTGCTGCCAGCTTGTCTGAGAAGGCGGTCCGGCCGAGTCATCCACATTCTGTCACAACCAGCAGCAGCCAGTTAAGCCTAATTAGTATGATGCAGGAATTTTTCTCTGCAGGCTCCCAACAGCTGCAGCCAAGTGAGCAGGCCCAGATCACCCGCCTCAATAAGCAGGTTCAGGCGTAACTGCAGTCTGGCTCACAAAGCCTCTTCTCAGACCCCCTGGACTTCTGGGCAGGCAGATTACAACAGTGGCCAGAACTGTCCCACTATGCACTAGGGCTTCTTTCCTGCCCAGCCTCAAGTGTCATGTCAGAGAGGGTTTTTAGTTCTGCTGGGGGGGTGGTGACACCCAAAAGGACACAACTGTCACCGGGCAGTGTTAAAAAAAATACCTTTATAAAAATGAATAAAGGCTGTATTACATCCGAATTTCATACTCCTCTTGCTGATGCTGGTGGTGATTAGATCAGGCCTTGCAGGGCAGAATAGTCTGAGTGTCTTCCCACTGATGCTGTCAGCCGGCCCATAATGTTACTACCAAACGTCTTGTGTAATGTCATGGGCTGTGCGAACCCGAAGTCTCCAAAACCCTTTTCAAAACCAAACACTGTTGTCTACCTACGCCTCCGTTTTCTACGCTTAGTAGGAGAGTAGCTGTTGTTAGTTAACGTTACTAATAGTTCTATTTAGTATTGTTAAGTTTGTTTTGGAGCCTCAGCCTTTAGTCCCCCCCCTCCAAAAAAATATATAAATATATATGTGTTATATATATTTTTTTTAAAAATGAATTTTTACACTGCCTCTGCCTCCCGTTACAAGTTACATTAGCGGACATTGTTATACACCACCGCAGCTTGTTGTATTTATTTTTACCCATCACTCTATGCTGATATACCCCGTCCCCTACTACTACTGGCTGGGGCAGCCATGAAAAGCTCATATATAATTTTCACTGCCTATGTTAAGGTAGAATGTACAGGCTTGTTGCCCAAACAAGCCAAGCCTTTTTTATTTTACTTTACCTTTTCATTAATATGGGAAAATGGCTGTGGGAAAAAAACTCTGTCTTCTTCACACTATGTCAGGATCAGGAAGGTGTTAAAGGTTTAACAAAACACTCAAAACACAGGTTTTTCAAGAATATTTTAGTAATAAATTAAAACTTATTTTTAACAAATAAATAATATAATAAACAAAAGAAAGGAACAAAAAAAATAAGATTACGCCGGCCTTTGCCGACGTCGGGTCATCATGTCCTGCAGCTCTTGCAGCTCCAGCTGCAGGCCACGAATGAGCCAAAAGGCAGCGTGGAGCCTGGACCCAAAGCGCCTTAATGCAGCCTCCACTTCGAAGTCAGTGGGGATGTCTGTAGGAGTGGAAACAGTTATGTACTTAGTTTGTATGATTGAGTTAAAGTGGTTGTCCCACAAAAAAAAATTTAAACTTTAACCAGCACCTGGATCATAATACGTTATCAATTGAATGTCATTATATATTTGGTACATGTACTGGAGCGACTTACAGTATTCAGTGACATGTATTCTGTACTGACTGAGCCTTTTTTTGGTTTGTAGTACTTACTGGACACCCATACGGTGTGGTCTTCCCATGGTCCAGGGGAAAACTGTTCCCTGTCGGTTGAAGCTACAAAAGATAAAACATACATTTAGCTCATATTTTGAAGACAGAAGGTCCACCCATTACACTTTTTATTTTACCTACCTTCTACCTCTGGTAGTTAGGCTGGTGGTGTTGGAGGGGCAGGTGGAGTCCTCTCTCGCTGGGGTGGAGGACGGTGAGAGTGGCTCCTCTGTGGTGCAGCAGCTGTCAAAAATCATTAAATAATGGCCTAAGGCTACTTCTACACTAGCGGTAGCGCGGATCCGGCGGGTGAGGGGTCCCTCCGCATCTGTGCTGCCGCAGGTACACGTGTGGGGCCAGATCCGCCCTCCGGCCCCATTCACTGTAATGGGGGCGGGCCGCGGATCCGGCCGCAGCATGTTAACCCCTGCTGAGAGGCAGCTGGAGTGAAAATACAACAGTTACAAAAACTGTTTCCAAAAAAAAGTTTCCAAAACTTTTCCCTCCTTGTGACACTAGGAAGCTTATCAGAAACTTTTGCACATGCAGAGTGTTTGCCTTTATTGTGAGCAGTGAGCTTTTTAGTAGACACAGAAGTGGGATGGTTACGCTGATAATTCCATTATCGCGGCTCACCATCCCTGTAGATTCATCAAAGTTACGTAAA